>CAKNYM010050854.1:131587-208787 GCA_932195095.1 Andricus curvator
CCAACTCTTTCTTTGTTTCTACAAAATAGTAATTTCAATGTAATTATACAAGACTACTTAAATTGAAGGACTTCAATCATTTCATTACTCGATATTGAAATATTGAGGAGAATAAAATGTTCCAAGCAAAGCACTAAACTTTAAAAATGGAAAAAATACCTGAAATTGATTTAATAGTAAAAGTCTTTAAAATGTACTTTCAAATTAAAAGGAATTCAAATAAAAATGTTTTCAATTTCTGTGTTCAAAGATTTCATTTCATGCTATTAGGTAGGATAAACGCGATATTATATATAGCTTTTAACAGATTTAAACATTTAAAAATAAGTCCCCTAATCTAAGAAAAAGAAGAATAGGAATCATGGAAAAAATTGAAAAATATCTATATCCCAAGAATAAAGTTCGCTACTTACTTGCAACGTGCAAAACCACAGCGTCTTCGTACGTCTGATTTAGTTTAACTTTATATTTGTGATTTTTCGTGTAATGAAGCGGATCAAAACTCTTCGAGTCAGATGCCGGTACATTTAATCTCTCACTGCTTCCATCACATAACTGCACAGCAGCAAACATTGTTTCACAAAGTTTACGGCACTTTGATATGCACAAAATAAAACTTAGTCGCACTTGTAGTATATATGGTAATTAGACAAACTGCACCTCTAAACACAAATGAAAACGCCGGTTGATGCAGGTCGCCAGTTTTCCTTTGTCTTTTCTAAACATAACACGCGTGCTTATACTGAAACTAGTGTCCCTAGTACTACTACTACTACTACTACTACTACTACTACTACTACTACTACTACTGCTTTTTTTGCTTCCGTTGCCACGGATTCGGCCATATGGCGGCAGGCTGTCAAGAAACTGACAGAGCAGGGTCGTGCTGGAAGTGCGGTGATAGAAATCATCGAACAGTCGATTGCACAACCCCTTGAAAATGCTATCTATGTGCAGAGCGATGCCCTGAAAAAGGTTCTGACCACGCGACGGGATCACTGACATGTACGGCGTTCCTGGACGCTATAAAAAGGAAAAGGATAAGGAGATAATGGCGGTCATCCTACAGGGTAACCTTGGTCGCTGTAAGCTGGCCCAAGACTTAATGTGTCAGCTAGCCTACGTAAGGAAGGCTGACATCTATATTGTCAGCGAACAATATAATAATAGGAAAGGCCCAAACTGGTTCTGCGATGACAGCGGTACTGCTTCCATCTGGGTGATCAACAACACCAGATTCCCAGTGCAGAAACATGGGAGAGGAGACGGTTTCGTTTGGGTTTCGAACGGCAGAGACACTGTTGTCAGCTGCTACCTCTCGCCAAACGAGGGGATTGCAGTCTTTCGCAGAAAGATGGTGGAGATTGAAGAACTCTGCTCCGCGATTGACGGCGATATCATCATTGCAGGAGACTTTAACGCCAAATCTTGTGAATGGGGCATGGCGTGGTCAGACACGAGAGGCCGCGAGGTAACAGACATGGTGGCCAGGCTGGATTTAACCATCCTGAACTCGGGAATCTCAACTACTTTTAGGAGGAGAGGCTACCGGGAGACCATTCTGGATATTACCATGGCGTCACCGGGCGCAGCGAAAAGAATACACGAGTGGCAGGTACTAGAGAACTACACAGCAAGCGATCATCAACACATTAGCTTCCGTATGGGCTGTGGGTCATCTGGTGCCAACAACAACCGCAGGAACCTTGGGGTAAAGAGAGGCTGGAATGCTAGAAAACTCAGCTCTGACAAACTTCTTAACACAATTGCTGAGAAGGGCGGACAGATGCTAGAGGAGATAGCATACACAGCCGTCTCTAGAACAAACACGGAGGATCTTGCAAATCGCACGACCAACTTGATTGTGCAGGGATGCAACGCATCAATGCCGATGAAAGTTCCAAGACCTGATAAACCGCCGGTATACTGGTGGACGCAGGAGATTGCAGAGTTAAGGATTGTCTGCTTCAGTCCGAAGCGTAAGGTTCCAAGAATCCGCAAGAAACACAAGGAAGCAGTCCAGGCCAACAGGGACTATATGAATGCGAAGAAGGTGCTGAACCGAGCCATCAACGAGAGAAAGCGCCACAAGTGGGCCGAGGTCAGAATGGCCGTCGACCAAGACACTTGGGGACTTGGCTACCAGATAGTCACGGGTAAGCTGTACGGGCGCGCACCGGTTGCAGCTATGGAGCCCAAGATGATGGAGGAAATTATCGGTGAGTTGTTTCCCAATCACCCAAATCGAGTCACCAGAGAGGATACACTGGTTGAAGCGGTCCCTCTTTTCACTAAAGAGGAACTGTGGTTGGCAGCCTCCAAAATGGCGTGTGGAAAGGCACCGGGACCTGATGGCATCCCAACAGAGGTGATACGGTTGATTGCACGGAAACATCCGTTCGTGCTACTCAACCTCTTCAACTCCTGCCTAAAATCTGGAGTCTTCTGTTCCAGGTGGAAGAAACAGAAACTCGTCTTGCTGGACAAAGGTAAGGGGCCCCCGATTACAGCATCTTCATACAGACCACTCTGTATGCTCGATGTCATCGGGAAACTTCTTGAAAATTTGCTACGTGCCAGATTAAGAGAAGCAATACAGGCAGCAGGAGGACTTGCTGAAAACCAGCACGGTTTTCGTGAGGGAAGGTCAACGGTGGGAGCAATTAAGGAGGCTCTGCAAGAAGTTGATCAAGCCTGGAGCGGAAACCATCGGTCCAGGAAAGCTTGTATCATGATCACCTTCGACGTTAAGAATGCATTCAACTCTGTGAAATGGGTTGACATCCTTAACGTCCTTGAAAGGCGGTTCAAAATCCCAGCGTACCTTCTTCGCATAATGGGCGACTACCTTAATAATAGGCAGCTTACCTATGAAACGACCGAGGGTTCACGCAGCATAGAAGTTACTGCAGGAGTTGCCCAGGGGTCGGTACTTGGTCCTGACCTCTGGAATGTCGTGTACGATGATGCCTTATTGATGGATCTGCCTGATGGCGCTAAGCTTATCGGATTCGCCGATGATCTGGCGGCAATGATTAAAGCCCGAACAGAAGAAGAGGCAAAGAACCTCGTAGAAATGGTCTCATGGAGGGTAGAGAACTGGCTACAAAACCATGGTCTTCAACTCGCCAGCAAAAAGACAGAGGTGGTGGTTCTCACCAGACAAAGGTACTTTAAAAAACCTTTTATAGTGAATATCGTCGGTCACGACGTTGAAGCTGTGAATGTTTTGAGGTATCTTGGTACCTGGATAGACGAGAAGCTCACCTTCAAGATACAGATCTCGGAAGCAGCAGAAAAAGCTGAGAAAATGGTCGCCATGCTTACAAGACTTATGCCAAACATGGCTGGACCAAGAAGTTGCAAAAGGAGGATCTTGATGAGCGTGGCAAACTCGATCATGCTCTACGGGGCAGAGATCTGGGCGAGCGCCCTCAGACTGGAATGCCATAGGAAGAAACTTGTGGCCGTGCAGACAAAAGGAGCCTTGAGAGTTGCATGTGCGTATCGATCCGTATCTGGTCCGGCGGTGACGGTCATAGCGGGGTGTATCCCCACTGACCTTCTTGCCGCCGAGAGGAAAAGGATCTACGAGGCCAAGATCACGAGCACTGATAAAACCATTGCGATTCGAGAGAGACATGAAACTTTCCACAAATGGGAAGAGCGGTGGCAAACAGACGATAAGTGTAGGTGGACTGCCCGGATAATAGGTGAAGTGAAACCGTGGGTCAATAGGAGTTACGGGGAAGTGAATTATCACGTTACCCAGTTCCTCTCTGGTCATGGACACTTCAACGCCTATTTATTTCTCAGGAAAAAGAAAACTAGCCCTGACTGTGACTACTGCTTGAATGAAATTGACGATGCTGAACACACGTTCTTCAAATGTTCCAGATGGGCAGCTGAAAAATACGAGTTGGATGGAGAGATCGGCGTCATTACTACGCCAGATAATATCGGTGCACTAATGATCAGTTCTCAGACGAATTGGGATAACATTGCCCAGTATGTTCAAAAAATATTAAAACAAAAGAAACGAGAAGAGCAACTCCGGGACAGGGAAGCTCAGTAACTAACTCCAAATTTTCCTCTAAAAGGTGTCGAAGGCCGACGAGCCCGATGTGCAGTTATAACACTACTGAGGACGACGCGTACGCCTTTGAAGGGAATGGGAGATAACACAAATGTCCAATTGAAAAAGCCGAAGGTCGACGAGCCCGAAGCACGTTAATCCTGTGCTAATGAGGACGATGCGCGCTTCTCAATCAGGACTAACCGAAGATCGATATCAAGTAAGATAACTGGAGAATAAATAGAAGAATCTTCCTCACAGGGTCGAAGGCCGGCGAGCCCGAGAAATGACTACTGTCCCTTCTACCGAGGACGACGCGTACCCTGGCTGAGGCTGGATAAAAAAAAAGACCAGTTTTGAAGAAAAAGAAGGTATGATTATTTTATACTATTCTGGGTGGAAAATAGAAAAGAGAAGCCAAAGACGGCTTAATGGCCTTTGGCATGGGACTCCGAAGTAATGTTTACGGCATTCCTTCGGAGTCCCAGGCCAATAACCTAGGACTCTGAAGTAATGTGATAAGTAGTTCCAGAGTCCTGGGTTAGCGGGAAAAGGAGTTAAGGTTTAGTGGGTAGGTGCCGTTTGGTAAGTCCCACACTCACCTCCGATCCTTGTGGGCTGCACGCCCATGTGTGCATCTCACGTATATATATACTAAGTATATATGCGTGAGATGTATATATTGGGCTCGCGGTCCCCAAGGATCGGATGTGGTTAGTGCATGAGCATTCGCCGTTTTTACTTCTTTAACAAACAAACAAAAAAAAAAAAAAAAAAAAAAAAAAAAAAAAAAAAAAAAAAAAAAAACTACTACTACTACTACTACTACAGCTACTACTACTACTACACCCCGTGTGGGGTTTTCTGGTCCCCCTTCGGGCGCCTCCCCGGGTTGCGGATAGGGGAATGCCTCCCAGATATGTGTGGTACCGGGGAAATCAAATACCCGGGGCGGACAAAAATCAGCTAGGGGAAGGAATCCCGAATTACAAACCAAACATGAGTACGCTTCTTCAAAACAAGATACCCCAAGAGAGCTCTGATCTCTCCATCGGTTCCGATCGGGTGAAAGCCCCGGTGGCCGATGCCAGTCCCAAGGATTGTGGGGGGAATCAAAGACGCTTAGCAGAGGTGGCTAATGTGGAGGAAAATAAGGAGGAACAAAAGCAGTTGACCCTGGAAGGTCTCTTAAACACACTTGCAAATGTCTTCAACGACATGCATGAATACATCAAGGCGAGGCCAAACCTTGACCTGAAAATTCGAGGTGGAGTAGAAAAGGCCAGGAACACTCTGACAGTATTCAGAGCAGAGCAGAATAGGGCTCGTCCGGAATTAGCAATGTCGGGCAAGAAACCGAATGCACAGGACAGCAATGACATAATTACTCCGAAGGGTCAGCGTTCTAATAAGAGGATAGCTGAGAGAACGCCCAGCCCTGGCGAAGGCTCTTCATTGCGTCCAGCGAAGAAGATCCAGCTTACTGGAGAAACTTTGGAGTGGACTGAACCAATGAAGCGTAAGCGAAAAAGCAGGCGGCTGCAACTGGCGAAGTGGGGTCACAACCAGAGGTGTCAAGAACAACAACACCACCCTCCAAACAAACAACTAGGAGAAAGGCACGTGCTCGCCCGTAGCCAGTGTTGATCAAACCTGCGGCAGGGAAGATGTACGCGGACGTCCTTAGACTGGTCCGCAGCAAAGTCAGACCTGACGAAATGGAGGTTACCGTTAAAAGTATAAGGGAGACTAGAACAGGTGATGTTCTGGTGTAATTGGGCGCAAGTATTGACGCAAAAGCCAACTTTAGCGAGGCTTTGACAGCTGCTGTGGGCGAAAATGGGCAGGTGCGTCAACTTGTACCGAGAGCGAGGTTGGATGTTAGAGACTTAGACTCTGCATCAGACGAGCATGAGGTTATGGAGGCCTTAGACAAGTTTCTTGGGTCTGAAAAAGTGGGGGAGTTGAAAGTAAATCTTTCGAATCCAAGCCGTTGGGGATCCAGGATGGCTTTCATCAAATGCAATGAAACCATGGCCAAGAAACTTGAAGATGCAGGGCACATCCGAATTGGGTGGGTTAGCTGTCGAGTAAGACGCAGGAGAATTGTTACGCTGTGCTTACGTTACCACGGCTTTGGCCATGTAGCGAATTTCTGCAAGAGGAAGGATAGACAGAAAACTTGTTGGAAGTGTGGTAAGGAGGGGCATTTGGCTCTGACCTGCAGCTAATGGCGGTCATTATACAAGGTAAACTGGCTTGCGATCTGCTGACTCAGCTAGCGGGAGAACACAAGGCTGATCTGCTCATTATCTTGGAGCAATACTGCGGTATGGGTGGGCTCAACTGGTACCCGGATAATGCCAACACGGCAGCAATATGGATTAAAAATACGTCACTGTTCCCAGTGGCTGTGATGGGCAAAGGCGATGGCTACATTTGGGTCAGGAGTGGAAACACCACCTACGTAAGTGTCTATCTCTCGCCCAAAGAGGGAATTGATGAGTTCTGCAGGAAACTGGATGAATTGGAGGATGTAATTCGTGAGTTGGACGGAGAAGTCACCGTTGCTGGGGACTTCAATGCGAAGGCGCCAGAGTGGGGCATGTCGTGGACCTGCAACCGAGGTGATAAGGTAGTAGAAATGGTGGCCAGGTTGGACCTAACTACTCTTAATACGGGTACGGTCCCAACATTCAGACGTTGTGGCTACCGTGGTACTATAATTGATATCACTCTAGCATCTGCGGGTGCATCGGCTATGTTACATGGGTGGCATGTTCTTGAGGATCTTACTGGGAACGACCACCAGTACATAAAGTTCTGGGTTGGGTCCAACTCTGATGTAGGGAGAAACCATGCTGGCTCTGTGAGGTTTCGGGGGTGGAACGTCGCAAAGCTCAGTCGCCCGGCAGTGCTTGAAACGCTGGCCAGAGCGAGTGATCTTACTGACGAGGCGGTGCGTCACAACAGGACATCGAGGAAACAGGCCGAAAGCTTGGTCCTACAGACCATGTGTCTGATCAAGAAAGCATGTGACAGGTCAATGCCTAGAAGATCAAGGCACCGACAAGCTGAACAGAACTATTGGTGGTATAATTGGTGTATAATTACGTAAGAGGGGCCGCACTGACGTCGGTGTGTCTGAAGAGATTTATCTTGCGGCCTAGAAGGCACTATCGAAGGCCATAAAATTCAGCAAAAGGCAAGGATGGGTTTCGCTTCTTGATGCAGTACATAAGGACGTCTGGGGGCGAGGATACAAGATTGTCACTCGCTGTTTTGGGTTCCGATCTCCGGAACCACCACGGGATCCCGTGACTATGGAGGCAATCTTGGGCGCACTGTTTCCCGAACATCCGGAGAGAGTTCGTGCTCCGATACCGGTGGTGGAAGCTGATGTCCAGCTATTTACCAATGACGAACTCCGCAGTGCGGTCTCTTCCTTGGGTAACAGGAAGGCTCCGGGCCCAGACGGGATACCCGTTGAAATCCTCAAATTAGTTGGAAATGAATATCCATTCGCACTACTTAATATTGGCGAGACCGTGAATCAGAAACTGACCCACTGGACACAAATTCAAAAAGCATCTGACAAAGCCAGTACAACAGTGGCGAACCTTTCCAGGCTCATGCCTAATATCAAAGGCCCTAGATCAAGTAAAAGGAAAATGTTGATGAGTGTGGCCCACTCGATCCTGCTGTATGGACCGGAGATCTGGGCTGATGCGCTCGATATAGAGAAATACCGAAACAGAATGGTCTGGGTACAAAGACGCTGCGCATTACGTATAGCAAGTGCGTATCGCACTGTTTCTGCACCTGCAGTGATGGTTGTGGCGCGAGTAATTCCCATTTTCCTTCTCGCCAAGGAGAGGAAGAGAAAGTACGAGCTTTGCTAACAAGAGGAGGATCGTACACTGATTAAAACAGAAGAGAGAGAGCCAGAACCTTAGAAGAATGGCAGCAATGGTGGAACACTCATACCAGAGGAAGGTAGACAGCGAAGCTGATAGGAGAGGTGTCTCCGTGGTTCGACAGGAAGCACGGCGAGGTGAATTTTCACCTCACCCAATTCCTTACCGGACACGGGCACTTTAACGCCTATCTGCACCGGCGAAATAGGAAGGACAGCGAATTTTGTGATTATTGTTCCACAGAAGTAGATGATGTGGAACATACCTTCTACAATTGCGGCAGATGGGCAACTAAGAAGTACGATCTGGAGAATGTGCTTGGGGATGTCTTCACCCCTGAGAACACAGTCTTGATGATGCTCCGCAAAGAAGAGAATTGGGATGCAGTAGCACTTTATGTTGAATCTGTTCTTCGGCAGAAGAAAAGAGAAGAGCAGAATAGAATCTGTAGCCAACAGCAGTCATGAGTGACTAACTCACAAGGTCGAAGGCCGGCGAGCTCGAGAAGAGACAGTCGTCTCTTCTACCGAGGACGACGCGTGCCCTGTGAGGGAGGATGAACTGCACGCGGCTATGATTGCATCCAGACATGATGTCGAAGACATCATGTTTGGGGTGGAAACTTGAAGAGGTCCAGGCGGGCAGTGCTTCCTATGCGCTGCAGCCGGGGTCGATGAGATGTAGGGCGTTCCGAGAGGCTGCTTCGATGAAGAGGCCTCAAGGACATGCTGCGTAGCCGAACAAGTCCAGCCAGGATGCCGAAGGCCGGCGAGCCCATTGTGTGGTACCACCACACTACCGAGGACGATGCGTGCATCCTGTTTGGATGAGGGTTGGTTACAAATATGAAGAATGCCAAGCTGGCAACAAAATTGGAAGCCGAAGCACGGCTTAGTGGCCTTTGGCCTGGGACTCCGAAGCAATGTTTACCGAATTGCTTCGGAGTCACATGCCAAAAACCGAGGACTCTGAAGTAATGCGAAAGCGGTTTCCGGAGTCCTGGGTAGGCAGGGAAAAGGAGTTAAGGTTTAGTGGGTAGGTGCCGTTTGGTAAATCCCACACTCACCTTCGTTCCTTGTGGGCTGCGTGCCCATGTGTGCATCTTACGTGTATGTACCTGAGGTATATATGCGTGAGATCTATATATTGGGCTCGCGGTCCCCAAGGTTTGGATGTGGTTGGTGCATGAGCATTTGCCGTTTTTACTTCTATAAAAAAAAAAAAAAAAAAAAAAAAAAATACAAACACAACAACTACTACTACTACTACTACTACTACTACTACACTACTACATATCATTTATTTTCTTCAATTGTAACTTTTTATGACCTATATAATATTCAATTCTTTTTATATAACCTTCATGTCACCGTTTCATTGTATTGATTCGTAAGCTCTTGTTGATAATCGGAAAACACCTATTGAAAATATTTGGGGTTAGTCGCTTCGATTTAAGGCATAGAACAAACTTTACATTTATTGAGAATTAGCCGATTCATAGCACTCTACCGAGCTAACCGATTCAAACGCTCCAAATCGACAGAGCGCGCCATCACGTGAATCCGCATTCTTAAAATTTCTGATTCACAACTTAGTACTACTTGATACTTAGTATTACTTACTACTTAGTACCTAGGGATCGTTCATATATTACGTAAGACGTTTTTCTTTTGTTTATATCGTTGTGTCCTTTTCAAATTCACAGCAATTATACTCTCGTCTTCATTTAAACAAAAGAAAAACGCCTTACGTAATATATGGACGATCCCTTACTACTTCTTAGTCCAAGGACCACCGTAGTTGTCTGTGGTGAAGGGGAGGTTCCATGGTGAGAACTCCTGGCTCAAAAGTGAAGAGGAAGAGACAGACCTCCAACACCCCGAGTCCTAATAGCAAGGAAGAGACGAGACCCTCAAAGAGGTCCCAAGGGGAAGGGGAAAATTTGGTGTGGATCGAGGTTAACGGCCACAAAAAGAAGGAGAAAAAAGGCCCGAGCGTCAATACAGAGGAGAAACCCAAAGGGAATAACAGGAAAAAAGGAAAAAGAACAAAGGCTGCGGCTGTTCTGATTAAACCTGCTACTGGACGCAGTTTTGCGGAAATAGTGAAGGACATCAGGGCCCAGTTAAAACCAGAGGATATGGAAGTGGACATCAAGGCGATTAGAAAAACTCGCCAAGATGACGTCTTATTAGAGCTTGGAGCAACAAGCGAGAATAAGGCCAAATTTGGTCAGGCTCTGCAAAAGGCCATCAAAGATACCGGTGTAGTCCGGCAGATGGTTCCTCGTGCACAAATCCAGATCCTCGACCTGGATGTGGCCACGAAGGCGGAGGAAGTCAAAGAAGCGTTGGCGGTCGTACTCGGCGAAGATTCACTGAATAACGTAGCTGTCAACATGACCAAAAAGGACTACCGTGGGAGTCTCCTGGCGTTTGTGGATCTGAAGGAAACAGAGGCCATCAAATTAGCGCAGATGATCCATGTCAAAGTAGGCTGGGTCCGCTGCAGAGTGCGCCTTAGAGAACGGGTTAAGAGCTGCTTCCGGTGTCTTGACTACGGACATACTGCGGGAGAATGCAAAGGCGTTGACCGAAGCCGACAGTGCTGGAAATGGGCACTGAAGGACACATGGCAGCGAGCTGCACTAACGAGGCAAAATGCTGTCTCTGCGCAACCAGAGGTGATGGTTGCTCAAGTGACCACGAAACAGGGTCTTACAAGTGCGCTGCCTTTAAGGAAGCGAACTATAGGCTCACTCAAAAAAGATAATGTCGGTTATCCTCCAGGGTAACCTGAACCGCTGTCGACTAGCCCAGGACCTAATGTCCGGCTAGTGGACGAGAAGAAGGCGGACATTTTCATTTTCTGTGAACAGTATCAGGCCAGGAAGGGAAACAACTGGTACCAGGACAGAAGTGGTACTGCGGCTTTGGCTGATCAATGGCGCTGACTTTCCAGTGCAGAGCCATGGAGAAGGCGATGGTTTTATATGGGTCACGACCTCTAAAGGATCTTTCGTCAGCTGCTATCTCTCACCAAACGAGGGTATAGCGGTTTTTCGCAGGAAACTGGAAGGAATTGAAGACCTGTGTAGAAATCTTATGGGTAACGTGGTTGTAGCGGGGGGCTTCAATGCCAAGTCATGTGAATGGGGCATGACCTGGACGGACACCCGAGGTCGAGAAGTCACTGAACTGGCTGCCAGATTAGATCTAACGATCGTTAACACGGGGGTCTCACCCACGTTTAGAAGGAGAGGCTATCGACAGACCATCGTGGACATCACTATGGCCACGCCTGGCGCAGCTAGCCGAATGAATAAATGGGAAGTTCTCGAGGATTACACAGCAAGCGACCATCAACACATTAGCTTTCAAATGGGCTGTGTACCCTCGAGGATGGGTAAGACCCAAAAAGTAAATAAAAAAGGACGGGTTGGAATTCCAGGAAGCTGGATACAACCAAGCTGCTTGGAGCAATCGCTCAGAAGGGCGCTCACCTGCTTAAGGAGTCGTCCCCTCCGGTTGTCACTAGGACAACAGTTGAACACCTGACAGAGAGCACTATGACCATGATCGCGCAGAGCTGTAACACAGCAATGCCAAAACGGTCACACAGAAGTAACAAACCAGCTACGTACTGGTGGACCCAAGAGATCGCGGAACTCAGGATCTATTGCTTTGAGCTTAGGCGAAAAGTACCTAGGTCCCGCAAGAAGGGCAAAAATGTAGCCCAGGCCAACAGGGCATATATGGCGGCAAAAAAAAACGCTTAACCGTGCCATAAAAGAGAGTAATAACAGATTTGAAGAGAATCAAATCAAACCTTTCTTCGACCGTCAATGTAAATATGCGTAAGTGTTATTTTGTATCATTACATTCTCATTCTAATGAGAAGGTATTGGTTTTATGTAAAATTTGACATAGTCGGTTTTCATCAAATCTCCACGTTTTGAGACCCCCTGAGCCAGAAAAAACGGTTTTTACCAAGGTGTCTGTCTGTAGTCTGTCTGTCTGTCTGTCTGTCTGTAGCCACGATAACTTTCGAAAAAATGATCAGATTTGATTGAGCTTTGGCACACTTTTTTATGGCCGAAAAATAGAGAACGAGTTCGTTAACCAGCTATTTTGGATGAAAATTCAAAAAGTGAGCACATTTTGAAAATTTTTGAGACCACTTTTTTTGAAGATTTAAAAATTCTATGTATGGTTATTAGTAGTACGCAAAATGACGAACAAAATATTCTAATGACTTTTCGTGATAAAACAAAAATTACTGGAGTTATAGCATTTTCAAAATTCCAAAAAACAAACGAAAATGTACATTTTAAGCCGAAAAACGCACGATATGAAAAAAAGTCAAGAGGAGAAAAACGTTGCTTTTTGAGCGCCCTATAATATTTTCATAACAACTTTTTGAATTTTTTGAGAAATAAAAAATTCAAATTTTGATCGCACAAAAAAATAATAAAAAATTCCATTTTGCTGTGAAACTATGCAAGATACGAGAAAAGATCATTTCACCAAAATTGTGCACCCAAAAAAGATCTACAAATTTCTCATCACTCACTTTTTGATATGACGCGTAGTTTTTGTTTTATTCGTAAAAAACAGCATTGAAAATAGAAAAATCAAATGCACAGAACCGAGCGTGGAACGCAAGGTTCAAATGAGTTTCAAATCAAATATCGAGCGCGAAGCGCGAGTGTCTGGATGAGAATGTGTTCCTTAAGGTCGATAAAACCTTGAGTAAATGAAGTTCCTTTTCAGTCTAAAATAAAAACAAATTTAACAATCACTTAATATGTAGAGGTTTTGATAATTTTATAATATTTGCAAACAAACTTTTTCTTTTCATCGAAGTCGAACACGAAGTTGAAAAATCTAGAGCAACCGAGCGTAAAGCGCGATGTAGATACGCCCGAGCGCGTAGCGCGAGGTGAATACATAATCGAGTGCGAAGCGCGAGATAAATATATGATCGAGCGCGAAGCGCGAGATCCAACAGTTGCGCGCCCTAGGCGCGCTCAAACTTGCGAGCGAAGCGAGCCGCGCGCGAAGCGCGCGATGAGAATGTGCCCGCGAAGCGGGCAGATTTTTTTGTTATTATTTTATGTATCAACAAGTTTAATTTAATAATTAACAGGTTTTTATCTCAAAACAATCATTATAGAGATTTTAAATTAAAAAAATGTTTTAAAAATATTTCAAATGTCGAAATCCCCGATGAGGTAGCTGAAACCTTAGCACTGGGTCACAAATTTGGTATTCCTTTCAATGTTAATAAGTTACCTATCAATAACATGGTTGCCAATATAGAAAATTGTTTGAAAAATGTAGAACATGAAGATCAGAAACTTAGTATCAGAAAAACAGTTACTCAATTAATCTCAAACCATAGTCGAATTAATAACTTCAAGAATCTTGAAAAATCTTTTAAACTGGTTGAAAATTTTCAAAATGATAATAAAGATTTAGTTTTTGTAAATGCAGACAAAGGTAATATAACGGTAGCAGCTAACAGAGATAATTATAATAAAACTGTGGAAAACATGCTTAAAAATGATATTTTATATAAAAAGATCAAAACTAGTCTTGTTCCAACAATACAAGGAAAATGTAACGATATAGCTATTAGATGGGAAAACAAAAGATTAATTAATGAACAAACTGCATATAAATTAAAAACACATAACAGTACTGTAGCAAAAGCTTATGCTCTACCCAAAGTGCATAAACCGGAATTAAAATGGAGATTAATTGTTTCCACAATTGGATCTCCTACTTACAACTTAGCCAAATATATATCTAATGTTTTAAAACCTGTTTCGGGAAACACAGAATCATTTGTTAAAAATAGCTGGGAATTGAAATACATTTTAAATACAATTAAAGTTCCTCCAACATATTCTTTAGTTTCATTGGACGTTGTTTCAATGTTTGATAACATTCCACTAGATCTTGCATTAGATTGCGTTGAAGAAAAATTAATACTAAATCATGTATGTATGTATGTATACCATTAAGCCATTTCCCTTTCAGGGTAGGCGTGACACTACCCGATTCGGGTAGTGTTTCTAGGTTGATAGCTTGTAGTAAAATAACTACAAGTGTGGGCTCACCACACCCACGATGTGCCAACAGCACTCGGTTTTCTCGAATGGTCACCCATCCATGTACTAACCGCGCCCAACGCTGCTTAACTTCAGTGATCTGACGAGAACTGGGTTTTTCAGCGTTTTTCACATGGTTTTCTCTTTTAATGGTCAATATTATAAACAATTGAATGGTTGTCCTATGGGTTCTCCATTATCTCCTGTAGTTTCAAATTTGGTTTTAGAAGATGTAGAAACTAGAGCTTTAAAAAAATTAAATTTTATACCTATTTTATATAAACGATACGTGGATGATATTTTAGCTATTGTTCCTACAGAAAAAATTGACGTTTTCATTAACACTTTTAATAGTATTGAAAATTCCATACAGTTTACATTCGAACTTGAACATAACAATTCAATTAATTATCTTGATTTACAAATTATAAAAACACCTAAAGGTGAATTAATTACCAATTGGTTTAAAAAAGTTTCATGGTCTGGTAGATATCTTAATTTGAATTCCCATCATTTGTATTGTCAAAAAGTCGGCTTAATAAAAGGTTTAATAGACAGATGCATTAAATTAAGTGATATAGAATTCAGGAAAGAAAATTTGGATCAAATTAAAATCATCTTAGTTCAAAATAATTATCCTCTTCCTTTAATAAATAACATTATTCGTGAAAGAATTCATGAAATCTACAATAGTTCTAGTAGGAGAAATAACTGGATTGACACTTATAAAAAATCCGATCTAAAAGTTACGTTACCTTATGTTCAGGGTCTCTCGGAAAGGTTGAGAAAATCGTTAAAAAAATTTAACATAAATGTTTATTTTAGCAATCAAAACACTCTTAAAAAAATTTTACTTAACCAAAAAGATACTGATAACACCGAAAATTTGTCTGGAATTGTTTATCTTATAAAATGTAACTGTTGTGAAAAAGTATATATTGGTGAAACAGGTAGAACATTAAAAACTAGAGTTTCTGAACATAAAAGAGATTGTAGAGTTGGAAATTTGAATACAGGCCTATCACAACATTGTTGGAACTGCAACCATCACTTTGATTTTGATTTTAACAATATTAAAATTCTGGCTAGGGAAAAAAATACTTATAAAAGACGAATAATAGAATCCATTTTTATAAACAAATATCACAATATTTCTATTAACTTACAGACAGAAATTATGAATGTAAACAAAATATATCAAAGTATCATAAAATAATCAAAATCCAATTTAAAATCCAGTTGCTTTGGCGCGCTTTCCTCATTTGCGATTCATTTAAATGATGCCTTTAATCTGTATTAATGGATTTACCGCCTTAATGTTTGTCTCTTGTCTACTTTGTCATATGTTCGTCGTTGTCCCAAAACATTACAAAGATTTGTTTTTCCTAATTTAAGATGTAGTCTCCATCTAAAAAAGCCTCTTCAATTGTTGAGACTTTTTCTATAATACTATGTTATATAATTGTTTTTTAAATTGGAGTCACATTTTAGTATTATTTTTTAAATTTTGACCATAAAATTCTTGACATATTGTTGACTCCAAAATTGAAAAACTCTTGTTTCTTACAAGATACTAATCACAGGTATTGTTATTCTTTTACTTTTAAAATTTTTATTTTTATTTTTTTGTAAAAAACTTATAACTGTTGTTATTTATATATTATTTATTTAGATTCTTCGAAAAAGGCACGCAGTGATAGCCGAAACGTCAGCATGAATAATAAACGAATTTTTTATTAATTTCGTTTGTTATTTCTTTTACTTTATTGAAGACCGTAAGACCTACAAAATAACACTTACGCATAAAAGAGAGTAAGCGGAATAAGTGGGCAGAGGTCCGCAAAGCAGTGGATCAAGACACATGGGGACTAGGCTACCAAATAGTAACAGCGAAACTGTACGGGCGATCACCGGTCTCGGCCATGGATCCTGAGGCGATGAAGCTTATTGTGGAGGAGCTCTTTCCCAAGCATAAAAGCAGAGTTGTCATGACGGAAGCGCTGCCTGAAGCAGTTCCTCTTTTCACTAAGGAGGAACTGTGGACAGCGGCATCCAAAATGGCATGCGGCAAGGCGCCAGGCCCGGCTGGCATTCCGACGGAGGTTGTGAAGGAGATAGCTAAGAAATATCCGTACGTGCTCCTAAACATGTACAATGCTTGCCTCAGAGCTAGAGTTTTCTGCAAGAGGTGGAAGAAACAAAAACTAATCCTACTGGACAAGGGAAAAGGGCCACCGATAACACCATCATCGTACAGACCACTCTGTATGCTTGATGTTGTTGGAAAACTATTTGAAAGGTGTATTCGGGGCAGACTAAGAGCTGCAATTGAAGCAGCGGGAGGTCTGGCTGAAAACCAACATGGTTTCCGGGAAGGTAGGTCCACGGTGGGAGCGATTCGGGAAGCTCTCCAGGATGTGGTCAAAGCGTGGAGTGGTAATCACCGGACAAGAAGGGTCTGTGTGATGGTCACTTTCGACGTCAGGAATGCTTTCAACTCTGTAAGATGGGTTGACATTCTTGACGTCTTGGCCAGACGATTTAGGGTACCTAATTATCTGTGTAGGATCGTCAGCGATTACCTTGATGATAGATGGCTGACTTTCGAAACAACAGAGGGCGAGCGTAGCGCCAGAGTCACTGCGGGAGTAGCTCAAGGCTCAGTTCTTGGTCCGGATTTATGGAACGTCGTATACGACGAAGCCCTAATGATGGACCTACCAGAAGGAGTGAGGCTAATTGGATTCGCAGACGATCTTGCAGCGATGATAACGGCTAGAACGGAAGAAGAAGCACGACTGCTGGTGGCCATTGTCTCCAGGAGGGTCGAAAATTGGCTCAGCGACCACCATCACAGCTGGCCAATAAGAAAACAGAGGTTGTCGTTCTCACGAGGCAGAGGCACTTCAGCAAACCCTTTATAGCGGATATCGCGGGGCATGGCATAGAAGCCGGAAATGTGCTGAAGTACCTCGGAACCCACATCGACGAGAAACTGACGTTTGGAATCCAAACCATGAAGGCAGCAAGCAAGGCTGAAACAATGGTGGCCATGCTGTCAAGGCTTATGCCAAATGTAGCTGGCCCAAGAAGCTCCAAAAGAAAAATGCTAATGAGTGTAGCAAACTCCATTATGATATATGGAGCAGAAGTGTGGGCAGATGCTCTCAAAGCAGACTGCCGCCGCAAGCTACTATTGGCGGTGCAGAGGAAAGGTGCACTAAGAGTGGCTTGTGCCTACAGATCGGTGTCCGGTCCGGCAGTGCTGGTAATAGCGGGATGTATTCCCATTGATCTGCTAGCAGCCGAGAGGAAGAAGAACTATGAGGCCAAAGCACAAGGCGTAGATGAGACCATCATAAATCAGGAAAGAGAAATCACCATTAACAAATGGGAACAACAGTGGAGAAAAGAAACAAGAGGTAGATGGACTGCCAGAATAATAGGTAAAGTTCAGCCGTAGATTGGCAGAAAACACGGTGAGGTGAATTATCACCTCACCCAATTCTTGTCCGGACACGGCCACTTCAATGCCTATCTGTTCCGGCGAAAGAAGAAACAAAGTCCCAATTGTGACTACTGTCCAAATTTGATTGATGACGCTGAACACACTTTTTTCCACTGTGAAAGGTGGGAGAGCAACAGGTGCGAACTGGAGATAGAATTCGGTGAATAAATAGCACCAGAAAACATGATCAAGTTTATGCTGGAATCCCAAACAAACTGGGGTAGTACGGCGCATTATATAGAGAAACTTTTAAGGGAGAAGAAAAAAGAAGAGCA
Organism: Andricus curvator; assembly: GCA_932195095.1. NCBI lineage: Eukaryota > Metazoa > Arthropoda > Insecta > Hymenoptera > Cynipidae > Andricus > Andricus curvator. Next base: position 149,478 of record CAKNYM010050854.1, read on the forward strand.
AATGAGGGAAAGAGAGCAACAAAGAAGAGCCTAGGTAAACCCTCCAAGATGTCGAAGGCCGACGAGCCCGATGCGCATGCAAAGCGCTGCTGAGGACGACGCGTACATCTTGGATGGATAGAAAGGCAAAGAGAAATGAGACCCAGCAACGCCGAACCAGGATGCCGAAGGCCGGCGAGCCCGTTGTGTGGTACCATCGCACTACCGAGGACGATGCGTGCATCCTGGTTGGATGATGATGGGCGGGAGAGTGCCAAGCTGGCAGCAAATGTGGAAGCCGAAGTACGGCTTAGTGGCCTTTGGCCTGGGACTCCGAAGCAATGTTTACCGCATTGCTTCGGAGTCCCATGCCAAAAACCTAGGACTCTGAAGTAATGCGAAAGCGGTTCCGGAGTCCTGGGTAGGCAGGAAAAGGAGTTAAGGTTTAGTGGGTAGGTGCCGTTTGGTAAGGCCCACACTCACCTCCGATCCTTGTGGGCTGCGCGCCCATGTGTGCATCTCACGTATATATATATTAAGTATATATGCGTGAGATGTATATATTGGGCTCGCGGTCCCCAAGGATCGGATGTGGTTAGTGCATGAGCATTCGCCGTTTTTACTTCTTTAACAAAAAAAAAAAAAAAAAAAAAAAAAAAAAAACAACTACTACTACTACTACTACTACTACTACTGTCTACGGAGTTGGATAGTTGGACGAAGCGGACCTCCATCCACTGGATTCAGCAGTCCGGGCTCCACGGACGTCTTCAGGTTTTCCGGAAACTCGACCTCGTAGATCTACTGAAATCTGTAAGTGGTTGAATAAACACCCTAACGACTCATAAAAGGGCTTTATGACTGACTACACCTACACACGGCTTCCTCATTTCCCCCAATTCCCTTATTTGTAGCCAATTTACGAGCAGTTGGCCACAAACCGTAAAAATGATATGATTGGATCTAGTCATAGCGTTCGACGCTATACACAACTAATAGCTTTATTTAAACCTTAGTCTTGAATTTGTCACTCCCATGGGTTGAACATGGAGTCGAAAATCGGAACTTTTCGATATTCGTTGAAATTTCCAAACTGCAATTGCAAGTATTATTCTCCGGTAATTGATTGAAACGTCTGAAGCACTAGAAATTGAAACCTCTGAACTTATTCTTAAAGTTTTACCTATTCTTAATAAATGTTTCAAGCTCCAAAGAGCTTACTGTTACGTTTGTTCAAAACGATAGTTTACTATCTTTAATAAAATAAATGTTGCATGCTCTAAAGAGCTTATTGTCACGTTTATTTCAAACGATATTTTAATTCTAAGTACTTTGAAAAATTCGGGTGAACAAAACCATATGTTCGTGTAATAAGTTTACTAATATTCCATTTTATGATTTGAAACAATGTTTCTTAACGATGCGTTACAAATTTTTGTCTATTCATAAAGAAAACATTTGTAAACAATTTTTGCGCTTTATGTCGATTCTTTTATTTTAAGTTCTTTTAAAAAATTGGTTCAACAAAACCATATGTTCGTGTAATCAATATTCCGTCTTTCAATTTAAAGCAATCTTTCTTTACGATGCGTTAAATAGTTTTGTATATTTATAAAACGACATTTGTAAACAATTTCTGCGATTTATGTCGATTCTTTGATTTTAAGTTCTTTTAAAAAATTGGTTCAACAAAACCATATGTTCAAGTAATCAATATTCCGTCTTGCAATTTAAAGCAATGTTTCCTTACGATGCGTTAAATAGTTCTGTATATTTATAGAACGACATATGTAAACAATTTTTGCGATTTATGTCGATTCTGTGATTTTACGCAGTGCTCCCAATTTGGCTCCACAACTGCACTGCGCATGGGTTGCATCAGCAGTCTCATTGGCTGCAAATGGCGTGCTTTTTTAAAACTATTACATGCGTAAAGCAATTTTTTATAATAAATCATCATTGTGGAAATAATAACAATTAATTTTCAGAGCACAAAATAGCCTTTGAGAGTGCAAGGTGAAATAATTATTTTATTATACCCTTGAAAAAATTCAAAACATGAAGATTCATCGTTTTCATTCTAAAATCCAGTTTCTTTAAAATAATAGTTTTCATTATATTTTATAAAAAATACACAAAGTAATAGACAAAAGGAAAAAAAAAAGTTTGCCCGAATTCTATTTACGAATTAGAAAATAGTTACCAGGACACAAGAAAGTATTTTCCATGAAAGCATAGTGTACAATTAGGAATTAGAATTTACTCAAAAAGCAAGCCCGCCCCCAAACAATTAATTTTGTTTTTAAATAGTCCTTCTAAATCTGAAATTGATTTTCTTCAAAATATGGGTATTTTTTATTTTATTTCTTCAAATTATCGTGGAATTCGAGTTTTAGAGAAATATTAACATTGAAAACGTCGAGTTAAATCCGGGCTGAAAAAAGTCTCGAAAACTTTCAAGAAAAATTAGAATCAACTACTTCAAATAATGAACGCATGAGGAACCTTTACACGTATTATAATTTTTGTAGTGCTTTGGACACTTGTGAATTCGTTGACTCATTTTGAATTCTTTAATACTGTCTAATTCTCTAAACTATTCGAATTACATGGTATTGCTTCTCAATTAAGAATGGATGATTATTAAACATTGAACTCATCTACTTAAAACTAAGACTTTAAAATAGCTCATTTAATTTAGTTCATACGAATTCTCATCGAAATATGTAGTACTTGATATTTCAACTCAAAAATATTTTAATTTTGAATCAAAAATAGTCGAATTCAACCAAAAAAATAGAATTTTCAACAAAATACTTGAATCCTCAACCAAAAATATAATAGTATACTTTTCAACCAAAAATAGTTAGATTTTGTTTTTGATTTTTATTCACTAAGTTAGAATGTAAACAAAAAGCACAAGAGAAAGGTCATAAAAAATATTTTAAAAAGTGTTGCTGACATCTCCAGGGTTTCCACGTCTCTGATTGACCTGGGCACCTCCGAGAGTGCACTCCTTAGCTCCGTGGTATACTGCCCCCAGTCCGTTCTTCTTGGATATCTGGCCCACTTAGGGCCCGCGGTTTCATTGGATTTAAACTCGAACTCTACCTGTGAGTGATCTGAGAGAGTGGGTTATCTGAGACTCTCCACTTCATGACGTTGTCTCTAAAACTACCGGTACAGAGAGTGATGACGATGACTTCCTCTCTGACCGATTTATGAAACTTAGGGGTACACCCCGTGTTGAGAATATCTAAATCAGTAGTGATTAGGTATTCTAATATAAAACTCCAGCAGAAGGGGAATAACCCTAACCTTGCATTATTCCACCATTATATGTATCTCCTCTGGTGGGTTGGTACCGCTGTCATACGGAAAGTAGGCGAATCCCATGACTAAACTCCCAAATTCCTGTAAAATCTGTGGCTATCACCATCAGGTCTCTCATACATAGCTTTAGCAGCGGGAAAACGCTGACTTCCTTCGCCAATATGGAGGCCCTTGGTTGGGCCATCTTGTGGACCCTGTAACAAAAACAGTCCCCCGTTTGCTGTGATGCAAGTTGCTACTGTCCCTGACCGGCAACACTGAAGTTGATCTGTCCCAGGTGGTAGGAGGACCTGTTGTTGAGGACCTCAAGAGCCCTCGTCTGAGACTGAGGAATTTACACAACTAAGAGTTACTTGGATCCTCCTGTTTTATCTTCTGCCTGAAGACCATCTTGTCTGACGATTCGCCAGGACGCTGCCCTTAGTGTGGGGTTGAATCCCTTCAACCGCCAAAGGACCAAAGGCTGCGACAAATACGAAGACCCCTTCCCTACAGAAGGAGGTCTCGAATTTTGGCCATTGATCTGGGGACACTCTTTCAAACGCCCTTTAGGTGGCTGCCCTGAAGAGCTCTAACTACTCCGCAGTGAGTAGCGAGTCCGGGTACCTCATATCTGCCAAAACCACGGTCAGGGGGTTAGTCCTCTGGGCAGCTGTCAGTCCAGGCCCGACGGCTCCCTGTTTGCCGGCCGCTTGTCTGTACTGTGCCTCTTCATAGGCTTAGGCTCCCCCTCTGTGTGGAGTATCCTCTGAGCGTCTAGCATTCTTCTGGGCCTTAGTGCTGGTTGTCAGCGTTGTATTAGCCGATGTTACAGCCCAAGCAGCCGCTTTACTAGACTGTTGCGCTTGCCTCCTCAGTTTCCTTTTCAGAGAACCATTCATGCTTTTCTTTTTCTTGGGGGACTCATTAGCCGTTCCCGTATCGATGGCCTCATTCAGAGCGACCATCAAACCCTTAGCTCTCTCAAGAGCTAGCGGAAAAGCAGCCGTCTGAGTTTGGTTTGCCGGAGAGACAGATTGGGAGGAAAGGATGATGTCAGACCCATTCGTGCCCAACCCCTCTCCCTCTTTTCCACCTCCCTTGCTTCTTCCTTAATCAAGTTTTTGTTTTTATTTGTGTAATGCATGTTGATCTCACGATAATCTAGGGAAATAAAAGGTCCGCTCTTCAGAGCTTCGCATGCAGGGTTAAGATTGATTTCTCAGGGAGGTCGCCCAGTGTTCCCGAGAGGCTGATAGGACACCTTCGTACCCCTAGGAGCCAAAGTGCCACGGGCACGAGCACTCTACACCGATGGCTTAGAAGGTTGGCCACATTGAGTGGGACACTCAATGAAAATCCATCCGTAGGCAACCACACCAACGCAACGAAGGGCTGTTTCTTGGTCCCCATGAGGGCCAGAAGCCATTCCTGTCCTGATTCCGAAACTGGATATAGGTCCGGGAGGGACCTCGACCCAGGATCCAGTGGGCCCGTGTTAGCTAGACTTCTCCACTCTTCTACCATACTACTGGGTCCGGCAATTGTTCTTATGTTGAATCGCGATATCTTATCTGTACAATTGGGTAACATTCAGATGGTACATGTTTAATTTCACACGTCTCATACCGTGAAAAGAATTTTCTAGTTTGAAACGAGTAAAACTTAAATCTGCAACAATTGTTTGACTTTTTTACACAAGGGGGAAAATTTAAAGTAAAAAAATGTTTTCAACAATAAAATTTTTAATTAAATAGTCCAATTTTTAACCAAACGAATGTATTTTTTATCAATAACATTACTATTCTACCACAGAAGACGAATTTTTAACGAATTACTTATACTTTTATTCACAGAAATGTATCTTTAACTAAAATGATAAACTTTTTTTAAAAAAAGTACTATTAACAAAATAGTGGAAGTTTTAACCAAGTAGTTGAATTTTCAGTAAAAAAGATTAATTGTAAATGAAAATAGTTGAATTCATCAAGAAAACACGAATCTGGAACGAAATTTTCAAATTTCTAACAAAATAGATTAATTAAAAAAAATAAAAAGGACTTGTTTGGGCATTGATGAAAGGTAAAAGCCTCGAGAACCATAACATGCTGACTTTTTGTTGTAATTTTTAGTGACATAGATCATTTTTATCCGACATTACATCGCAAGTATTTTATTTTAGGTTAATATTGTTTTTAGTAAATGGTGTAGAGGAGTGTTGTAATGCTACTGTTTTTAAACTAATTTTATTTCAACAGCATTCAACTTCGGGACTGTACTTCGAGATCGATTTCATTACCATAATCTAAATTATAATCTCCTTCCTAAATTGCCAGGGCGCCAGACCTTTCTTGGGCCAGTTTCTCAAAAATTACCGAATATACAGCAACAGCAAAATTAGACTTCAGAATTATATGGAGTGACTCAATTTAAACTCAAAAACTCAAAGCACGATGTACCGGCTCAATTTCCGACTAGCTCCACTCCCAGAAATTGGCAAAGGGGATAGTTCGAAAGAAAAAGGTTTCTAATCCTAGTAGTGACTACAAATCAATCGTAATGAATGACAAATACCATTTATTCAGAAATCATATCAAATGGTATTAGTAGTGATAGTTCTTAGGATTGTCTATGCTATAAATGGTAACATACTAAGAATTTTAGCCTAAACAATTTCTATATTCATCAATAACTTGAATAAATGCTCTTTTCGTTCGGTGCTCCAGACTGTTGTGGGCATAAAAGTGGGAGGGGAGCGAATCGAAAAAACTCGATAATACCGGTAACGCTAGGTTGGGGCTTAGCGAAGGGGACTCAAAATCAATTATCATTTTGGGGGTAACGCTATAAATTCGGAACAAGGGGTAACGCTATATGGAAATTCAACGAAGGGAACTCAAAGTAGATTTACGATTTAGGGGTAACTCTATAAGTTGGGGGAAAAGGGGTAACATAATATGGAAATTCAGAAAAGGGAACTCAAAATAATTTTACTGTTTAGGGGTAATGCTATAAATGCGGGAAACGCCATAATATTTTGGATTCAATAAATTTGGGTAATATAACGAGTATAACAGAAATTCACATGGGGTATCGCAGAACCAGGGGTAGGCAAAACGTTCTCAAAAAGAGGGGCACATGTCGGGATTCGCAATAATTTTGCACATTTTCAGAAAACTAAGATAAAATCAGTGACACAATATTTATTTGCAAACGGATGAGGGTTACGCCAGGAATAGTTTTATAACAATATTGGGGCTTTCTTGGCGAAAATTTACTAAGCATCGTCAAAAAAAAAATTCACAATCACAAATGTTTGAAATGTCGTAAGGGCCAAAAGAGCTGAGTAGAAAGCGGACACGTAGAGGTTTCACAAGAAAATCTGAAGCATAAGGGCTCACCGATTGATTCGCCGTAAAATAGATTTTGTGACGATAAATCAGCTTCCTCGGAGCCAAGGCAGCCCTCTGAAAATGATGCTGATCCTGGGTGTGACATCCAAGATGATTCTCCACGATGAGGACTTTAAATTTAGAAATACTAAACTAGCGAAGTTGTCTCGATGGGGTCACGAAGCGAAAAGAGATCGAGTCAGCGTGTCGCTTTGGGACATCGTCTCTGATTATCGATCGGGTGCGCGCGCCACGTTTAATCCTAATACGCATGGCCTTGATTGCGGACTGATGATAGGGAGGTAGTATCATGAAATTCTGTGGGACTAACAACAATTCTTAGTCCCTCAACTTATTTTAAAGTGCATATTTGGCAGTCGTAGAGATGTTGGATCGTCACCTTTCTTCTCCTGGAGTACTCCCGGGCATGACCTAACTCACAAAACAATCCCCTGATAATTTCAGGATTAGATCTGGAGTCAAGCACAAGCTGAGAATGTCAGCCGGGCTTGAGCTACAGAAGTCCCATCTTAACAGATGAAATTGACGAGCGAAGCCTTCTCGATAAGAGAAAAAACTAGATTCCACACCAGGTGGATGCGTCTTGTAGATGTTCCTGAAGCTTTTCTGGGGCAATCCAGGAACTCTGAGGTATTCCAGTGATGAAACTCCCTCTCGGGGTTCGATGCTATTTAATGTTGGCAACCTTTGATTTAAAAGGCAAGAGAGTTTGAATGTCCCCTGTGGCAGCATGAGCAGAATGGCCAGCTGATGATGTGTCCATGACGCCAAGATTTCGACGGAATTACGTATAAAAGAGAGACACTGTGAATCAGCCATAAATATATTCTAACTTAATTTAAATCAGTCCTGGAGTACCGTGTGACCCCTGAGCTCAAATCATAAAATTATCAGATTTGCTTCTGGTCAGAACACTGCCTATTGTGAGTAGCCAAATAAATTGCAGCGTCACAGTGTAGTTTATATTAACTACTTCATAATTCAACTTGATTGATCGTCGGTCACCCACTTTCACCATTGGATGTTGATAATACAATTTGTTTCCGCGATAGCATAGGCTCATATGTATTTTTTTTGTGTGTGACAAAATAGTCGAATAATTTACATAATAAATCAAATAACAAAAATTGAAAAGACAGGCAGGGTCACTGATGAAAGTTAAAAGCCTTGAGAACCATTATATGCTGACTTTTTAATGTAATTAATAGTCACATACAACATTTTTATTCGACTTTAATTCGCAAGCATTGTATTTTAGGTTTGCAGTTTTTTTTAATTAATGGGGTAGAGGAGTGCAGTTTACATTATACACTTGATAATTGGACCTGATTTCTCGTCGCAAACCCACTGGAACATCATAGATATCTTCTCTGTACAATTGGGTAACATTCAGATGGTACATGTTTATTTTCGCACGTCTCATGCCGTGAATAGTACGTTCATATATTCCAACAAGTACATTTACAGACTTCAATATTGCAAAGACGTCACCATTGATTGTTGATAATACAATTTGTTCTTGAGATGGCACAGGCACAAACCTATTACTTTCTGTTTTCACTTGAAGTGATTTATCGGCAGGAAAAGTGTATCTCCGAAGTTCGAATATCAGGCGCGGATTCTTAAAGGGAATAAGCCGAATAAATTCAATTTGCTCAATTCCACATCCATTTCCGTCAGGAGAAGGAAGATTTATAGGTGAAGCAGTGGGCCTAGAAGGAGGAGGACGCCTGGCAGGTGACCTGGACCTAGCACGAGGAGGAGACTCGGGAGGAGAACGATTCAGGTCAATCTCAGATCGTTGATTTCTTTCAGAAGATGGAGAAGGATTGCTACGAGGCACAGCAGGAACGCGGTCGCCATCAGGTGAAAATTCGGGCTGTGAACTTAACTCTGCAAAAAAACAGAGAGGATGACATTTTGGTTAGCGTTGGTAGGTTAGACTGTGGCCGGGTTAACATTCAGTGCTCGATAAAAAGTTAATAAGATGTGGAGTTGATGTGTTTTTTTCATTATTTAAAGTCCCACGTTATTGTAGATAAGATTTCCATACGTATTCATTTTTTTAATAAAAGAATGACTTTGTTATTTAATTATTTCTAACAAGCTGCATTTCGTCGGTCTTGACCCACATGCGGGGGCAAGATCACAGATCTATTATACATTAGCATTTTAGTAGCAGCAAACTGCATTTGTGAACTATTTTCTTGGTTTGCCTTGTCCCGACAATGGAGCATCAGCTTATGTATAAATTTAGTATATTTTAGACTTGAGTTGAATTTATTTTTCACAACTAATGGACGGAATAATGTTTTATCAACCAGAAGAGCAAATTTTCATACTTTCTACCCTACACTAGAGTAGGCAAAAAACATTTTTTTTAGTAGTGGACTATAATTTATAATAATGGGTGAAAGATTTAATTGCCCGACAGCAGTAATCCCTTCAAATTTTTGTTCGGTCGGATTTGAACAATAAAAAAAGAACATTACCTGCGGGCCAAAAAATATGATGTTGAATTTTTGTAGGTACAGTTTACCGTTGAAAAAAAGAGTTATCATTTAAAAAATTTATAATAGGAAGTACACATACTGCTAATAAAACCAGAATTCAAATTATAGATATTATACTTACCAACAGGATTAGGGCAAATAACTATGATGAAACACATAATAGCAATTAGCGTCCACATTTTTTTTTTCAAAATAAGAGAATCCACTTTTGAAGAACTTCGATAAGAATGTAACTAATGAACATTGTTTAAAATGTTTCACTTTATATAATATAGCAGCTATCTCATTTCTCCTGCTAAACTTTTGAGATTTATGACGTTTGGTACAATTATGAGGGACAAAGATTACGCAATAGAAATATCAGTATTTTAAAAAAAGATGACAACGTTTTATATTTCGCTTACCACAAACAATCCAAATGGGTTTACAATATTTATACAAATTCAAAGACCTTACGAAGAATTCAAAGTATTTCAAAAGAATTGAAAAAATTGAAGAAATTTCTTTCCATTTATCTGCCCACATAAAATCCTATTAATTCTTGTCCTCTTTAATTCTTGACCTTTAATTTCTTCTTTTAAATTCTCTCACTTCTCCGGAATTCCTTAAATTCTTCTGCATGACATTGCATCTGTTGAATTCTTTTGAATTATTTGAATTCTTTAAACTCTTCTAGATTCACTTGCATTCTTAGTAAACTCGAGATTTTGTTTAAACTCTGTAAATTTTTTTTAATTTATTGAACTATTTTGTATTTATTATATTATTTGAATCCTGCGAAATTTTTGAGATTATTTTAAATTAAAAAAATTAAAGGTTACTCAAAATTAGTAATTTTTTGAAGTCTTTTGGATTCTTTTAAATTATTTCATATATTTTTTAATACTTTCAATTATTTATATTCTTTGAATCCTTTTGAAACTTTTTAAATTTTATTCTAAAATCTTTTGACTACAGTTATTTTCAATTATCTCTAATTTAGCTTATGTAGTTGAATTTTCAAAAGAAAAGATGAATTGCCAACCACACAGTTAAGTTTTCAACCAAAACGATGAGTTTTCAATCAGAAAGATTATGATCTCCCAAAAAGATGAATTTTGAGACCAGAAAGACGGAATTATCTAAAAAACATTTGAATTATCGACCCAAAAATATAAAGTTTTTAAAACAAGTTCAATTACAACCAAATAATTAAATTTACGGATAAAAAAGATAAATTTTTCGCGCGCATGAATTGTGTTCTTTACAATTCAATATTGCACACAGATTTTTTCAGATTTTTACAATTACATTCAAAGGTCGTTCAAGGTCATATGAGGGCAAAAATGGCTTCTTAATTAAATTGACGCTATTTATTTCTGACGCGTATGAATTTTATTCTTCACAAGTAAATATTGCGCTCAGATTTTTTTCCCGAGTTTTACAATGACATTCAAAGGTGGCTCAAGGTCATTTTCTTAATAAAATGTTGATTCAATGATATTTTCTCTTTTTTTCCATAGAGAAGCAGTGTCAATTTATTTATTCCGGCAAGAAAAATTAGTCAAGTTGTTTGATAAATGTTTGTCATAATATTTGAAGAACATTCAAGGTCATTTCGCAAAAAATGAGCTTTTTATAAATTGTGATAATGAAAAAACAGTGCTCACACTTGCATATCAGATTGTATTTTATAGCCAACTAAGTTTTCCTCTTTCTTTTCTCAAAGGTAAATCATTACCTCTTCTTCTGCATTTATGATAATTAATTCTTCGTTATTACAATTTAACAATGAAACTTGATCATATATCAATGAAACTGCGATATTCTACGGCAATATTGAATTGTGAAGAACAAAATTCATGCGCGCCAGAAATGAACAATTAATAAATAGCGAAAATGCTTCAGGAGGAGCCTGAAGCCTTCATGGAGTGAACAAGGAGCTAGGTACAATGGTACTTCGGACAGGACACATTAAAATCGGGTGCGTGAGGTAGAAGACGGTGGGTCTTTGTTTGTACCGCTACTAGGGGTACCGTAACCTGGCAACGAAGTGCGTAGGTTTCTGATTGGACTAAGAGTTGCTGGAGGTGCGGCAAAGAGGGGCATAGAGATTTGCATTTTTTTCTGCCTAATTTTTTTTTATATAAGAGAAAGGTGCTCATAGGGAATCCGAAAATATAAAGTCTCATAGATGCTCATTTTTCAATGAACTTGAAAAGCTTGATGTTTGTAAATAAATTGTAACCCTTCGGAAAGTTAAATCCAAAGTACAAAAGTTTTTAATTGAGCTGTAAAAAGTAGTGAACTTTGATTCCCTGTGTAATAAAGTGTTTCTTTTTTTAATTTCGAATCTTTTATTTAAAACAGAAACAATTCTTCAATTTTTAATTTGAAATTTATAACAAGACCAACACGTATAAAAATTCTGTAAATATAAATTTGGAATAAAGTGGGATTTTTTCCAAATTTGGAATTTCGAATCATAATTCCAGGGAATCCAAACTTGAACAGTCAGGGCCGTTTGAACAATTTATGTTGGATTTGGACGGATGGTAACAGCTGACGCAACTAACGTGCACTGCGCATCTATATGTACTGCAGAAGCATACTGCGCAACCTTCTATATCACTGGATACTTGTGCACATCGTTCTTCGTCCATTGAACCATCCCAATCTATTAGAGTAGAACCCAGACGGCAAGCATGTTAGGCGCAGATACCTCGTTCAACGCCGACAGATTTGAAGATCAAATCTGTCGAAGAAGATGCTTATATCGGCTTCGGAGAGACTCCCTCACTAATGGTATGTCCTAAATGCGATCAACAATAAGCTGCTTGATTGTCAGCAGCTTTGCCTTGTTCAGTGTGTGATTGTAGATCTTCAGTTTTTGAGCGAACTTTCGAACCCTTTCCGTGATCGGTCTACAATATGTTATGTAGTCAATCACACACTGAACACGGAACGCATTCTGTCTTGTCCATCCAATCTTCTTGTTCAGTTGATGCAAGCATCTTTTGGTCTATTGATCCATCGTCGGCTTTAGCGTTCGATTTGAATCAGCCAAAGCTCTCCCAGCACCATAAAATGAACAACTGATAGTCCCGTGGTCGGACTCCTTCGAGATATCCACGCGACAATATAATTTTTCACACAATAATATGAATTTTCTACCAAGAACAATTATTTCTAAGCACAAAAGATGAATTGTTAACAAAATAGTTACACTTTCCACCACAGAGATGAATCTTTAACTAAAATGATTGATATCTGATAAAAAATTTTTTAACAAAGTGGTTTAACTACCGGTTACATAAAATATTTGTATCGGACTTTAGATCGCAAGCATTGTATTTTAGGTTTACATTTTTTCTTAAATTAATGGCGTAGAGGAGTGTGTTTTATATTATGTACTCCATAATTGAACATAATTGTTCGTTGGACGCCCACTGGAGTGCCATCAATTTCTTTTGGGTTCAATCGGGTAACATTGCGGCTTTCCATGTTTATTTTCACACGTTTCATAATACCGCGAATGAAACGTTCGTATATTCCAGCAAGTACATTGACAGAATCCAATATTGCAAAGACGTCACCATTGGATGTTGATATTACAATTTGTTCCTGAGATGGCACCGGCTTATAATTTTCCAACCTATAACCTTCTGTTCGCATTTGAAGTGATTTTTCGGCAGGAAAAGTGTATCTGCGCAGTTCGAATATCAAGTGCGGATTCTTAAGGGAAGTGAGCCGAATAAATTCAATTTGTTCAATTCCACATCCATTTCCGTCAGGGGAAGGAAGCCTTATGGGTGAAGTTATGGACCTGAAAGGAGAAGGATGCCTGGCAGGAGACCTGGACCTGGCACGAGGAGGAGACTCGGCAGGAGGATGATTCAGGTCAATATCATGTAAATGATTTCTTTCACGAGAAGAAGAAAATCCGCCGCGAGGCACAACAGGAACGCTATCTCGACCAGGCGAAAACTGGGGCTGTGAACTTAACTCTGCAACAAGAAAGAGAGGATTACATTTTGTTCGGTGTTTTATTAATTTTAATAGAAAAAGTGATAGATGTGAAATAATTTATTATTTTTTGGTATTCTATTAGGCGCAAACTACATTTAAAATGCTTAATGAATATAAATGCTATTCCCAGTCGTTTTTGCCACACCGTTCGGTCTTGCACCTTTCTACTCTATTGTAATTTACTATAATTTATAGCAATTGCTTAAAGTTGTATTTGCTCAACAGTAGTAATCTCCCTAAATTTCAGTTCGATAGGATATTATCATCCGTTCCCGTGTAAGAGCACGAATTCTCGCCCCCCCCCACCATTGTTTGCAATAATATGTATTCAATATTCATCTTATGCTAAACAATGACTTATGTGTTCTGAAATTCAAAATGCATCCCTGTTTCCAGGATGCCAAGAGTTATCCGGTTTACTAAAGAAAATCTTTAGATAATTGCCGTTTTCAATTTAACCGTAGCAATTTTGTAATTTACTGAAGTGATTATCTCCCTTCTAGAACATTTCGAGGTAATGTAAAAAAAAAAAAATCTAAAGCATCGTATGCAATTGTTGGCAAACCCCAGCCAAGAATTAGGATGTATGATCCTGGAATCTGTTCTTAGCAATCGGAAATCTCGAAAACATCCCGAAAACATCTCTGTTCCTCGGAGAAGATTGGATGTTCCGAGAGTTTCGCGCTCGTCTCCCGACAGATTCCTGCTGCACTCCCGAGAAATTTCCGTTCGAAATTAATAAATTATTTTTTCCTAGTAATTCACAGCTACTCATTGAATTATCAAGTTAGTGCTAATTAGAATTTAGAGCAGTGTTTTTTTTCAGATATGAAAATAGTTATTGTCATTTGAACCATTTAAAAAAACAAATACATATATTACGACTAAAACAGGAATTTAAATTATAAATATCATATTCACCAATAGGATGAGGGCAGATCGCTAAGATGAAACACGGGATAAAGATAAGGGTCCACATTTTTTTTTAAATAAAAAATCACTTTCGAAGAATTTCGATGTGAGTGTAACTAATGAACATTGTTGAAAAGTTTTCACTTTATATAAGTATAGGCGCTATCTCATTTGTCCTTCTAACTTATTTAGAATCATGAGATTGTGTAACATTACGAGATATAAATATTAATTACTACGCAATAGAAATATCAGTATTCGTGGAAAAACATGATAATATTCTATCTTTAGGTTTTCATATACTACCCAAACGAATGTAGAAAATTGATACAAATTTAAAGACTTTACGAGTAATTGAGAATTAAAAAAAAATTTTAAGTCAAAGTTCTTTCGATCTATCTTCGAACTCCAAATACATTTTTCTTTTTCAGCACCTTCAATTTTTCCCGTTTAATTAATTCTTTTAAACTGTTTTACTTCTTTGGAATTATTTGTATTCTTTTGAATAATTGTGCATATGTTGAATTATTATTTTTAAGTCTTTTTACATTATTATAATTTGTTACAAATTGAATTATTTAAGCCCTTCGTTAACTTTTGTAAATTATTTAAAACTCTTCGCAAATTCTTTCAGTTGTCTTGAATTCTCTGAATAATTTTGAATAATTTTGAGTCTATTCAATTGTTTTAAAATATTTTTCATTCACTGAACTCTTTTGGATTCTTTCAAATTTCTCTGAATACTTACTAAATTCTATAAATTTGTTTAAATTTTCTGAATCATTTTGAATTTATTCAGTTTGTTTAAAATAATTTTTAATACTTATAAATTTAACTCAATTTTTAGTTTATTGAAGAAAAAGCTCATGGGGCTATTCAACGACATAAATAGGTTATACAAAAATAGGTAAGTTCATGTAAGTGTGTACTGTAAGAAGTTACTGAAATCTTATATTAAGATCCCTAGGTAGGCATCGCGGGACCTTGTAGCTGGTGAGAGGGCTCACGGGGCTCATTAGACTATAGATCTAGAATAGGTGAACCGGAGGGGCTGCATCGCTTGGTGTGGCTACTCTGGGGAACTGACGGACTCTATTTGGTGAGACTTAAACTAAGGAGCTATCCTTTCAGGAGGTAATGGCAAAGCCTCCTGGAATATCGAGAGCGCGAGTTCTCATGCTCCCAGGCTGAGGTGTGATCGCCGTGTCAAGACCTGAATGGCACCAGGGTCAATATATCATTGAACACCCCAGCCTGCCCCCCTTAGTAGAGACGGACAGGCAGGGGTCTCTAAGGAGGTATATTAGCGAAGACTTCGGGACACCATGTCGAATCCCATAGTATTTAGACCCGCCGCTGCAAGCGTGGCTCTGTCGGGGGTATTTCTTATTTCCCTAGCTTCTCGTGGGACAAAAATGAATTCTCAACAAAATAAAACACAAAATATAAATGATGAGCCCGTTTCGGGACCCTAATCTAACCCAACGCCAAAAGTGGGAGGTTTCTTAGGGGGCAACCCACTAAAGGCGGTACCAAATATTGATGATGGTGAAGAAAATCTCGTCGAAGCCGTAGAAGTGCAGCTAACGGAACTCTCAGTATAGAAGAGGTATCGTAGCGGAGCACAAAAGAAGAGAGACCGCAGAGCGCGTCTCACAAGCAGCAGTCAAGGCTCCCCACAGGGGGCAGTTTCTGCGGAAACTCCACCTAGAGCAACGCCTCAGGCTCATTCCATAGGCAAGAGGAAGAAGAGCTCCAGAGAAACTTCCCCAAACAGGAAGTTGAAACGGCAGAAGGCTCCGGTAACACAGGGCCTTACTTTCGCGCAGATGACTGATAATTCCCTGGTGAGAGCTGTCATTGCGTCGGGTTATCCTGAGAACTGTCTAACTCTCGAGGAGTTGGACAGGCTGAGGGATGAAATCCCTAAAGGGATTGATGCGTTGCCTCGCGAGGGGCACGCCCCTAGATTCAATTACATTTTCATCAGGTCGAGAGCGACTGATTCCCGGCAAACCCGAGAGTCCGGCGACCGTTCTGAGGCGCCTGAGTTTTCAGAAGCCGAATTCTCAATCAGAGTCCTTGCAGCTCTAGATTATCAACCATCTAGGGACGAATAGGGTTACCTTCCGAGCGACCCAACTGGAATCCGCAGGGGGACCAGAAGCTTCCGAAGGTACCCTGAACTAGCCTTTCAATGGCTGAGATGGGAATCTCCATGATGCAGAATAATTTGCACCACAGCAAAGGCACCTCGGCGGTTCTAGCCGGGCGCATGCCTGTGGTACAGACAGGTTTCGCCCTACTCCAAGAACCCTGGTTATACAGGAAAAGGATTAGTGGCTTGTCAGGATGTGGCTCCATATATAAGGGGCCACCCGAAAAAACGCCAAAGGCATGCACAGCCGTCAAGGGTATGGATGCCATCTTGGTGCCTAAATTCTGCTCCAAAGATCTCACCGTTATCAAGGTGGTACTCAGGGGCAGTAGCGAAGAAAGGTTAGAGGTGTTTATTGCCTCGGCTTATTTCCCTGGCGATGACGAGGGACTCCTGCCTCCCAAAGAGGTGGAGGCTCCGATTCGGCACTATCAAGAGAACAAGATTCCTCTTCTGTTGGGTTGTGATGCGAACTCTCATCACACGGTGTGGGGAAGCACAAATATCAATGACAGATGGAGAGATTCAATTGAATACATAGCGGGCACTGATCTGTATATTTTTAATCGGGATGATATTCCCACATTCCAGACTAAAAAAAGGAGTGAGGTTCAGGATTTCACGATTTGTCACGATTTGAGCAGGGTAGTGGACTGAATATTCTCCGATGAGGAATATCTCTCGTATCACAAATATATCGTGTTTCGATTAACCCTAGGAAAACCGGTGGTTTCCAAGATTAAAAACCCCAGAAATTCACATTGGGACTCATATTAACCCTCCGTCCCCCACGTGGGGTCTAGGCGGACCCCAGACGCACTAATTTCCTTATGACAGGTGCAATTTTGCTTCCCGTTGCCTGTCGCGTTGAGTATCTTTCCTCTAAGTAGTTCCCTAGACCTCGGTAAGAGCGCGTTAATCTCTGAGGTATGTAATCCTTTTTTTCTTAATGTTTTTGTTGAAAAAAGTGATTAGGGTCCGCTCGGACCCCACGTGGCGTCCGACTGAATTTGCAATAAAAGACTGAAATTGCAATAAAAGACTGAATTTGCAATGAAAATTTGCGAAGTTTTCTCATATTCAAAGTGTAGTGTTTGTTTGTTCCAATTTATATTTTTGAAGTGTGATTTCGTTAGTCAGTAGTATAAGGAGGTTGCCTTTTGTATCTGATAAGGTTTAAACTTTATCATAAACTCTCTACTTGAATTCTGTTTGTTTTGATTACATACCATATTTTTGTTCGTGTTATTAAAAAACAAAAATAATTTTTTGACGCCGGTCGAATTCGATTCTACACCGCTTGCGTCGTGAACGTGAGTGGAGTTCGTGTAGACCCTACGTGGGGGACGGTGTCC
The DNA here is from genome assembly GCA_932195095.1 of Andricus curvator. Taxonomy (NCBI): domain Eukaryota; kingdom Metazoa; phylum Arthropoda; class Insecta; order Hymenoptera; family Cynipidae; genus Andricus; species Andricus curvator. The sequence continues at coordinate 167,128 of CAKNYM010050854.1, forward strand.
CTCACTTGCACGTGGGGGACGAAGGCTTAAGAGGAATTCACAGGGAGGCTTGCGCAATTGCCCACAAGCTATGGCACCATTGATGAGTTGAGCACGCCGCGGATTTTCTGCAAAGGGCTCTGACTACATCATATGAGAACAATTGTCCTGCAAGCACAATTAAGTCTAGGAAGGGAGCAGAATGGTGGAATACCCACCTGAAGATTCCAAAAAAAGACAAGAATGTTGTGCAATAGAACAAATAGATCTAAATTGCCTTCATACTGGGACATCTATAAGACGGCCAACTATGAATACAATTAAAGTATGATAATGTGACGCAGGAAGATTGGAGGGTCTTCTGCGACGAATCAAAGGACATTCCTGAAACAGCGAGGCTCCACAAGATCCTGGCAAAAAATCTGGAAGCTCATCTCGGACTCATAAGGCTCGATAACGGTGAGTTTGCCAAAGATGAAGAAGCAACCCTGAATCACCTGATGGAAGTTTACTTCCCAGGTTTTCGGCGAATCCGAACCGACCAAGAGGAAGAAGGCTGGGGCCAAGAGGTGGAGAGGGCCGACTGGAATTTTGCAGCTAAGGTCGCTGATTGCAAAAAGGTGGAATGGGCCGTAGGGTCCTTCTGTCCCTTTAAATCACCAGGGGCGGGTGGCATTTATCTAGCGCTTTTACAAAAAGGCATGGATCTAATCGTCCCTCCTCTGACGAAATTATTTAGGGCTATTTAGGGTTACACTGCGGCAAAAGACTTCCGACCAATCAGCCCAACGTCTTTTATCCTGAAGACTTCGGAGAGGCTGGTCGAGAGATACATTAGACATGAGGTTCTCTTGGCCTTCCCGCTGCATAGAGGGCAGCATGCTTTTCAGGTAGGTCATTCAATCTTTTTTTTAAATAAGGAATTCTCCAACGGGCTGGAAATCTTCTAACAGACTCGAAACTAGATGGGATAATTTTATGGGGTATATTGAAGCATTTAGGGGTTTGACTGGAGCAATGAGGACCACGCCCACAGCGGCGATAGGATTCATGCTCTGTGCAGAACCCCTACATGTTGCGATAACTGCTAGAGCGGCACACGCGTTGGGCTGCTTGGCGAGATCAAATAGATGGATTTGGGGGAATAGGGGATCGTCCATATATTACGTAAGACGTTTTTCTTTTGTTTAAATGAAGACAAGAATAAAATTGCTGTGAAGTTGAAAAGGACACAACGATATAAAGAAAAGAAAAACGTCTTACGTAATATATGGACGATCCCTAGGCACACTAGGCTCCCGAATTAAATCAGTGCACTGCCGATTCTAGAGATGAGGCAAGATAAAATAACAAAACGATTCAAATTTGCCAAATTTTTCCGCTTTTGCATTCCAAACAGGGATTTGTGGAAAGAAAATTGTAACCCGCTTCTCGAAGAGGAAATCTGGTATACATGCTACTGTCTCTAAGGCGGAGGTCCTGGCCGTGCTTCGCTGTGTTGAAAAACTAATAGAAGAAAACCCTGCTGGCAGACAGATTACGATCTGTTCGAATAGCCAAGTGACACAAACTGCAATAGGAAAACCAGACATAACATCAGAACTGGGCTGGGAATGCAAAAAGGCATTAAATCAACTTGCAGAAAGAAACAATGTGGCTCTTATATAGGTCCCTGGTCACACAGGGATCAAGGGCAACGAAAAGGCGGACGAGTTGGAAAAATGAGGCGCAGCGAGTGAATACATAGGACCGGAACCGGTGCTGGGAATAGCGTCTTGCTGTGTTGGGATGGCCATTAAAAGCTGGATCCGAACAAAACACCGGAAATACTGGGAACAAATCCGGGGTTGCCTTCAGGCGAAATCCATCCTGGGTCATACCTATAGGATGGACAGAGCCAGGGAAATCCTGGGTTTACCCAAGAAAGATATAAGGACAGTGGTACGGGTCCTAACTGGGCACAACCACTTAAACCATCATATGCACAAAATGGGGTGTAGCCCCACGACAGAGTGCAGGAAGTGCGGCAGGGATGACGAAACATCCCTGCATGTATTATGCTAGTGCCCGGCATTAGCTAGGCTTTGGCAACAAACCCTCGGGGTCCTTTGTGAGGAACCTGAGGAAATTACAACGCGAACAGTAGTCGACATACTGGGCTTCATCAAGATATCTGGGGTCGACTGCTGAAAGCGAATAGATAAGAGGGTGGCACAGTATTCTTTATAGCTCAAGCATCAGGGGAGCTTCTCGTAGGCCTTCCGCCCGTCTTAAAAAATAACTAACTAACTATATTAAGATGGCACTTTTGGTAAAATTATTTTTAAGATATAGATAGACAAAAAAGAACAAAAGAATACATTATCAAACCTTATGATAAAGAAGCATAAATTAATAAAAAATGGAAATGGAACTATATTAATAAAACGGAATATAGTAGAGAGAGAAAACAAAATACAGGCTAAATCCATAGAATTATATTAAATAAAGGTGTACCTATAGATTTTAGAAATTCAGATTACATGTTTTTAAATATAAATCCTGTGAGCGCATTACAAATACTATTCGGCAATTTATTCCAAACCCGTCTCCCTCTAAGTACAAAAGATTTTTGCATTAATCACATTCATTATTCAAGGTTCATATCATCCCGCAAGAAAAGTTCCAATAAATATATAGGCTTTTCATTTTTATAGATCACTGGATTGGTGGAGTAAAAGTCAGTATGACGAATAGACGCTTCATGTGAAGCCTGGAACTTTCTTGAAGTTAAACGAGGAGCTGGCTATAAGGCTACTTCGGACGGGACATATTAAAATTGGGTGAGTGTTTTGTGGAGTGGGGTAGAAGACGGAGGCCATTAGCTCCTGATCGATCTAAGAGTTGCTGAAGGTGAACCAGCATGCCACAGTGCTACCAATGATTAGGAAAATCAAAAACAATATAGGAGAAACGTGCCCACAGGAAGTCATAGAAATCTAAGGTCGTATAGATGCTCATTTTTAAATTAACTTGAAAAAGTTGATGTTTTTAAATAAAGGCTAAGCCTTCGGGTAGTTAAATCTAAAAGTAGATAAGTTTTTGGGTAAGCAGTTAAGAGTAGTGACCTTAGATTCCTTGTGTACCTGTGTGACCACGTGTGAACCTACAATGTACATACATTATCATTTCTTAAATGTCATTCACAATTTAGGAGTAAAGAATCTTCGTGCTACAAATTGGATAGGTTTAATGCTGTCAAATTTTACGTATCTTTTCCCCGTGTTATGAAGGATATTCTCGGGAAGAATTATATTAAACAGGTTTGGTGTGCATAGAAACTATAACCACAACGAAAATTTTGAAAAATAAAGAAAAAATATATCTCGACAAAAATTGAGACATCATATTATTGTTTGAGTAAATTTTATAGCATATTGATGTGAACTTTGACATGAATTTGAACCCGGTATCGTCGGGGGTAGATTTGGCATGCTTATTTCGCTAAATGAGCATATCAACAAAAAATGATTTGATAATAAGCTTGATTTTCTATCTACATGCAAAATTGAAGAAGTCATTTCAATTCCTAAAATCAAAACCTTTTCCTCGAATTTTTTATTGCTTAGAAAAGATAAATTCATTCTGATTAATTAAAAAGATTGCGGCTATTCGTTCATACTTTTAAGATGATTTTGAAATTTTATCATCAAATATAATTAATAATTATCAAGGTTCTTATCGGATCCAATTAAAGCGAGATAACATGGAAAATTTACATTTTTGTCATCTGACGATTACGCAATTGTTTGTCTTCTTCAACGTTTAAATCAGGTGAAGGAGAACATGCCGAGATTCTCCAATTGAAAATATATTTGATCATCATATGGGTATGGCCAACGGCCATACCACGCTGAAAAACCCAGTTCTCGTCAGATCACTGAAGATAAGCAGTGTTGGACGCGGTTAGTACTTGGATGGGTGACCATTCAAGAATAATGACATGAGTGCTGTTGGCACATCGTGGGTGTGGTGAGCCCACACTTGTAGTTATTTATAACTACAAGAAAAACCTAGAAACACTACCCGAATCGGGTAGTGTCACGCCTACCCTGAAAGGGAAATGGTTTAATGGTATATATATATCATTATTCAATGTTTGAAGAAGTCGAATTACACAAGGAAAATAACTTTTTTTTTAATTTTTAAACCTATTTGCACGTGATGGTATTTTAATTAAATGTGAAAACTTCAACGATTTTGGGTTAATAGAGATAAATTTACTTAGTACTTAGTACTATTCAATACTTAGTACTACTTAGCGATCGTCCATATATTACGTAAGACGTTTTTCTCTTGTTTCAATAAAGACGAGAATAAAATTGCTGTGAAGTTGAGAAGGAAACAACGATATAAACAAAAGAAAAACTTCTTACGTAATATATGGATGATCCCTTAGTACTTCCCGGCGCCTTTGACCAGGCTACCGGGCGCGTCCCCGGGTTTCAGGTAGGGGGGCCCTGTACCGAGGGTGGTCCCGAAGGAAAAACCCCCAAGTCAAGACGTTAACAATCGTGCCGAAGACTGAATCGCACCAGGGTATGGTGTTCCAAACGGTGTCTCTAGGATACCAGGTCGCCTCCTAGAGTATACAGACCTTACCCCCGCATGCGGGGGTAAGGATTATTTGTGAGGAGTTGGGAGGTCCGTTGGACGTGGTGGAGGTCAGCTTTGTCGACAAAACACCGGACGGGGTCTGTATCACCCTTGCTGATGAGCACATGGAGGAGAATTGAAGGGGGATTGCTAAACTGAGTGATGTGCTCGAGAAAATGAAAGCCTTTTGCGATACCAAGAGGAACATGTTCCTGCCAATCCGTGAAGGTTTGCAGGAAGCGCAGAAGCTGGTGAAATGGCTTGCTGTTAAAAACCGGGATGTCAGCAATCTCTACGGAGTTATTCCGTCGGATGTTGGGAAATCTGTTGCCAAAAGACTGAAGAAGACACAAAGGAAAATGCAGGAGAAGGCTAACACGAGCCAGACGGGTACTCAAACCGACGAAGCCGTGGAAACTTCCACTCCCCAGCACGGGAAACGAGAGGGGGAGGCCACTTTGAGACCTGTTGAAGCAAGTGAAAGGAGAGCGGCGATCATTTTAAAGTGGAATTTTAAAATTTTGTGACGTCTAATTTCTAAGGATGGTAAATAAAATATATTTGTCGGGACATGACAAAAATTGAAAGTGCGTACCTACCTAAATCACTTTGACTACTACATATTTTTTTAATTTTATGAAATTTAACCCTTGGTCACAAACTATTTTGTTTCCGAAGCGTAGAAATAACAAGAGAACAGCTTTGTTAATATACCACTAGACTCTTTGGATGATATATTTCCGGACTATTTGTTTTATCCTGATACCTTTGATATCAAACATGATATTTTTTTATTTGTAAAAACGTTTAGAACAGAAGTACGTGTCCATCGAAAAGAAAATATGTAGCCGAAATATTTAAAGCTGCTGTGTTGTGCAAACAAGGCCAACAGGCAGAACAAAAAGTTTCCGAGGGTATGACAGGTACATCCAGGATTCCAGGTGAGCATGCGATTGCAGCTACTTTAGTAGCTACCTTACAGCTACTTTAGTGATTTACAACTGCAGGAAGTCTATGCAGTCCGGAAGAAGGTGAATACTGTCATAAAGTGTGATTGCTGTCTAGTTTGGAGTGTCTACACTGTACAAAAGAAATATGAAATCGCCTTCCAAAATCTCACCTGCATTTTTCAAGAGAAAGTTGTCCCTACAGATAACAAAAAAAAATGTCTGCCCGGAAGATGCCATTTCCGGAATAAGGCTCAGTCAGCCTTCGTAAATCTGTCACAGGGTTTACGTCGTTGAATCTTTTAGATACACAATTTTTTCTGAAATTTTTTACGGACAGTTATTTTACCTTTAAAGTACTTTTTAAAGTTTGAAGTGAAGTGAAGTCGGGAGAAATGGCACCAAAAGGCACTCCGAAGAATACGCCAAACAATACGCCCAGAAGTTCACCGAGAAGTTCACCAAGAAGAAGTTCCAAAGTAACCAGAAAGCCGGTTAAATCAGCTTTAACATGGAAATCACTACATCATATATTCGATATTACGGCGGACGAGGACAGGAAGTGTGGAATATGTAAACTCTGCCCAACTAACGAAGCTCCAGTTGTAATAAAAATGACGGATGGAAATACGAGTGGATTGCAGTGACACTTTAAAAGATACCACTTGCGTGATTACGAAAAAATAATTTCCAACTCTAAGGTATATGCATAATATGTATATTTTGAGTAAATATAATGATCTGATCACTCTTCAAAATCTATAAAACAGACGTAAAGTTATAATGCTTTCCCCTGGAGAGTTTATCAATGGAAAATACGATCTTACGGTCGAATTAATTTCAAAATTGAAATCAAGGATCGTATTTGACCGATTTTATGATATTTTTTCTATTTCTGTAGGTAAATTTCAATTTTTGAAGCTAACAAGCAGCGTATCCTGAAGTTGGTGGGCTTTTTTTGTATCTGCATCAGTATCTAGAGCAATATAAAAATTGAACGTTATCTTTTAGACTCCGATAGAACGTTTTGGTTTATTTCGAAATTGGCTTTATATTTATTTTTTAAATTTGAAAATATACTAAATGGGGTTTTTCTGAAAATATTAATAAATCAGAATTGTTCAGTTCCACAAGTTATAAAAAACATCCGTACATACTTTTTCCTATCTTGCGTTTTTTTTCGGAACTTTCGCAAACATTTGAATGAAGTTGACTATCATTCAGGGCATCCAGCGATTCTTAGAAACATAATTCAAGGTCTTTTCCAGGTTTTACAGGTCAACAAGTAAAGTTTTTCCAGGTCTCCAATTTATAAAGAAAGCTGACCCGTAAATAACAAAATTTTTAATTTCTAGCGAATATAAGTCGGCTTTGTGAACTCTTTGGGAATATTTTGTAATCTCTTTAAAGTCTTTGTAATCCTTCAAATCTCTGAAATCTTTGTGAAATCTTTAAAATATTTTGAAATCTTCGCCCATTCCTTGAAATATTCGGAAGTTTCTAAAATGTATGTGAAATCTTAAAATTTCTGTGAAATGTTTTCGAATCTTTCAGAATTTTTGCAAAATCTTTGCAATCCTTAAAATCTTTTTGAATTCCTTGAAATCTTGAAATGTCTGTGGAATATTTCGGAATGTTTTGAAATTTTTGCACAGTCTTTGAAATCTTCGTGAAATTTTTAGAAATATTTAAAAAACTTTTTGAATTATTTGAAATCTTTGTGAAATTTTTCTGCGAACTGTTGTATTTATTTGAAAACATGAAAATATTTTAAGTGTTTGTGCAATCTTTTAAATGATTTGAAATTTTTGTGAATTTCTTGAAATGTTTTGAAGCATGCAAAAATCTATGTGAGATCTTGAAATTTCTGTGAAATCTTTTGGAATCTTTTAAAATTTTAGCAAAATATTCAAAATGTTTGTGAAATGTTAAGAAATATCTTCAAAAACTTTATGAATTCTTTCAAATATTTGTGAAATCTTTCTGAAATCTGTTCTATTGATTTGAAAAAATGAAAATATTTGAAATGTTTATTCAGTCTTTTAAATGATTTGAAATCTTTGTGAATTTCTTGAAATATTTTAAAGTATGTAAAAATATATGTGAGATCTTGGAATTTCTGTGAAATCTTTTGGAATCTTTTAAAATTTTAGCAAAGTATTCGAAATATTTGTGAAATGTTAAGACATATTTTTTAAAAACTTTATAAATTCTTTCAAATATTTGTGAAATCGTTATGAAATCTATTCTATTGATTTGAAAAAATTAAAATGTTTGAAATGTTTGTGCAATCCTTTAAATGATTTGAAATCTTTGTGAATTTCTTGAAATCTTTTCAAGCATGTAAAAATCTATGTGAGATCTTGAAATTTCTGTGAAATCTTTTGGAATCTTTTAAAATTTTAGCAAACTATTCTAAATGTTTGTGAAATGCTAAGAAATATTTTCAAAAGTTTTTATGAATTCTTTCAAATATTTGTGAAATCTTTCTGAAATCTGTCGTATTGATCTGAAAACGTGAAAATATTTGAAATGTTTGTGCAATCTTCTAAATGATTTGAAATCTTTGCGAATTTCTTGAAATCTTTTTAAGCATGTAACATCTTGAAGTTTCTGTGAAATATTTTGGAATTTTTTGAAATTTTTGCACAGTCTTTGAAATTATGTAAAAATCTATGTGAGAAGATTTCTGTGAAATATTTTGGAATCTTTTAAAATTATAGCAAAATATTCGAAATCTTTGTGAAATGTTAAGAAATATTTTAAAAACTTTATGAATTTCTTCAGATATTTGTTAATTTTAAATGTAAATTCAGAAATTCAACTTTTGTTTTCAGAAATTTACAAGATCCAAATTTGACTTCGTACGAGAAGAATTTGAGAGGATGATGGTGGAATGGCTAGCGTTAAAATACTTACCATTCTCTTTCTTTGATGATGAGGCTACCCCAAAAATGTTTTCCTATTTAAATGAAGAAGCGATTTTGTACAAAAGGACTGCGATGCGAGAAAAAGGTATCAAATGCTATCGTGAAATGCAACGTGCATTGAAAGAAATTCTTAAAGGAGTAAAGTCCAAAATCTCTTTTGCTATTGATGGATGGACATCAATAGGTAATAAATCTTATTATGGAATTCCTGCCAATTTTATTGACGATGATTGGAAATTGCATTCCTTTGCCTTACATTTTCTTCCCTCTCATGAAAAGCACACGGGAAAAGACATCGCACATCTTTTCTACATGGCCTTAGAAGAATACGAGTTGTGCGCGATAATCCAAGGAATTACTGTGGACAACACTGCATCCAACACAACTTTCATGCATGAACTGCAGAAGTTGCTGGATTCGGATCAGGATCATTTATTCGATGCTAAGGACAATCATTTTCCGTGCTTAGCTCACATTTTTAATTTGGGTATACAGTCTTTGATGCAGACTCTTGAAGCCGATGAAAAGCAAGAGGACTTGCTGAATACTCAAGACAAGGAGGCTCTAGACCTGGATGCTGAGGATGATAACCCGATGAGTGACAGCGATGATGTGTCGGTGAAAACTGCAGATCCAAAAACGGTTATTGATAAACTCCGAACACTTCAAAAAAATTAGACGACCAGAGCAACTCAACAACAGACTGAAAAGTTGTTGTGATTCCTAAAAGGTGGAAGCAACCGCAACAATATGTGTGCACGAGGTGGCACTCTACGTGCAAAATGATTGATCTTCTGTGCTCGTGCAACAGTAATTTGAAGCATTTGGCACTGAGTAAAAGTGGGTGGGAACTATTAATTGAAGTACGCAAATACTTGCGTAATTTTGAATATGTCTCAACTTATCTCGAGGGAGACAAATACGTCACTCTCCCTTCAGTAATAATTGCCTTCAATTTGTCATTGGACAAACTAGAGTCAGATGTGTTAAAGTTACGCAACAAAGTTGAAGATGAGAGGACTTCGGCAGATGAAATTTTGACTAAGGCGTTGGAGGAAGCAGTGGAAAAAATTTTAAAACACTACCGAAAGACGAACTGGATCTAGTGCATCGTCTTAATTCTGGATCCCCATCACAAAGTCGAAACATTTCGATTAACTTATTGGGGAAAGGAAATAGAAAATTACATTGTGAAGAAGTTTGAAAACATTTACAAAGAGCGCTATTACAGCACAAGAGAACGTAGAGCTTCCAATTCAAACGGGAGGCAAGAACAGGAGGATTATTTATCTAAAGGCCGTGCTGCGTATGAAGAAGATGTGTTGAACTGGTGGAAAGTTCATGAGCAGCTTTATCCCAATTTAGCCCGTATGGCAAAGGATATCCTTAGCACTCCAGCGACATCAGTTCCAGCAGAAACACTGTTTTCCCGTGCTTCCTTAGTAATTCGCAAGCATAGAAATCAGTTGAATGCTGAATCGGCAGAACCTCTGTTGTGTTTGAATTCGTGGCTAAGATGCACCTTATTAGAGAAAATACTGCAGAAAGTACGAGAACTGCAATAATTTCCATGCAACTATGTGCATTTCAGTCACTGTTTAGCAGGAGCCTTTACCTTTGATTGTCTAGTTATTTATTTTTGTATAAACACGATTCTATAATCTAGTTTAATTGATAAACATCACGTAAGTTGTATCGCAAATTCATCATTGGATGATGATGTTTGTGTACAAAATTACGTGTCGCTGTTGCAGCTGTAACTTTTTTTATTTCGGCAGCGCCAAAAAAATCTACATAATTTCATATTTATAATATAAATATGTGAATATGTGATAAAAATGATTCGACCAATATCTTGTAGTTGGGCGAAGCCGAAATGAGAGTCAAGAATTTTTTCATCGCAGTCTTGGACTAATCGTGAAGGTGAGTTTTGTTTCTTAATCTGCATAATATGCCTCATTTCCACAATTTTTTTATAAGTACCTGAAAATGAAAAAAAGTCTACGAGCTCTACAAATAATGTTTTCAAGCATAGAATAACATTCTTACGTTCAAAATATACTCCAAAAAAAAGTTCAAGAACGAGTTGCTGAATTTTTTATATTAACTCGTCATTCTTAACGATCTGATTTTTTCGATTTCTTTGAAAGTACATTTTGAACATAAAAAAGTTTTTCTATGCTAAAAAAAATATTCGTAATTGTTAGAGCTTTTATATTTTTTTTCATTTTCATAACTCCATACAAAAAAATTAATTTTACCCATATGAACTCAAATAAAATACCTGCTAATTTTAAAAATTGGGCATATTATGCAGATTAAGAAACAAAAGTAATATTCGCGATTTTTTCAAAACTCTGCGAATAATAACGTTTTTTATTTTATTCCGACGAAGCCCAACCGTAAGATATATACGTTATGAGGGATCCGAAAGGAAAATTTTCAGTGCTGATGCGTTTCTGAATTATACAAATTTTTATGTACATGAATATTCAAATATACATACCTGAATAAACAAATATAGATACATGAATGTCGTAGGGGTGAATTATAAAATCGACTGCGTGATGATCATATGAGTTTCTGGGTATTATTACTGACTGATTTAATACTTTTTCGACATTCCAATTACATAAAATTTAAAAAATTTGTAGTACTCAAAGCGATTTAAGGAGGTGCGCACTTTGGATTTTGCAAATGCCCCAACAAATATATTTTATTTACCAACCGTAGAAATTAGGTGCCACAAAATTTTAAAATTCTACTTTGAATTATAAAAAATTAACTTAGTTTCAAATTCTTCAAACTCCAAATGACTTGAAAATATACCTATCTTTTTACCTTTCTGTTTCATATATTCTGTTCTTACAATTGGCAAAATAAATGTTTAATAAGAACAAAATGACATACTAATAGAGTGAAGTTAAATCTTTGAAACAATCGAAACATAGCCGTGGTTGATATCAAATTAATCAGTAATGAACAAAAACGTATAATATGTAATCATATTTCGACTTTACCTATTCATTAAAGAACGCTAATTGGCATTAGCGCGTCAGAGTGGCAAAAGAACGCTCCCGCGAGCTGTCCGCTCTGTTAGCGCACATCTGTCGCATTTCTCAGAAAAACCGATGCGAGAACGAGTAAGTACGAGACGGGACGAGGAAGAATTTGACGAGACAAACCGAGTAATGATCCCAGGAAAACGAGACGGAACCGAGTAATGAACGAGGCGAAAGCGAGCCAGGCTCGGTATTTCTCGTCTCGGATGGCAACACTATCAAGGACCTCAAACAGTAGGTGAAGCCTGATGAGCTTGGCGTAAAAATCAAGGGAGTCAGGCAAACAAGAAACGGAGAGGTCCTTGTGGAGCTCGGACCTAAAACAAAGGGCAGAGCCAAATTTTCGGCTGCCATAAAGGAGGCGGTTGGCGAAGGGGGTAGCGTGCGCAAGCTCGTCCCCCGCATCGAGATCGAGATCTTGGACCTCGATCCAACCAGTGACGTCGAAGAAGTCGAAGCGGCCGTAAGGAGCCACTTCGGTAACCAATGTGTTGGAGAGGTGAAGGCCTCACTAAAAGACCCTTCAGAAGCAATCTGAAGGCTTTCGTGGAGCTGCCAGAAGAATTGGCCGCGATGTTGGTACGCACAGGACACCTGAAGGAGAGGTGGGTGTCCTGTCGTGTACACAAAAAAACGGAAAAGGTTCGGTTCTACCGCTGCCTAGGCTTCGGCCGTATGACAGCCGGTTGCGATGATGGCCCAGACCGTACGAAGGCCTGCCGGAGATGTGGCAAGGAGGGCCATAGGACTGCTGCGTGCGAAAGTACACCGCAGTGCTACCTCTGCGCTACAAACGAAGACAAGCCCCGGACAGACCATCAGCCCGGGACAATGAGGTGTAGGGCGTTCAGAGAGGCAACTTCGTCGAGAAAACCTCAAGGACGCGCTACCTAACAGAACACACCCAACCAGGATGCCGAAGGCCGACGAGCCCGTTGTGTGGTACCAGCACACTACTGAGCACGATGCGTGCATTCTGGTTCCAAGGATATGGGTTGGCAGGAACAGGAGGTGAGTTTAGTGGGTATTACCGTTTTTTAGGTTGAGTCCCACACTCAGTGCGTAAATGCATTCTCACTTCCCCTGTAAAAAAAAACTTCTTAGTACTTAGTACTACTTAGTACTTAGAACTACTTAGTACTTAGAACTAATTAATACTAAGTTCTACTTACTACTTAGTACTTACTACTACTTAGTCCAAGGACCACCGCAGTTGTCTGTGGTGAAGGGGAGGTGATACCCCTACTTGGTGCGTCCCCGGGTGGCGGATAGGGGAATGCTCGCTGGAAACAGAGGGTAGGGCTGAAATAAAATAGGCCCCGCGGACCAAACACACATGATCGGTGCCGACTGTGACCCACTGGGAGTGCTTCGAACCGGAAACGTGGATGAAGCTGCTGTGAGATTGCTCTGCCGATGTGCAAGTTGCAGTCGGATATCAGGAATCCAGCCCCTTCGGGCCCTAATCAGGAAGTGCGTGGTGGCTGCAGAGGTCGGAATCTGCAGTGCTCCGGGCGAGTCCGGTCCGTCCGTGCATTCCGGGACCGGTTAAACGAAGGCTGAGCCCCAGGGAACTGGGGTAGGACTACGTTCCAAGGGTATACCCGTTCCCAGTTTTTTCGGCCCGCCCCTCCACGCACGAAGCGCTGGATAAACATTTATGGGGATCTTAACTCAAGACGTATCAAACAAGAAAGGAAATGCAATGAACACGGATATGGACAAGCACATATCAAGAACGAAGGACAACAATAAAGGAGGTCAAACTGCCGCGGCCAGTTCAAAAGAGTAGCCCAAGCTTCTCGGAAGTAGTGAAATTCACGTGGTTCCAGCAATGGCAGAACTACATGACCTAATTACAAAAATGGTTCAGTATGCAAGTACTAGGACAAATCTAGACAAGCGTATAAAAGATGATCTAACAAAGGCCTCAATTCTGTTGGGAGATCTCAAGTACCAGACGGAAACGATGAAAGTGAGCAGGCGTGTGCTCGCCTCTGCTACAAAAGAATGTTTGGCTGACCGCAGTCCCATGATGGAGACTCCGGGTTCAAAAACAAAGAGGAAAAGACCGACATCCAACACCCCGAGCCCTAACAACGGAGAAGGCTCGCGGCCAACGAAGAAATCCCAGGTGGAAGGTGTTACTTCGGAATGGATCGAGGTAGATAATCGGAGAAAGAAGGATAAAAAAGGCCCAATTACAAACACGGAGGACCAAGTGAACGTGAGGGGGAAACGGAAACGCAGGAAAACAAGATCAGAGGCTGTATTGATCAAACCAGCTACTGGCCGCAGTTTTGCGCAAGTAGTGAAAGATATACGAGCCCACGTTAAGCCAGAAGAGATGTCAGTGGACATAAAGGCGATCAAAAAGACACGCCAAGGCGACGTCTTGTTAGAGCTTGGAGCAACAAGCGAAGATAAGGCCAAATTTGGTGAGGCGCTGCAAAAGGCCATCAAAGACACCGGAGTTGTCCGGCAGATGGTTCCACGCGCGCATTACAAATACGCGACCTGGACATGGCTACAACTGTGGAAGAAGTCAAGGAGGCGTTGACGGTAGTACTTGGCGAAGAATCGCTAAATACCATGAAAGTTAACCTAACTAGAACTGACTATCGTGGGAGCTTGACGGCCTTTGTCGATCTGAAAGAGACAGATGCCGTCAAGCTGGCACAGATGGCCCATGTCAAAATTGGCTGGGTACGCTGTAGTCAGACTCACATTGCGGAGGGCTGCAAAGGCGTTGACCGAAGTCGACAGTGCTGGAAATGTGGCACCGAAGGACACAAGGCAGCGATTTGCTTCAATGAGGCTAAGTGTTTTCTTTGCGAAAACAGAAGTGATGGTTGCCCAACTGACCATGTAAACGGCTCATATAAGTGCGCAGTCTATAAGGAAGCGGACCGCAGGAGCAACCAAAGGAGATAATGGCTGTTATCCTCCAGGGTAACTTGAGCCGTCGTCGACTAGCCCAGGACCTAATGTTTAGGCTAGTGGACAAGAAGAAAGCGGACATTTTCATTGTCTGTAAGCAGTATCAGGCCAGGAAAGGAAACAGCTGGTACCAGGACAGAAGTGGTACTGCGGCCTTTTGGCTGCTTAATAGCGCTGACTTTCTAGTGCAGAACCATGGAGAAGGCGATGTTTTCGTATTGGTTATGACCTCTAAAGTATCTTTTGTCAGCTGCTATCTCTCACCAAACGAGGGTATAGCAGTTTTTCGTAGGAAATTGGAAGAAATTGAAGACCTGTGTGCCATAAAGGAGAGTAAGCGACATAAATGGGTAGAGGTCCGCCAAGCAGTAGACCAAGACACATGGGGAAAGGTTACCAGATAGTAACAGGGAAATTGTTTGGGCGATCACCGGTCGCGGCCATGGATCCTGAGACGATGAAGCTTATTGTGGAGGAGCTTTTTCCCAAGCGTGCAAGCAGAGTCGTCATGACGGAAGCGCTACCTGAAGCAGTTCCTCTTTTCACTCAGGAGGAACTGTGGACAGCGGCATCCAAAATAGCATGTGGCAAAGCGCCAAGCCCGGATGGCATCCCGACGGAGGTTGTGAAGGACATAGTTGGGGAATACCCGTACTTACTCCTGAACATGTTCAACGCTTGCCTCAGAGCTGGAGTTTTCTGCAAGAGGTGGAAGAAGCAGAAACAAGTGCTACTGGACAAGGGAAAAGGGCCACCGATTACACCATCATCATACACACCACTCTGTATGCTTGATGTTGTCGGAAAACTCTTTGAAAGATGTATTCGGGCCAGACTAAGAGCTGCAATTGAAGCAGCAGGAGGACTGGCTGAAAACCAGCATAGTTTCCGGGAAGGCAAGTCCACGGTGGGCGCGATTAGGGAAGCTCTCCAGGATGTTAACAAAGTGTGGAGTGGTAATTGCCGGACAAGAAGTGTCTGCGTGATGGTCACCTTCGACGTCAGGAATGCTTTCAACTCTGTTAGATGGGTTGACATTCTTGACGTCCTGGAAAGACGATTTAGGGTACCTGATTATCTTCGTAGGATCGTCAGTGACTATCTTGACGACAGATGGCTGAACTTTGAAACAACAGAAGGTGAGCATAGCGATAGAGTCACTGCGGGAGTGGCTCAAGGCTCAGTCCTTGGTCCTGCTTTATGGAATGTCGTATACGACGAAGCCCTAATGACGGACTTACCAGACGGAGTGAGGCTTATGGGATACGCTGAAAATCTCGCAGCGATGATAACGGCTAGAACGGAGGAACAAGCACGACTGCTGGTGGCCAGTGTCTCCAGGAGGGTCGAAAATTGGCTCAGCAACCATCATCTGCAGCTGGCCAACAAGAAAACAGAGGTTGTGGTTCTCACTAGGCAGAGGCACTTCAGCAAACCCTTTATTGCGGATATCGCGGGTCATGGCATAGAAGCCGGGCCGAAGTCCGACGAGCCCGATGCACGCTAACCTCGAGCTTATGAGGATGATGCACGCATCTCATTCGGAACAAAGCAGAGATCGACACCAAATAGGACCACGGATCAACAAAGAAAAGAGACTTCCTCACAGGGTCGAAGGCCGGCGAGCCCGAAAAGAGACTACTGTCCCTTCTACCGAGGACGACGCGTACCCTGGCTGAGGCTAGACAAAAAAGATCAGGTTGGAAGAAAAGGTGCGTATGACTATTTCATACTAATCCAAGCAGGGAATATAAGAGAGAAGCCGAGGCACGGCTTAATGGCCTCTGGCCTGGGACTCCGGATCAATGTTTGCCGCATTGCTTCGGAGCCCCATGCCAATAACCTAGGACTCTGAAGTAATGCGATAAGCGGTTCCGCAGTCCAGGGTTGGCAGGGGAGAGGAGTTAAGGTTTAGTGGTAGGTGCCGTTTCGGTAAGTCCCACACAAACCTTCGTTCCTTGTGGACTACGCGCCCATGTGTGCATCTTACGTGTATGTATATTAAATATATACGCGTGAGATGTATATATTGGGCTCGTGGTCCCCAAGGTCCGAATGTGGCTGGTGCTTGAGCATTTTCCGTTTTTACTTCTTTAACAAAAAAAAAAAAAAAAAAAAAAAAAAACTACTACGTAGTACTTAGTAACACTTGGTACTTAGTACTACTTCGTACTTAGTAGCTACTGTAAAGTGAATGGTGGGTAGGAAGCTTATGGTTTTAAATTACGCGTTCGGTCTTCGTATTTCCCCCACATTTGTGCACAGACCTTTTGAAATTAAAGGTAAAAGCATCGACATCTGTAATTTGATTCTCTATTGTTAAAGCTCCTTCCGCTTTTAACGATCACATTATCATCAGGTATCTCGTGCTTCGCACTCGATTTTGCGCAAAATCTGAACTTTTCTATATTATCTTCAACTCTTTTATTCCAAAGTTATATTACATTTATTTATGTACCGCGGCCTGGAATTGCTTCTTCAGATATTGCGAAATAAAGCACAAGTTTTATTTATCATAATTAATTGAATGTTTGTTTCGTATTTTGCATTGAATTTTATTCTCAGCTACCCTGAAATATGTATCATTTCAATAAATTTATATTATTACAATTCATAATATGCATTAGTATTGAAACGTACGTATTTTTATTGTCTTGTTTTTATAATTGAAAAAAGTGCGCATACTATAAGAAAAAAAATTTTGTTATTGAACAATTTATTGCACGTTTTAAACTAAAAATACACATTCTGTTGTAAAGTGATTCTAAGCAATTTTGTAAATATAATTTAGGCGAAAATTTTGTTAAAGTTTTATTGAAGCTTTTGTCATTTTTCCAAAGAGTTAATTTTTTTGTTGAGAAGCTTTTGTCTTTGCATTTTTTGTCGTCTCTTATGTCGTTTTTCCAAAAGTTTAATGTTTTTATTTTTGATTCAGCTTTTCACGATTAAAAGAAAATCTACTTGCTCTGTCTAAAAATTATCAATTAAAAATTCTTAGATCCTTTTTGGCTGAACATCTTCTGTTTATTACTATTTTTTCGGATGAGAAACTTTTATCAATTCATTAAAATTTTTAATTTTTAATGTTTTGTTTTACGAATAAAAAAAGATACTAATAATAAGTAAGTAATACAAATTTCTAGTTTGAAAGGAATAAAACTTTAAACGAGAAATTTTTTTAATCAAACCATCTGTGGATTTGAAAGGGGTCAAATTTATTATTCAAAAGTAAGATTTAGAATTAACAGTAACGATTTTTTTTAATAATTTCTGCAGTTTCTGACTGATTGCTTAAAAAAATGGCTAGAAGAAGTTGGACTTTGAAAATCATTCGATGATCTGTGAAGTCCAAAATTAAAAAAAAATTAAGCTAGCGGCCAATTTAATTTTCAAAATTTGTTCACCTAGTGTCGTACTTTTTAAACGAAATCTTCTTAAACTTCGCTAGAAAATTACATTTATCCTAAAGCATTTTGTGTTGATACTTGGCCTTTAAAATCTTGGAAAAAGTGCAAAAAAGAGATCCGAAACTTTGAAAAAACCAATAAGTTGAGTAAGTTTTGAACGAAATTTGTTTAAATTTCTCAAGAAATGGAGTATTCTAGTTTTGTTACAAGCTAGTTTTACTCTAATATTTTAAAATTTTACATTTTTTTTTCATATTATATATTTTGTTTCAAACTTTTCCAGACTTTTTTCACAATTTTGAAGGTTCAACACGAAAAAATTTACCAATTAATTATAATTAATAATGATGTAGAGTCTTGTCGGGTACAATGAAAGCGTGATGATAAGGAAAATTGTCATTTTTGTCATCAGTTACGCCATTGTTTGTCTTCTTTGATGTTTAAAACAAGCGATGGAGAAGAAACAGAGATTCAGTATTTTAAAAAAATGTGTATTTCATCACCCAATATTTGGAGAATTCGACTTACACAAATTATTTAATTATTGGTTAGATCTGAAAGATTGTCAGGTTTTGGTAGTCACATTAACTTTCGACACGGCAACGATAATTAAAATACGATTTTTTATCGAAATAGTTCCATCTTCAACCACAGGGATGAATCTTCAGTAAAAGATTTGAATTAAAAAAAAAAAATAGTTCAATTCTTAAAGAAGTAGTTGAATTTTCAATAAGACAGTTGAATTCACAAAGAAAAATAGAAAATGAAAGATTAAAGCCTCGATAACCATCAAATGCTGACTTTTTAATGTAACTACCAGTTACATAAAAGATTTTTCATCCGAATTTCGCTCGCCAGTATTGTATTTTGATTAAATTTTTTTTTTAATTAATTGTGTAGAGGATTCTGGTTTAAGCTAGGGTTTGCATACTCTACTTTAAAATTCCTCATGATTGAGTGGAAACGACCTAGAGGAGTTTCGACGATTTCTTCTGAGCTCAATGCGGTAACCTTGTTGTCACTGCCGTACATGTTTATCCTTACACGTCTCATGCCGATTTTAAAACCTTTATATATTCCAGCAAGAGTATCTACAGACACCAATATTGCAAACACGTCACCATTGTATGTTGATAATACAATTTGTTCTTGAGATGGCACAGGCCCATACTTATGTCTTCCTGTTATTATTTGAAGTGATTTATTGGAAGGAAAAGTGTATCTTCGAAGTTCGAATATCCGGAATAGATTTCTATTGGGAATGAGCCGAATGAATCTGAGCTGTTCAATTCCACATCCATTTCCGTCAGGAGAAGGAAGCCTTGAAGGTGGAGCTATGGACCTGGAGGAAGAAGAAGGCCTGGCAGGAGACCTGGACCTGTCACGAGGAGGAGACTTAGCAGGAGGATGATTCAGGTCAATCTCATGTCTATGATTTCCTTCAGAAGGAGAAGTTCTGCCACGAGGTACGACGGGAGCACGGTGTTCCTCAGGTGAAAATTCGGGTTGTGAACTTAACTCTGCAACAAGGAAGAGAGGAATATATTTTGTTCGGTGTTGGTAAATTATACTGTGACCGGATTAGCATTCATTGCTTTATAAAAAGTTAAGAAGGCGCGGAGTTGATCTATTTTTTCATTATACTGAGTGTGAAATTATTGTAAATCATATTTCCGTACGTATTCACTATCTTAATAAAACAATGATTTAAGAATTTAATTATTTCTAACAAACTTCCTTACGGCGGTCTTGCCCCACATGCGGGAGCAAGATCGAAAACGTCTTTTGGAAATAGAAATATCTTTGGATGTAACAATTTTACGGTTGGATTCTTTGGTATTTTATAAATTGGAAAAGTTACCTTGGAATATTTGCAGTAATAAGTAAAAGTTCGTTTTATTAGAAATAGTGATAGATGTAGTGTAATATATTATTCGCTGGCATTCTAGTAGGTGCAAACTACATTTGTCAAGTATTTTTTGGTTGGGTTTTGCACCGATAATGAAGCAACAGTTTTTGGTATAAATTTTGTATATATTAGACTTGAGTTGAGTTTAATTTTCATAATTAATTGACGGAATGTTTTTTCTACCAAAAGATCAAATTTTCATGCTGTAATTATTTTAATTAATGTTGCAGACATTACATTCCTCTAATAAAATAGATTATTTCATACAAAGAAGATGTAAATTGCTTAATAAATAGTAATGCAATTTGCATTCATGCCCTACGTTAGAGTGTGCCGAAAATATATATATATATATTTTTTTGAATAGTGGACTATAATTTATAATAGTTGCTAAAAGTTGTATTTGTAGATAGGGTTTAACCCAAATTTAAATTACGGATATTATGTTTACCAATAGGATTAGGGAAAATCGCTAAGATGAAGCACAAAATAACAATTAGGGTCCACATTTTTTTTAAATAAAAGAATCCACTTTTGAAGAATTTCGTTAAGAGTGTAACTGATCAGCATTGTTAACAATGTTTTACTTGATATAACTATACTCGTTATCTCATACGTTCTTCTTAGTTATCGAGATTTATGACATTGTGTACAATTATGAAGGACAAAAATTAATTACTCGCAACAGAAGTATCAGCATTTATTAAAAAACATAATAAAAAATGCAAAGACTTTACGAAGAATTCAAAAGATTTCAAAAGAATATTTCAGTTTCTATAAGTATAGTCGTTATCTCATTTTTCCTTCTAGCTTATTGAAATTTATGACATTTTGTACAAAATTATGAGAGACAAGCATTAATTACTACGAAATAAAAATATCAGTATTTGTTGAAAAACATGATAGCATTTTATATTTCGCTTTCCATATACTACCCAAATGAATTTATATAATTTATACAACTTCAAAGACTTTACGTAGAATTCAAAATATTTCACAAGAATTGAAAAAATTCGAGAAAAAAGTCTAAATAATATAATGGGCGTCAAGAAATTAAAAGAAAAATGGTTTACATCTACCTTACCACTACAAAATCCTTTTTTTCTTTTCATCCCCTTTCATTCTTCACTTTTAATTATTTCTTGTGAATTTTCTGACTGGTTCGGAATTTGTCGATGTTTTTAATAATTGCGCATTATTTGAATTATTTTTAAGTCTATTTATACTCTTTTAATTCTTAACTCACATTGAATTATTCAAGCCCTCTGTTCACTTTTTCGAATTCTTTAGAATTCTTTGTAAATTCTATACATTTGTTTAAATTTTCAGAATTCTTTTATATTCATTGAGTACTTTTGAATTATTGTTAATACTTATAATTTATTTAAACTGTTTTGAAATATCTCAATTATTTGGAATTCAATTAATTATTTTGTATTCAAAAAATTAAGGGTTATTCAAAATTAGAAATTATCGGTATTCTCTTGCATTCTTTTAAATTATTCTATATCTCTTTTAATAATTGGAATTATGTTTGATTCTTCGTAAATTCTTTGAATTTGTTTAAAAGCCATTTATTTTAATTCTTTGAATTTCTTTGAAGCTAAAAAGACGAATTATCTACAAAACAGTCAAATTGTACGACCAACAAATATGATTTTTAAACAGAAAAGTTACATAATTTTCTAAAAAATAGTTGAATATACAAATAAATAGTTCAGTTTTTAACCAAATAGTTGAATGTTCGATCCAAAAACACCAATTCTCTACAAAAACAGTTTGATTTTCAACCTAAAAATATAAAGTTTTAATAAAAAAGGTAATTTACAATGAAATAATCGAATTTTCAAATGAAAAATATAAATTTTAAAACAAATAGTAGATTAGAATATACAAATGTAGTATATAAATGTAATTAATTTCATTTATTTGAAGCAAAATGGTTGAATATAAATGTAATAGTTAAATATTTCATAAGATTCATAATTTAAAATAAAATAGAATTAAAAATATAAAATAAGATTCATAAGATTCATAATTTTTGAATTTTCAACCGAAATTTCAATCAAAAAGATCCCTCCACAAAATTAAATAGTAATTTATACTCATCTTATTATTGTACTTGAATTCTGCCTTTTTCTTCAGAGATTCTTGTTAATTTTTCAGTGGTATTTTGAAAATGAATTTAAATAGTGCGTGCATGGAAAACTAATTGTTAAATAATTATGCAGGAACGACCGGTTCACTGGGAAAATAATATTTTATTTTTCGACACTTAGAGATGCGTCTACTTTCAACGGCGCGCTGTGTTAGATTGGCAGAATGTCGTTTAACATGTGTGTCTATTGGAAAATACAAAAAAAACTTCTAAACACTTCAAATTCTTCGAAATCCTCTCAGACCACTGCAATAATTCTAAAATTCGTTAAAATCATTCGAAGTACTCTGTATTAAAATGTTAAAAAGTGAATCTTACAACATTCTCTCAAATTTTGGAAATATTTTTATGCATTTGAAATTGAAATCTGAGATTTCTTACAAATACCAATATATTCTTCTTCAACTTATTAAACTTACGGTTTTCGGTATCGCAGTCAGTCCCCTTCTTCTGTTGAGTAGTGCTTAAGATTTTATTCTTATTTTCTATATCACAATTATTATTCTCGCTAACATTGAAAGAGCTAATGCTGTTAGCGGAATTGCTATTTCCTTTTTCTATCGATGGAAGAGAATTGGAAGAAATTATACCTGTAAATTTGAAATGTTACAATATACAATCAAAAAGTTTCTCGTCAGAAATCGCCAGAATTGCTGATTTTTCTTACCATTCCAAACTATTCTTTAATATAATTTTAAGTAGAATGAAAAAGAATATTTGAATAAAAAAATAAATCGAGTTTCTTTTGAGAAATTGAATTTTGAAAATTTTCGAAAAAAAGTTTCTGACTGGTATTAGGAAATTTTCCGTAGCGTTAGTCCTGAACGAACTGGAATCTTACAGAAAATTCCGCAACGATAGACAGTTAAAAAAAAATTAAGAGGTTGTCAAATGTGATATTTCAAAATATTACAAAAAATCAAGAATGAAAATTTACACATTGTACTTTAGCAAAATATCTGAGATTTTTTTTCATTTTATAAGTTGTGCAAGTTTGAAAAATTGAAGAGAGGAGGGTTGGACGTTTCTCAAACCGGTGTGGAATATGTAAATGAATCGATAACTATTTTTTTAAATTTTCAAACCAATATTACAAGAGCTAAAGCTATCATCTTTCTTACGCAGAAGAAATTGTATAACAGATGCGTTTTTTCATCACTTTTTCCTCCTTGAACTTCTTCTCCTTTGCTAACATTCGTGTCTGACAATTACTTCGTTTACGTTTAAAACTGAGGACTCTGGCCTAATTGTATTTCTGCTCGCGACACGGGTATATTTTCAAAGTGACCGAAACGAGTGGAAATAACCATAATCATAGGGGAAATCCCGTGCACAGACAGACGGGCTCGACGTGAATCCCCCGTTGAACGACAACTCGAGAACAATAAATTCAGAAGTATAAACATCAAAATTTTACAAGTCCATGGTGACGACCCATGCAAATTTGGAAGGTTAAATTCCTCACCAAAGGTCAGGTACTTAGTGAAGTGCGTGAAGGGTACACAAAGCAAGGTACCACTGATACCACTGCCGAAAAGAGAAATCGAAAACGAACAGTGCAGAACGCAGACAAGAGATATTTTTGAAGCAAATGGAAATTTTTTTTATCTTTTCGTCTAGTTTTCCATGTATGGAATTTCCATAGTTGGAGATTTACCATACATGTCTGGAGTTCTCCATGGCATCCATGCTGGCTGCGCCGCCCCTGATAAAATATAATGCTCTAAGCTTCACTTTTTTTAAATATGCCCAAAATTCCTGAATTCATTTAACATTTTTCAGTCTGAAAGCACAAAAAAATGTTTACATCGTCATTACGCTAGCATTGTTTTTGGCTGAGTTGTCAAGCTTTAAAGCCAGATGCCTACAATTTTCTCAAAGATATTAGGCAGGCTATTCCCATACGATCGATTTGCAAATAGATTTAAACTAGTATGTCGTGTGTCCACAATGATAAAAAATAATAAATGAAGACTGAAAATAATTGGGTTTTTTTCTCACCGCCTTGACAGTGTAGTCAGGACCAGGCATAACATTGGTCCGCCTTCTATCCTATTATAAAAAGTACATGCATTTCGGCTAACTTCATGCGTAGTCCCTAAACCCTATTGGTCAATTCAGTTAGCCATTGACATATAATGTAAGTCACAGCAGGTCACAGTAGAATCAGCCAATCAGCTGTCGAGAATCGGGAGCAAGGTTCGATAAGTCGTTAATGTAAAAAAGAGATTCGATAACTCGATAATTCGAGGAGGCGCACATTTCAAAAGACAACATTTCTGGATTAATTATTACAATGAATTAATAAAATAGTTGAAAATGAAGAATACAATAAAAAATGAGTCGAGTTAGTTATCATTCATTTTTAGTCACTCTAAACATTGGGGAAAGGGAAGAAACTGTTTTCAAAATGCAAAACAAAATCAAAATTTTTAGATATCTCGAAAACGGTGAGAGATGCGCGAAAACTGACAACATTTTCAGGGTTTTCTGAAGTGTTCGATCCTCGACAACCTCGACGTAATCCAGTATACAGATTTTCGAAATTAGAAAAAATACAATTTTTGAATTATCTCGACAACGGTCAGATGTACGTGAGAACTAAGTAAATTTTAAGGTTTTTGTGGAAGGGGTTTGTTTTCGACCAACTCGAACTAACCCAATAAAAAGATTGTTAAATATAAAAAAAAATAAAAAAAAACATTCTGAGTTTTCTTTGAAAATGATGATAACAGTAAACAGACTTAAAAGTTTTTTTTTAAAAATCTAAAATTTGAATCATCTTGAAATCGGTCAGAGATTTGTAGAAACTAATAATTACAAAGAACTCAAACTAACCCAATAAAAAGTTTTTAAAAATTCAAGACAATAATACAAATTAATTTTTCACAAAAAGTTGCATTTTCAAACCAAAAATATGCATTTTCCATCAAAATAATTGAATTTTTGACCCAAAAAAAGACGAGAAGTGAATTTTCAAATTTAAAAAAATCAATTTTCTAACAAAAATGGCATAGCCACATTTTCAGTAAAAAAATTAATTTTCAACAAAATAGTTAAATTTTTGAGTAAAGAAACTTACTTTTAGCTAAAATAATGAATTTTTAACCAAAAAAATGAATCTTCAACCCAAAAGATGAATTTTCTACCAAAAAAAGATACATTTTCAACAAAATAAATGAATTTTCAACCAATCATATGAATTTTCAACCAAGAAGATTAAATCTCTATCAAAAAATATAAATTTCCGATGAAAAATATAATAGTTCAATTTTCAGTTAAAAAATTAATGTTTAATTTTACAAAAACTAATTTTCAATCACAGAAATGAATTTTCAACCAAGAATATTAATTTTTAAAAAATAAATGAATTTTTAAACAAATTTTTAATTTGTAAAGGAATTTTTAACCAAAAAGGTTAATTAGTGCAGAATATTATCTAATTTTCTTGGTGACTAATTCACCATTTTGGTTGAATATTCATTTATTTTGTTAAAAACTATAGGAATTTCCAACTTAATAGCTGAATTTTCAAGTGAAGAAATTAAAAAAATTCATTTTCATCAAAAAAAAATTCAGTTTCACCAGGAAAAAAACGACTTTTAGAAAAAAAAGTTCAATTTTTAAGCGAAAAAATTATTTTTTAACTAAAATAATGAATCTTGAACCAAAAAAAAAATGAATTTTTAACCCAATAATTGAATTTTCAATTGAAAAAAAGGATTTTGTAATAAAAAAAAATTTCCACAAAATAGTTAAATTTTCTACCAAACAAATGAATTTTTGACAAAAAAGAGAATAGTTCAATTTTCAGCAAAAAATCTAATTTTCAGACAAAAAATTAATTGTCAACCAAAAAGATTAATTTTCTACCAAAAAACATCAATTTTTAACAAAATAAATGACCACACCCACGAGGGGCCAACAACACGCAGTATTCCTGAACGGTCACCCATCCAAGTACGTCCAAGATTAAGATATTCTACCATAAAAGACAACGTTTCAAAAAAATACATAAATTTCCAACCAAATAGCTGAATTTCCAATATAAATGTTAAATAAAACATGGTAGTTGAACTTTCAATTAAAAAAATTAATTTACAACCAAAATTTCAAAAAAATAGTTGAATTTTGAATTAAGAAGTTATCAAATCAAGATACAATGGGACACAAAAATTCTGGAACCAATGAAAAATTGACAGAATTATTTGAGCAAGAACTTATTTAAATACCTGGTAAATAACACATTTTTCTGTTTTTCTAAGATGTATTCATATTGAAAAATGATAATTTTTAATAGAACTAGCAAAAATTAACCGGTTGTGGTAAGTTTTGGTTTTCAAAATTATTATTTAAATGTAAATATTGCAATGAAAATATGGAACAATGGTTATTTTTCATTTATTGTAAAAATACCATTTTGACTGTTATTTAACAATAATCTGGACTTTTTCTCAGTTTAATCATGAACATAAATAAAGGGACATTTTTCTCAATCTTGAAGGTTAAAAATAAAATTTTGATATAAATATAAACAAACTATTGGAAAATGAACCGACTTTTTCCTAAAGAAAGGGTAATTATTGCGCGCGTAGCACGCACAATGTTCTAGTGACATAAATAATTCTATGTGTCAGTTGTTAAGCTTTTCTCAGTGGTTGTCAGAAAAATGTACAGGATATTTGAACGAAAAAAAGGTTGTTTTTTAAACAATTACTTTTTTCACTTACGTATTACAAGTTCTTGAAATGATTGCAGTATTGATTTGTAAATTTTTGCTTCGCGATAAAAAAAAATCCTCAGCATTATATTGTTATAGATTGAACAAAATATTATGAAAATCTGAGATACACTGTTTTGAAAGAATATTGTAACTAATTATAGTATTTTCAGTAAATGAGTGATCCTCTTTTGTAGTTGCAAATTAATTGTAGTATTCTGTAGTCTATACTCTAATCCCCCCCCCCCCCGCTGTCAGCAGACGGCTACTTTCGTGTACCTGCTATGATGACCCTTTCATTGTCGTAAGATTAAGGCCTGTTTCAATAACTAAAATTATAAAGACATCGCTCAATTAAATTTTAATTATCTGAAACATTTTCCTGATATAACTGCAAGAAAATGAAAAAAAAAAGTTTATGAAAATCGGTCAATATTTCCAGTAATAAAGTAAATCTTCAAGTGCATGCAAAATTACAAGAACTCTCAACTGGGATTGAAGATGTTAACCGATTTTCATGAACTTTTTTTTCATTTTCTTATAATTATATCAGGAAATTGATTCAGCTATTTAAAGTTTAATTTATTAACATTTCACCATGGTTTAATTTTTCTCAACCGGCTCTAATCCTCACAATGGAAAGGTCGAGTGAAGCGTGCAATCGCCCGCATGATCGGCAGTCAAGTATCCCCCTTGGATTCCAGTATTGTGAAAAAATTGTAGGGTGGCGGCCCTGTCCCTCCCTGAAAAGTCCGAAAAAAGTTTGGGAAACGCTGCTCTAATCCCCGAGAGAAGGCCTTGAAGAACGACCAATTCTAGTTTTCTTCGTGCAGCCTATTGTTAAATTTTTTCAAGAAGGGATTTCTTGAGATGTTTCAGCCAATCCGAGATGAAGTCCTTCAACTTCATGAAAAACTCATTTCTTGATTGATTTACGACACTGGTCGGCAGTGGGCTTCATGTTTTTTACTACTTTTCTATTTGTGCGCTGAGATCTGTTTCGGCGACCTTACCGCAGCAGTGGTCTTTTGCCCATAGGCAGGTCAAAGGAAGGCAATTTAAAAACTTTCAATTTGGCAATTAGTGGTTGAGAATAATATAATCAGCATCTTCGAATTATTCCGATACCAATGATTACTTGCTTAGAAACGTTAAAGATTTGAAGAAGTATAATTGAAGAAACTTTAGCTCCATATTTAATTTAATATTAATTAGTTCTCCAATTTTCAATCTTTATGGATAAATTGCATGCCGTTGGAATCGGAATAATGTGCGCATTTCGAATACATTACTTTCAATGTCGGTGATTGAAG
Source organism: Andricus curvator (assembly GCA_932195095.1). Classification (NCBI taxonomy): domain Eukaryota; kingdom Metazoa; phylum Arthropoda; class Insecta; order Hymenoptera; family Cynipidae; genus Andricus; species Andricus curvator. The sequence goes on from CAKNYM010050854.1 coordinate 195,128, forward strand.
AAGTATTAATTTTTTACTTTTTGCTTCTTGTCCATTTGCCAACAGAGGAACCGTCGTGAATAGCGTGACGGCCACTGATTTCGAACGTCTCGGCAAGCCAAATGCTGAATTGTCCCAAGATCCCCAGCGAGATTTACGATTTTACGCGACTTACAGCTTGTAATATGTAAATCTTGTATGACAAATTTGATCTGTTAACTTTGGGCCATTAACATTTTATAGGTATTATCCGGGCACCCTATGCAATTATTTTTGTAATAATGTAGCAACAAGTTGTAAACTTCACGAAAATATGCCCATTGCCAGCCTAAGAAAGAGTTTAACAATTCAGCCAAAATAAATTATTACTTTTCCCAACAATTTATTTTTTATGGAGAAATGGACCATTATTAGAAAGAATTTCAACACTTGTTGCTGATAGGTTATTAACTAATGTGGGTGATTTTGTGCTAGAGCTGTGCTATAAAGTGCACATAGCGACCGAACGAGTTTTAATCATTAAATTGCATAAAATTTGTTTCAAAACGACAGCATACTTTTCCCTCAATTGCATCTGTTATCAGAAATTTATTTTTTTAAATGAAAATGTAAATATTCCAGTTCTTGTCAAAAATGTATCTGTTTTGATGGAGATTTTATCTCCTTGGGTCAGAATTCACCTGACTAGAATTTCTTGTATTTTTTTGAAAATCAATCTTTTTTGGTACAAAAGTTATTCTTTTGGTTGAAAATTCTTTTTCTTTACACATACCAAAACCCTGTCACCGGTTAGCAAAATGGTCTTCACGGTTACCAAAACATTTTGGCCACCGGTTGCCATCTAGCGTCGTAAACGGTTACTATGCGAACATCATTTTGGGCGAGGTTGGGTTTATTTCGTTCGTGACAATTTGTTTTCGTTCATTTTCTTTCATTTAATTCGTTTTATGAAGAGATTAAAGATTTTATTACAAGCTAAGTTGCAAACGGCAAAAAAATAATAGAAATGGATTTCGCTGACGAAGACAACATTGACGAGTTATGTTTTCTTTTATTTTCAGGAAAGATAAACATTTTGGGGAGATATTTTTTTGTCTTGCCCCGCAACTTTTCTTCAAGTCTACATATCTCGGGTTTGCATAGTATTCTATGAATTTTTCTTCCGGCAATTTATCTTTTTGGATAAACATTTAATTTTCGTGGTTCAAAGTTCATCTGTTCGGTTGAAAAGTGTAACTACTTTGTCGAAAAATTATTTATTTGGTCAAAATTTATCCTTTTTTGTGGTCAAAATTCATGTGTCGGATTCAAAAATCAACTATTGGGTTCCAAATTCTTTTTTTTATTGAAGATTCATTATTGTAGTTAAAAATTAATGTGTTAGTTTGAAAATGTAACTATTTTGTTGAAAATTCTTCCTGTTCTTGCTGAAAATGAATTTTTTTAACTGAACATTTAACTTTTCCATGTTGGGTTAAACATTTCTCTTCTTTTGCTGGAAATTCTGCTGTATTGATGATAGTTTCTGTATTTTTTTAAACTTTGTCTTTCGTGATAGAATGTTAATCTTCGTGAAAAAAATTCTTCTTCCTTCAAAAATTAAAAATTTGATTACAATTTCATGCATTTTGTTGAAAATCTATCTTTTTTTGAAACATAGTGAGCATATTAGACTGATACGACTTTTATTGAATTAACGTATTTTTAGCGAAAAAATACAATCACTGGAAGTTACATCAAAATTTCTTTCATGCATTTCAGGTGATACACGGCAAGGAAAGACGAATGATTGTGAATATGTACAAGAGCATTAAACTGCGCGAAGTAGATGTATTAAAAACAAGAGCAATTCGCACGATAAATGAAGACACAGGAATTGGAGAAGGAACAATAAAAAATGCAATATTAGAGTGCGAAAGGACGGGTGAAGTAAAATCACTAAATACAAAAAGAAAATTAAAATTAAAATCACTGAAGCCGTGAACGAGAGCGACAGAAATGCAATAAGGAGAAAAGTTCACTCCTTCTCCTTCAACAATGATTTGCCCAATCTGGAAAAATGTTTACAAGCAGCTAACGAAGATGATGATCTTCCAGCTTTTAAAAGGACATCCTTATACAGACTGCTGAAAAAACTGAATTTTCAATACACCACGCGTAAGCGCAATAGCATGCTGACGGAGCGAGATGATTTACTCATTTGGCGCCGAAAGAATCTGAGGGACATCAAAGAGTTTCGCGAAGAGGGTCGAACGATCTACTATTTGGATGAAAAGTGGCTGAATGCAGGCGACGCGACGTTTCCTCTAAAGCGTGGTTTGATGGATCCATCAAATCGGGTAAAGATGCCTTTCTTCGTGGTCTGACAACAGGAGCACCAAATCCAACTGGCAAAGGAAAAAGGTTGATAATTTTGTACATTGGCAGCGAAAAAGTTTTTGTGCCAGGAGGCTTGTTATGCTTCGAATAAAAAACAAATTCTGCTGACTACCACGATGAGATGAACGGTGACACATTTCGGTAGTGGTTCGAAGACATTTTACCGAATTTGGATGAAAACTGCATGACTGTAATAGATAACGCAGCTTATCATTCTGTAAAAAGTGGAGAGAATCCCGAATAGCTCGTGAAAGAAGGAAGAAATTCAGAACTGGTTGTAATTTGATAAGTATGTCATCGACGAATTAGCGAAAGTAGCACATAAAACTGTTCTTCGATTACCCCCATATCATTGCGAATTGAATCCGATCAGTCGATGGTGAAGGGATACTTCAGGTAGCCGACGTTGAGAAGTTATTCTACGAAGTAGTTCATCGAGTCACACCAGAGATGTGGAGTAACTTCGTGCGACATGCAATCCCAGAAGAACAAAAATTCTGGCATGTCTCTGACCAAGTCGACGCTATAGTGGATCGAATTTCCAGTATCGTAATGAACGTCACAGGCGAAACCTCCAGTTCATCTGCTGCATCAAATGACCGCGAATGATTTTACAATGCTAATTAATTTCAAAGATGAAGAATAATTCTTTCTGAATTGTTCAATTTTTATTTGCAGTCAAAAACTTGTTCTTTCACACAGGATGACAAATATTGAGAATATTACCATGACATAATTTCGCAAGACATATATCGTCTCCAAGCAATAGCTGCAGATTTCAAACAAAACTTGCAACGTACGGTTTTTTGTTATTTAATGACGATTGTTTCTTATTGTGTTTTGACATTTGACTATTCCTTTGAAGTTCATACATAGCACCTTTTTTGTAATAGCGATTATGTAGAAATCATCATTCAAAATTATCTTATTGCAAAATTCGAAATCACAAATTCTTGTACGAAAGTAAAACAACAATATATAAAAAAAAATACAAAAAAAAAAAATCGTCCGAAAAATCAAAACAAGTTGTACTGTTGTACTGCAATCTTCGTTGTAACTGATTGCACTTGATTGTATATTCCTGTACACATGGTGTTATTTTTTTTATTTATTTTAAATTTAACTTCCCATTTGGCATTGTGCTGAAGATTTCGTATTTGATCCTCTACATGACATATGGGCTGGAATTGCTCCAATGACTTTGAAATTAGTACTTCTTCATATGGTCAATAATCGTGCTTGCGATCTAGACATCGAAGTTTTTAACAACAGATTACATTTATTTGTTTATGGGATTCCTGAAGTGAAAGACAAATCATCTCCAAACTTCAATATGCCTGTGTTTAACAGCAAAGACTCTTCAACAAAAAGGTGTACAAATGTGGCTATTAATGAGGGTATTTCCTTTCTTAGTTTCCGATAAAGTTTCGGATGATTACGATTACTTGCAGCTGATTTTACTTTTAAATAGAATCACAGAAATATTGATGGCTACAAAAAGCGTGTTATCTTATTTAAATGAGTTTATAAAGGATTATCAGAGACCTTTTAAAATGTTATTACCTCATGTGTCTCCTATCAACAAGATGCATCATTTAAGTCATTATCCTGAATGTCTGTACTACTCAGGACCATTTCGTCATATGTGCTGTCTGCGTTACGAAGCAAAACACAGTTTGTTCAAAAAACATGGTAGCGTGTGCTGCAACTTAAAAAACATTCCAAAAACAATGGTACAATTGTGTCAAATTTCACAATGTGCCACGTGGAGAATGGGAGAATATCGTAGGCAAAAAATTGTGACATCTAAGGGAAGCAATGTTTCAATAAATCTCATATTATGCAGAGAGGCCTTAGTACATGTGCTCGGTTTGAATTTAAATGATGCTGTATTTAAGACTAGTCGCGTCGAAGTGTATGGAACTGAGTATCGCGTAGGTTTGTTAGTGGCCCTGAAAAGTGGTATTGAAACACCAGAAGGCGACCCCGTGTTTGGCAAAATTGAAGAAATTGTCATTTTAGAAAATGAAAGTGTTTACCTCTGGTATGAGGAATGGCCGGTTTTAAAATTGGAAAGTACACTAAATGCATATTATGTCGACGGATCTGCGGCAAGAGTCGTCAATTATTGGTGCGAATAGTTTGCGCTGAATTAACTGATATTTTTGGAAAGAAAGTTCCGTTTATGAAAACCTAACTCTATTTTCGTCAACTACATTTTGTAATCTGTGTGTATTTTACTTTCAAGTTACCGTACGTCCTGCGTCAAAGAGGAAGCTGCTAGAGCTACAGTGAAAGCCTTCCCGAAACTTCATTCTGACTGTTACGCAGAAGGCCATGTCGTATACATTATTTGCTTTAAATTACCATTTATCGTTTTGAATTAGCTGTATTTCTAAAATCATGACAAATACATAAAAATTCGTTTGTTCAGGAACATTTTTCTGATCGGAATTCGAACACTGGACATTTGGAATAACGTTTAAAAACATTGAGAACATCTTTGTCTCCTAGTAGGAAAAGGAGGGCTTCGGCTCCTGTAATAAGACCGATGAAAAAATCAAAACCCCTTCAACGAATTGAAGGACAAGTGCTTGATTCTGATGATTTCGTGGAAAAGGTTAACCATAATTCTTCTAACCGAATGCGCAGAATAAGGACGAAATATTCAAACTAATGAACCAAGCTCGTCCAAATCATCAAAATGACATTTTTTATTCTTCCGAAGGTGCCGCCACTTTGTTGACGACTACGACCATCTTGGAAAAGTATTTAAAATTTATGGATTATGACGGTGAATTGGTGAGTATCTTTGAAAGTAGATTATTCTTTTAAATTTATGTTATTTTAATTTTTTGTTCCAGATTGAACGAGAATTTTTTATCTCTTTATCCTGCAGGAGATACGTTTTTAGGTAAATTTGCAGGACTGTATGTGCCAAAAATAATACAATACATTGAGACCAATAAGCCAGATCTGTTGAAAGACGTTGATGATCTGAGTGGTAAGTAGCACAAATTAGTATAAAATGCAGTTTTGTACATATTTCATTCATGATAACGTTTCGCTTCAAGGAATCAAAATAAATCCTTGAAGGACGAAAAGAAGACTATCCCTTCTCAGAGTTTAATTAGGTTTATTTCTGTAAGTATTAATTTGCTTTAACAATTTCAGAATATTTTCTGCAGGGAAAATCAGACGAAAACCGAATATACAATATAAATTTTTGTTTGCAGCCTGGCGAGGATATACTGTCGGCGACGAAGGCAAAAAGCGTTACGCAATCATTTTTAGTCTGTGTTCCTGAAGGTGGGAGTAGGAACAATGGGACCTTATTCATCAGAGTGGATTCAAAATTATTCTCTGTCCCAAAGAATCCTTTAAAAGCCTTCGAGGTTTTGCTCAAGCTTCACTTCTGTTTCGTCGTCCATTACGCAGAAGATCTATTGAACTTTTATGATTTTTTAAAAAACTGCGTAATGAAACTTAATGTGCCGAAGGGATGCTGCGCTTAGCTTAAGAGCGAACTGATGAGTCTAAATGACGGTGTGCCTGAAACTGAGCAACTTGTCAAGTCTTAGAGGGGTAGAGTTTAATTAAATGTAAAATAACATAACGCCTATGAATCATATTTTGGCGTTCAATAACCTTTTATTACCCACCTAAATTAACGATAATAATATTACCATGTATAATAATAATTCAGTCCATACGAAGTGAAATTTCACCGTAAATGGGGAGTATTGAACCACTCTTTTGGAATGATACATTCAATCACTCTAACAAAAGAGTGAGCTTTCAGCTCAGTTTCTGACTGATTGAGTCACTTCAATCGAGTCAGATAATACACCCTAAGTAGTAGAGTGGATGAATTCACTCCAAATTGCAGTGGCTCAATTCACTCTACTGGATTGACCTTCCACTCTCTTAGGGTGAGAACTCACTCTAAATTAAAAGGCTAATTTTCACTCTTTTGAAAGGTGACAACTCACTCTACCTAAACAGCTGACTAGTAAAATCTCACTCCGACGGAGTGAAGTTTCACTCCAGAAAATTTAGAGAGTTTATTGCCTGAAAAATTCAACCGTTTTGTAGAAAATTCGTTTTTCGGGTTGAAAATTTGTATTCTTTTCATTAAAAGTTGACCTACTTTGTTAAAAATTTATTTTCTTGGTTGCAGATTCATCATTTTAGTTGAAAATTCATATCTGGCTGAAAATTCGACCATTTTGTTGAAGTTTTTTTTCACTGAAAATTTATCTTTTTAGGTTGAAAATACAACTATTTGTTTGAAAATTTATGTATTTTATTTAAAATTGGTCTTTTTTGACAGAAAATTAGTCTTCTTGGTTCAAATTTAGTCGTTTTGGTGAAAAATTCATCTTTCTACTTTGAAAATTAAAAAATGTGGTTAAAAGCCTAACTATTTTGTTGAAAATTTATTTTTATTTTATTTGAAAATTAAACTATTTTGCTGAAAATTTGTTTTTTGTTTTGTTGAAATGTCAACTATTTAATTTCTCGTAGAGAATTCATCTTTTTGTTGATAATTCAACTTTTCGTGTTCAAAATTCAACTGATTTTGGTTGAACATTAATATTTTTTGTTTCAAAATTCTTTTTTGTAGGTAAAAATGCCAGCATTTGGTTAAAAATTCAACCATTTTGTTGGAAACTCGAGTATTTTGGTAAAAACAGCTTTGACACAGACCTGTCAAGAAGGATCCCCATCCTTTACTTTAAGTCGAAATGCCTCAAAGAGTTGCACCTTGCACAGCAGAAAAAAATGGGATCCTCGAGGCTTAGGTTTATGAACTATACACTTCCAACTAATATTTTCTGTCAAGGGGTCATCAATTTTCTCTCAGTTTCCCATAAGAAACTGGTAGATCCTGAAAATGGCCAGTCAATTCTGAGTGAGGCTGCACCTGTGGATTGTGGAGACCCCTGTTCTAGAGGTAGTGTGCGCGGTTTCTAAGTGCGGTTTCAAGTGTTATCAATTTTTTTTTCAAATTGTTTGTAGAAATCCACTTTTTTTAAAAGAACAAATATTTTCACCGATTACGGCTGCATCTCAAGCCAGAAGCACCACAAGAAAGTATGATCCTTTTAATCAATATGGAACCCACTCCAAATCGAGCACTAATGGTAAAAAATACCGATAAAAGTACACGAATTTCAAGTCTCAAAAACAATAAAGAAGTTTCATGCCTCCAAGGCACTTGAAAAGCATTACACCTAAAAATTCAATTACTTCAAAAGTAAACTTATTTTCACCGATCATGGCAGCATTTCATGCTAGAAATAGAATATATGGAAATTGAATAAAACGTTTTCTCAATGGCACATTTTTGGAAGAATCCTGAATGTTTTTTTTTCTTAACCTTCATAATATGCCTCATTTTCATCATTTTAATCCGATTTTTTACTTGAGTTTATATAGAAGAAATTAAATTTTTATTGAGACCTGAAAATGAAGAAAAAATGTAGCTCTAAAAATTAAAAATAGTTTTTTTTTCAGCATAGAGACTCTTTCTTATATTCAAAATGTACTTCCAAAAAAATTGATGTAAGAATTTACATCTTTGTATTACTAAAATCACCAAAGTTATTACGAATTTAAAAATAAAGATGATTTTAAAACTAATTGATGAATTAAACTCCTTCAATGGCTGTGTCTAGTCGTCCCGAAAAATTAGGAGGGTTGGACCAATATTATTTAGGTGGCCAGTCACAGGGGTGCCTTCCCGCCCCACCCGAAAATTCGGGACGACTAGCCAAGCTTATGAAAAATATTGCACTAGTCATCCCGAATTTCGGGACGACGAACACTGCGATTTTTAAATCGCTAAAAACCCTAAAAAATCGCTAAAAACTTTAGGGCCAGGGGCCCTAGGGTTGTAGCCCTCCCCTCTCCTAAATTCTTCGGATGCTGGCGCGCGCACGACGCGTAACGACGCTGAACGACGGTAATGAGGGGATGCGAGATAGCGGAGTCGAATGCTACTTCCGATTCAACTCGTGTTGGGGGGGTTTGGAGGGCTCGGGGGGTACTGTGCTTCGAACGGCGCGCTGGGACTCGATTCGATGGTGGGGGGCTGCGTCTTAGCGGAATCGAGCACAGTCGGGTGCTTTCGTGGAAACTCGAGTTATGGGTGTCGGGGTGAAGGGAGACGAAGCGATTTGGCGCGCGCACGACGCGGAGCGACTCGAAACGATGGTAGTGGGGGATGCGAGATCGCGGACTCGATGACCTTCGGCTGCTTTCGTGTCGAGTCGGGTTAGAACTATAGTTTTGAAACGGAAAAGCTTTCTATTATATTGTGTGGACGGGAAAAAATTCAAGTGCGACCAAGAGTTACAAGACGTGATATTAAAGGGACCGAATTAATTTGTAGGCCTAATATATTAATGGTCAGGGAATATAAAAAATCGGCCAATAAAAAAACAATGTTGAAATTCTTGTTAGTAATTTATTTGCCATATTTCTATTTCTTTCTTCTTTAGTTTCTTACTCCTGACGATGAAAATTAAACTGAAATATTGCTTGGCTGAAAATTGAATATCGGTTGTAGATTCATCGTAACTGTAGCAGTGGATTTTCTGATAAAAAACAAAATCACAACAAAAATTGTTTACGAAATGGAGAATTATCGTCCTTTAATAACATATATTAAAGGTTATTTCCTCAGCACTAAATATTTAGAACTTTCCAATTTTTGAATTTATGAGTTTCTTCTTTCTTCACTTTTCTTATTACAACATAATGATTATATTTCTCATTCTTTGTAGAAACATGGTGGCTGTCAGTAGTTATTGCTCCAACCAATTGTTTTTAAAGAAACTGCAATGCCATTAGGAAAGTGCAATTCATAAATGTGTGATGTGGTATTTGAATTTGAATCTTATTATTGCACCTTTTGTTGCATTTTTCTCAGGAATGAAGCAAGCCATTATATTTTACTTGAATAAAGGAAAATTTACTTATTTCCTCATGCAATATTACAAACTATGACTTATAGGTTTATTATTTTACGAAGCAAATTTAGTGTAGGAGTTGATTTACATCGATACAACAAATATTTGAATGAACCAATAAAAGATTTGAGATATGAAGCTTTGAGGGGAAAAACATTTTAATGCCAAATAAAAATTTCGAATAACTATTCATTAATTAGGTTTATGTGTTTCTGATGTTATATGAATATAATTTTCCTAAGATTCTCGAGAAATTTGAAAAAGACTTTGGAAGATTTCAGATATATCCAATCAAATGTTCCACAACATTTTCCACAAAAGAAGATAAATTTTCGACGAAAAATTCCATTAAGATCATTTGTAAGTATTTTAATAATGTATCAGAAACTTTGAGAAATATTTCTATAACTTAAAAAAAAATCTCAAGTTTTGAAAATACTCTAAATTTTTCAAATTTGGTCGGATATATGTGGTTAAACAACTTGACTTTTACATTGGGACCCTAAAAGAGTGTATCAAACGCTGACTCGATTAGATACATCCTTCAGAAGTTAGCATGGCTACAACATTCAGGTAACCACACAGACATACAGACACTGATGAAATTTTATGATTTTCGGACTCTGTGACTGCCGAAACGTAAAGATTTGTTAAAAACTAGAAATCGAAAATTTAGAAGATTACATTACACTCTCATGAACGAGATTGTAAAAAGATGAATTCTCAACAAAAATATAATAATTGATATTTCAACTAAAAAAGATTTGAGTTTTAAGTTAACAACCGCCGGCTACATAGCGAGCAGACGAATTTTTAACAACACATTTCAATCCTCAACAAAACAGATTAATTAAATAAAAATTAAACAGACTTGCTGGGGCATTGATGAAAGATTGAATCCTCGAGAACCATAAAATGCTGACATTTTAATGTAAATACCAGTTACATGAAACATTTTCATCCAACTTTAGATGACAAGCATTGTATTTGAGGTTTACATTATTCTTAATTAATGAGGAGTGTAGTTTACGTTAACTACTTTATAACTGAACTTGATTTTTGCTTGGCGACCCACTGGAATTTCAATGCTTTCTTGTGGGGTCAATCGGGTAACATGGCAGCTCCCCACGATTATTTTCACGCGTCTCGTACCTTGCTTAAAACGATAATAGATTCCACCAAGTATATTTTCAGACAGCAATATTGCAAAGACGTGACCCTTACATGTAGATAATACGATTTGTTCTTGAGATGGCACAGTCTCATACTTATGTCCTGCTGTTATGATTTGAAGTGATGTTTCGGCAGGAAAAGTGTATCTCCGAAGTTGGAATATCAGGCGCGGATTCTTGAAGGGAATTAGCCGAATAAATTCAATTTGCTCAATTCCACATCCATTCCCGTCAGGAGAAGGAAGCTTTATAGATGAAGCAATGGACCCAGAAGGAGAAGGACGCCTGACAGGAGACCTGGACCTGCCACGACGAGGAGACTCGGGAGGAGAACGATTCAGGTCAATCTCAAGTCGATGATGCCTTTCAGAACCAGAATGAGAAGATCCGCCACAAGGAAAAAGACGAACATGGTCGCCATCAGTTGAAAATTCGTGATGTGAACTTAACACTGCAACAATAACGAGCGGATTACATTTTGATCAGCGTTGGTAGGTTAGACTGTGGCCGGCCTAACATTCATGGCTCTATACAAAGTTGGGAAGACATGGAGTTGATGCACTTTTTCAATATTTTGATTCCCACATTATTGTAGATCATATAGCAATACGTATTCATCATCTTGATAAAACAATTATTTGATAATTTAATTATTTCTAACAATCAGTATTTCGACGGTCTTGCCGCGCATGCGGTGACAAGATCGCAGACGTTTTTTTTTTTTTTTTAAATAGAAGTATTTTCGGATGTAAAAATTTTACGGTTCGATTTTTTGGTATTTGATAAACATGTTCAGCATGAAGTAAAAGTTCGGTTTTATAAAAATAATGATAAATGTGGTATAATCTATTATTCGTTGGCATTCTAGTAGGCGCAAACTGTATTTGACAAATATTTTCTTGGCTAGTTCAGCACCGATAATAAGGCAACAGTTTATTGTATGAATTCAGTATATTTTAGACTTTAATTAAGTTTAATTTTCATAATTGATTTATGGAGTAATGTTTTATCTACCAGAAGACTACATTTTTATGCTTTAAGTATTTCAGTTAATGCTGCAAACGTTGAATTACTCTAGTAAAGTAGATTATTTTATGCAAACAAGATTTAAATTGCTTCATAAATTAAAATTCTATTTGCAAACCCTTTCGACACCACACTAGAGTGGGCCGAAAATAGACTTGTTTTAATAGCGGTCTATAATTTATGATAGTCGCTAAAAGTTGTATTTGCCCAACAGTAGACATGTTTGAAAATTTTTACTGAAATGGACTACGTAGGATCGATTACTACATATCTGTAGGTACTTTTTCATCAAAAAATATTGAAAACTAGGGGGTATATGGCCGCTGCCGCAAAACACGTTTTTTCATTATTATTATTTACGGTGAGCATGATAATTCTGGAACAGATGATCTGAAATCAAAAAGCCAACAAGATTTCATTAGTATTTTCCTAAAGGGAATTCGCAAACGAAGAGATTTTCATGTGTACCATTTGTATTTTTTTGGGCCATAAACAGAATTTTTGGAACATTAAAAATAAAATAAAAATTTTGAAAAAATCTTCGCCATTTTTTTTTTAAATAAAAATTTTGCTGAAACCTTCATTCACGAACTCCGTATATGAACACACTAATGTAATCTTGTTGGTTTTTTGATTTCAGATAATCCGTTCCAGAGTTATCATGCTCGCCGCAAGTAATAATAAAAAAACGTTTTTTGCGACAGCGGCCATATTTCTCCAGTTTTCAACATTTTTTTAATGGAAAATGTGCATACAAATATTTCTTAATGGATCGTCTGTAGGCCATTTCAATAAAATTATGCGAAGATGGCTTAAAACATCGTGAAAATTTTATTAAAATGACTAGATATAACCCCATAACAATGAAAAAAAGAGTTACTTTCATTTAAAAAATATCGAATAAGAAACAAATATACTGCGATGAAAGCCGGATTTTAAATGATAGGTATTATATTTACCAATAGGATTAGGGAAAATCGCTAAGATAAAACACAGAATAGCAATTAGAGTCCACATTTTTTTTTAAATAAGAGAATCCACTTTCGAATAATTTCTATAAGAGTGTAACTAATAAACATTGTTGACAATGTTACAGTTTATATAAGTATATTCGCTATCTCATTCTTCCATCTAACTTATTATGAATTACGATATTTTGTACAATTATGAGAACAAACCGCTAATTACTGTGGAATAGAAATAAAAATATTTGTTGCGCAACATGATAACATTTCATATCTCGTTATCCATATACAATCTAAACGAATTAAGCAAACTGATACATATTCAAAGACTTTACGAAGAATTAAAAATTTTACAAAGGGATTACAAAAATTGAAGAAACGAGTCTAAAGAATATAATGGAAGCCCAACAATTAAAAGTCGAAAGGACAATGTTAAAAATCGATCGATTTCCGCCGTGCTCCGGCACGTTTTCTAACTATTTGAAATTGCTCTAATAGGCTTGTATGTGATGGGAATACATGTTTCAAACCGGCGTTCTTCGGGGAAATTGCTCCAGTTTGCCATACATGTGTAAAATCATATAAACCTTGTTTAACCGCTGAAGGTGGGTTCTTGGAAATCGATCGATTTTCGCCCCGCTCCGGCACGTTTTCTAACTATTTGAAAGTGCTCTGATAGGCTTGTGTGTGATGGGAATACATGTTTCAAAGCGGCTTACTGCGGGGAAATTTCTCCAGTTTGCCATACATGCGTAAAATCATATAAACCTTGTTGAACCGCTGAAGGTGGATTTTGGAAATCGATCGATTTTCGCCCCGGTCCGGTACGTTTTCTAACTATTTGAAATTGCTCTAGTAGGCTTGTATGTGACGGAAATACATGTTTCAAACCGGCGTACTCCGGGGAAATTTCTCCAGTTTTCCACACATGCTTAAAATCATATAAACCTTGTTTAACCGCTGAAGGTGAATTCTTGGAAATCGATCGATTCTTCGCCCCGCTCCGGCACGTTTTCTAACTATTTGAAATTGCTCAAAAAGGCTTGTGTGTGATGGAAAAACATGTTTCAAACCGGCGTACTCCGGGGAAACCGCTCCAGTTTGCTATACATGCGTAAAATCATATAAGCCTTGTTGAACCGCTGAAGGTGGATTTTGGAAA
>CAKNYM010050854.1:209352-253651 GCA_932195095.1 Andricus curvator
GAAAAAATGTTTCAAACCGGCGTACTTCGGGGAAATTGCTCCAGTTTTCCACAAATGCATAAAATCATATAAACCTTGTTTAACCGCTGAAGTCTATTCTTAGTATTCTCAAAAATTTTGATAAATTAATGTTTCTTTAATTTGTTTGAATAGCAATTAAAAAATACCCACTTTGAATGTTTTAATTTAACCCTTCTCTACTACGGTGGAGTTGGATAACAAATGTACTATGGGTGGGTCGGATCCGACCCAACTGACTTCTTAGGCTAGTTTTCAAATGATTAACGCATTGATCGGGTGGAGAGCTAATCGGTATACCCAAGATTCTTAGGTATTCGAAACGTCCGCGATGTTCCTGGATGTACGACATTACCTCATCATGTTTAATTCCAAAGTCGTGCCTCATTAAATTCACTATTTTCCACCAACTACCTGCGGCACCACTATTCAAAGTAGACCACATTTGTCCTAAAGCACGCGCATTTCGTTTGACGTTACTTCTCGGGTCACGTTCGGGATAGATAAAAGACGCTATTAAAAAGTCCTGAGCTTTAAATGGTTTTCCATACATGTTCCATACATCCACTACCAAGGTGCCATCGTCACCAAGGTACATCTCAGCAGTAGGGAAGCTTCCAACAGTATCATACATTATCGTTCGCGTCACAATGCAATTAGCAGTCGAATCAATTATGTTCGTAAACATTGATCCTGGTGGTACGCCGCCACTCTTGCGCTAGCGTTGTCCGGTATGCGAATGAATCGGTGTGTTGATGAAGTACTTCACTAGTCTCTTGAAACGCCGAATAGATTTTCTTGATTCCACAAGCCACACTTTGCCCTCTGAATCTCGTACGTGTGACATATCGCATGAATCTAAAATTATCTGAAATGCATCACGAATTAGCCAGGGTGGTACTGACTTATCAAACTTCTTCTAGTCGATGCATACATACTTCTTATCTGGATATGTTGTCACCATTTGATTAATATACTTCATGCTTCCAGTAGCTATTTCAACTTGGTAAGCTATAGGTAAATTATTTTCAGCGTTTTCAACCCACTCTATGTAATGGTAAAAGAATCGACCTTCTTCTAAGACAACGTCAATGGGGAAACCCCACACTGATCGAATTTTGTCTTTGTCGACAGATGCGATTTGGGCTCGAAAGAACAAACACACGTCAGGTAACGTTTCCGTTCTTCCATTTCCAGTTCTATCCCACATTGTATGCCATATGCGGCTAGCAGCGGGATCAGCCAAGCAATCTCTTTTCATTTTATACCCCTTCAATTTCCAGGGCAAGCCGGAAGATCGGTCTTTTGGGAAGTCGGGGTACTGTTCGACCCCCCTAAAGTTAACGGGATTAATTTCTCCGCCGGTATAAATTCATCTCTAACACTTTGTAGCGCCATTTGATAAATAGGCGAATCCCGAGCGGATGCCGAAACGTATTTTCGGTATTTTCGGACATCCAAAGGATATCCTTCTAATGACTCAAGTTCATCCTTCTTAAATTTTTTTGGTTCCACCAATATACTCCATTACTTAAAATGGGCAGCTCTAAGAAAGCATCCAGAGACGACTGTTGTCGCCTCTAACGCTCACGGCCGCTGTACATGGATAACAGCGGTAGAATACAAACTCCAAACTACACTATGTTCTTAATTTTATACCTACAACATCATCGCAGATAGATGATTTCAGACATCGTATTATATTAACTTATAACATCCTCATCTCATCAGTCACTTGACTTAGTGCGTGGCTATGATAAAAACTGGGTTCACCCGAAAAGAAGATTGAAAATAAAATAAATAATAATAACCATTTAACTGAAAAAAATCAATTTTCTACCTACACCGGTATAGTTAAATTTGTAACCAAAGTGATGAATCATCAAATAAAAAAAATTAATTTTTAACAAAGTAGTTCACCTTTCGACTAAATTTTTGACTTTTCTAACAAATTTCTTAACTGTTTTCTTTTAGTGATTCCCAGACGTGAAAATATCGTACGAAAGAAATGAATTTGACGATCTACCCCTACAGATTTAAAGTGTGAGAACAATTTTTTTGAGATCAGCGGAAATTATAGCTCGTTTGTACATTGCGAACTCCAGACATGCTATACATAACGCTACTTTTTTTTATTCCAACAACTTTTAATAAAAATTACGTAAACATCGAGGGGATTGTGAAGTGAAGTCAGTTGTACACCTTTGCTGAAGTCACTGGCTTGGAGTCACTTGAATTCACATAAAAAATGCCATTTTTACTTATGCCCAAAAAATTTATCTCGACAGGTGGTAATATTTTCTTAATTTTAATTTTTCATTTGCATTCAATACTGAAAAGAGAGCTTTCAAAAATTTCCATCATTTTTGTACACATAGAAAAATTTTTTTTAATTCTAAAAATTAAAAAATTGTGACCTTATTGCGACACCGTAGGACCATTTTTTATTTCAAAATGTCATTAGAGTGTTTTATTTGTACAGTAAGAAAAAAATATTACTGGAGTCAAAGCAACGTATAGTACTGTAGACGCCCAGTCAAATGATTTTTAGATCGAAGCAAATATTTCTTGT
Organism: Andricus curvator; assembly: GCA_932195095.1. Classification (NCBI taxonomy): domain Eukaryota; kingdom Metazoa; phylum Arthropoda; class Insecta; order Hymenoptera; family Cynipidae; genus Andricus; species Andricus curvator. Next base: position 211,943 of record CAKNYM010050854.1, read on the forward strand.
TCGAAAAAATAATGTTTTTCAAATGAAAAAATCATTCTTGTTGTAAAATTAATTTCCTTTGAGGAAATTCTTTTTTTTTTTATTTGTCGTATTCAGTACTACATTAGATGAAATCAAAATGTCTCTAACTAATGACATGGAAATTAGGATCAGAGGAAACCGCATAGTTATTTACACTAAAACAAAAGAAGATGATTGTAAAGGGAATCCCGCCAAATTTCAAGTGTGAGGAGATAAAGAGCGATCTAATCCAAAGAGAACTAGAGGTTATAAACATCAAGCAAGAAACAAAAACAATCGATGAAAAAGGAATGAAACCAGAAAGGAATCTACCAGTCTATGAGGTTGAATTTAAATGAAACACGACAATACGGGATATTGTAAAATGCTCCAGACTTTATTATTGTGTGGTCTCGTCTGAGAAACGAAGGAGCAGGAACCGCGTAACACAATGTTATAATTGTCAAAGTTTTGGGCATATAGCGAAAAACTGTTCGAAAATCTTTTAGTGTGTGAAATGTGCCGAAAATCACGCTGTGAAGGACTGTAGAAAGACTAAGGAAGATAAACGAAAGTGTGCCAACTGTGGAGGCGAAGCCATTGCAAGCTTCAGAAAATGTTCAGTTTTTTCGAAATTAGCCGAAAGCAGAGTAAATAGGAAAAATCGAGCTGAAAACATCAATGTTATTATGATATAATAGGAATTTCCGAAACAATATTAGATAGTTATTATAGATTAAAAATCGCAGGGGGCGGTGTAGCTTTAATTATTAAAAACAAAATTAGGCACAGGGAGGGAGAGCCAGTATCCTCTTATAAAAATTCCTCTGAATTTTCTCAACGGAGACTCATGATACCACAAGCCCCAGACTGCAATAGCAAAGTAAAGGACGTTAAGACACAGGCCGCGAAACAGCACCCTCTTAGTGTCCCAAAGGTCCGTCTTTGACTAGAAGTGGATCCTAAGGACTGCACCCATAGCTACATTTGCGGCACTTATCCTTCTTTCACTCGCTTTGGAAAATCGTCCCGAACTAAAGAAAGTGGTGCGCAGATAATCATACGTCTGCACGATTTTTAGAAATTCACCCTCATAACGGACGTTATAATCTTGACTAATGTTGCCTTTATGAAAAATAAGAACCTTTGATTTACTTTCATTAAAGGAATAAAAATGCTGTTCGCATTATTGAGCAATTATATTCTCTGAAGGTCAACTGGAGAAGCTGCTAGTACCAAAATATCATCCGCGTAAGGCAAAAAGAATAATTCTGTAAAATAATTAACCATAATCACTCTGGTTCCATAATTTACTAAGTAATCCTCAATATCACTGAGGAATAAAGCAAATAATATTGGACTGAAACTTTCACCCAGGAGGAGAGCTAAGGTTGCCTCTACCGGAGTAGTGTTCCCTTCAGTTGAGCGTATAGAAACAGTAGCTTTTTGATATAGGTTAGAAATAATTTTTAACATTTTGGTGCTGACGCACTTCTTCAGGAGTTTTTTCCAAAGGTTATGATGGTTTATAGAGGGAAAGGCCCTTTCAAAGTCAACAAAGAATGAAAAAAGTTTGCCCCCTGGTTCGGAAAGACGTATTTGGATAAGTAGAAGATTAGGTGAAAATGTGGTCCACGCAGCTCCTTCCTCTCCTGAAATCAGTCTGGTTCTCCGGAAGAGTATCTGTACACTCAGCCCACTTGGAGAGCCTGGCTAGCAAAACTTGGGTAGAAATCATAGTTATACAGTTAACAAGGGCAATTTCTCTATAATTTGAGGGATCTGTCTTAGAGCTGTTTTTGTGTATCATGAAAAAGTACATTTTTGCCCAATTCGATGGGACTTCTTCTTCCCTCCAAATCCTGCCAAACAAGCACTGCAAATATAGGAGTACGAGGTGGATACATTGCATTGGCAAATTCTTGCCACGTCGCTAAGGGATCGTCCATAAATTACGTAGATGTTTTTCTTTTGTTTATATCGTTGTGTCCTTTTCAACTTCACATCAATTTTATTCTCGTCCTTATTAAAACAAAAGAAAAACGTCTTACGTAATATATGGACGATCCCTAAGCTAATATGACCTACAGTGGAGGCATCAAATCTAAAATTGCCAACCGCTTTCCAGAATGTCACGGAATCATTAGCCGAAGCCAGGCAATTAAGGCGAGAACTCTCAACTTCCTTACGCTGCAGAATTTTTGGTTTCTCGAACGTCGATGAAAAAAACTTCGAATTTGGTTTTCCTTGGGTTTTAGATTTTTGTTTTCTGGAACTTTGATGAAGAAGCTTCGAATTAGGTTTTTGTAGGTTGCAGACTTCCTGGTTACTCGAACTTTGATAAAATATATACTAATTTGGTTTTTGTTGGCTCTGAATTGGGATAACTTAAAATTAGAATAAACTAATGAAAATAAATAAAGTATAAGAATTCTCATATTCGTTTCAATGTTTAAACTTGTATTTCATTTCTTGGAATCTTGTTAATTTTTCTGCTTGTTGCGAAATGTTCAAACTCTTTTCAGTTCCTTCAATTCTATTGTATTTGAATAATTATTTTTTATTCTTTTGAACTATTTTTTTTCCCTTCTCTCAACTCTTTTATATTCTTTTGAATTATTATAAATTTTTATATATTTAAAACAAAATGCTTCAATAATATTTTCTACGATTTTCTGTTTTTTTTCTGATTTTCTCTAGCTTTTTTTGTGTTTTCTAGGATTTTCCACGCATATACATTCAACAAAAATTCAATTCTAAAAATCAAAGGTCTTTCATATTAAAAAAAAAAATCTGTTCCGATAATGAAAAAAATGCCACGGATATTCGTCTATCTTTTCAGGATGAGTTAAAATGTAATGTTTAGATATAATTAATAATGATCTAGATTCTTATCGCATACAATTAAAGCATGAAGATATGGAAAATTTTTATTTTCGTCATCTGACGATTACGCAATTGTTTTTCTTCTTTGTCCCTAAAAAAAGCAAAGGAGAATAATCAGAGATTCAGTAATTGAAAAAATATTTATTTATCATTACACAATATTTGGATAAGTCGATCTACACCAGAAATTTAATTATTGCGTAGATTTCAAAGATCTTTACACTTGTTAGGAGACAAATTAAATTCAGACACGTGAATGATTTTTAGCTAATAACGGAAAATTTTTTATTTTTCTATACAATCTTACAAACTATGACTAACAGGCCAATCGTTTTATGAAACAGATGTGATGTTATAATTTATTCACAGCAAGAAAATATATATTAAAATGAGCCTACACACTACTTCCAGTGAATACTATTTTTTGAAAAAAATTATGAAATTGATATGATGGCATATTAATACATGTGGAAAATGCATTTATAATTATAAAACAATTTTTAATACCTGATACAAATTTCGAATAACTATGATATTTTAACGAAAAATATTTTTATTTTAAACCAGAACAGTTGGACACATCCAAAAAAGACGAATTTTCAACCAAATAGTTGAATCCTGAACAAAAAAATGAATTTTCAACCAGTTGCATTTTTAACAAAAAGAGATCAAATTGTTACCACAAGAGACGAATTTTCTACAGAAAATTATTACAATTTTTAACCCGTAAATGTGAACGGACATCTGACAAAAAAATAATAATGTTAAATAAAGTAGTTGAACTTTTAACCAAGTAGTTGCATTTTTAAACAGAAAGATAAATTGTCAAAGAAAAATGTAATAGTTGATATTTCTACTAAAAAGGATTTGAATTTTATGTCAAAAATAGTTTATTTAATCTAAGAAGCACGAATTGTGAACAAAATAGTTGAATCCTCAACAAAATAGGTTAATTAACAAAATATGTAAACGAGTTGCTGGGGCATTGCTGAAAGATTAAAGCATTGTATTTTAGGTGTACAGTTTTTTTCTTTAATTAATAGTGTAGAGGAGTGGAGTTTATATTATATACTCTATAATTGAACATGATTGTTCATTGGACACCAACTGGAGCTCCATCGATTTCTTTTAAACTCAATCGGGTAACATTGCGGCTTTCCATGTTTATTTTCACACGTCTCACACCACGATTAAAATGATCATATATTCCAGCAAGTAAATTTACAGAATCCTATATTGCAAAGATTACCATTAGATGTTGATAATACAATTTGTTTTTGAGATGGCACATGCCAATAATTTTCCGTCTATTAACTGCTGTTCGAATTTGAAGCGAAGAAAGTCTTATATGCGAAGCTATGGACCTGGCAGGAGAGGTCGCCCGGCAGGAGACCTGGACCTGGCCCAAGAAGATGACTCGGGAGGATGACGAATCAGGTCAAACTCAAGTCGACGATTTATTTCAGAAGATGGATGAGAAGGTCCGCCACGAGGAAACCCAGAAACACGGTCTACATTAGGTAAAAATTCGGCCTGCGAACTTAATTCTGTAACAAGAAAGAGAGGACTACATTTTATTCAGCGTTGGTAGATTTGACTGTAGCCAGTTTAACATTCATTGCTCTATAAAAAGTTAATAAGAGTGGAATTGATATATTTTTTCATTATATTGATTACCACATTATTGTAGATCATATTTTCTTACGTATTCATTATTTTACTAAAATAATAATTTGATAATTTTATTGTTTCTGACAATCAGCATTTTCACGCTCTTACCCGCATGCGGTGGCATGCTCGAACACTTTTTTCTAATAGAAATATCTTAGGATGTAAGAATTATATAGTTGGATTCTTTAGTATTGTATAAGTTCGAAAAGTTACTTTGAAAAATTTACAGCATGAAATAAAAGTTCGTTTTTTTATGAATAGTCATATATATATAGCTAATGAAGTATTAATTTTTTTATAAACTTAGTATATTATAGACTTGAGCCCCTGCATATGTGGTCTTGCTCCTTTCTATCCCACACTAGAGTATGCTGTAAAATATACTTTTTTCGAGTAGAGAACAATAATTTATAATAGTTGCTAGAAGTTGTATTTGCCCAACAGTATTTCATTATTATTATTAATGTCTGAGGCTTAAGATGGTTAGAGCCCAATATGTCGAAAGCATTTTTGGTTAGAGTTTTATTTTTATCTGTTTGAATAGTCTGCACGAGGCTGTCCCGGTATTCACGGACTGGGTTGCAGCCAAGTGCACGTTGGGGGGACCTACAGCTTAAGGTGGGATCCGAACCACCAGAACCTCTGTAAAAGTACATAGAAAAATTTCCAGAGGTACCGGCTCAGGGATCGAAGCCCGGACATTTAGCGTGAAGTACGAGCGCCAAACCAACTGAGCCACGGAGGCTCGTTTTGATTATTATATTTGTCCACGATCCACCCACAGATACTTATGACCCCACAACTAAAACATTAAATCCTTTTGCACCACGTGATCCAGAAATGAGATGACTCGTGGTCACATCTTATATGTCTTAAGGACCTCAAGTAAATAATCGTGGGGTACTGAGGGAAACGCCTATTGGTATTCAATGTAGGACATGTGCAAATTACGTTTGTGGTATTTCGCATGCAACACAATCACACTGTCAATCGTGATTTGTTCCTTGCAACCACGGGAGCCTGCATTTTGTTTTTCGGAGAGGATGTTGTTCTCCTCGAAATATTTATAGACAAAGTCAGAAATGAAAGCCGTGAGAAACTTAAAGAGCGTCGAGAGGCAGGTGATTGGTCGGTAATCACTAGGACTACCAGCATCTACCTTTTTGGATATCGTATACGTTACGTCATCTGGGTCCTCCAAAATGTTAAGGGTCCCAGCAAAGGCGGGGAGTAGAGCCTCTAGGCATTTGTGCCGGAAGCTGTACACCCCAATCAAACCCGGCGCTTTTCAGTTCTTAGCCTTCTTCAGGATACGAGTAAATCGGAGGCTGAGATGGATTAACTATTCATCCCAGGCAACCGTGAAACACTGTCCTTTTCTAGACGGAGCCACGTCGTATGGGATCGTCCATATATTACGTAAGACGTTTTTCTTTTGTTTAAACGAAGACGAGAATAAAATTGCCGTGAAGTTGAAAAGGACACAACGATATAAACAAAAGAAAAGCGTCTTATGTAATATGTGGACGATCCCTATCCAGTTGCATTGACCTATGAGTACCCCAGATGCTCGACCAATTCTAGCCATTTCCTGGGTCCTAGGTGGTTCACAATAATTTTGAGTCTTGTTTTTGCTATCTACAGGTCCGCGATAGAAACGTTCGTCTGCCAAAAAATTCCTATTCTCATTCCTTCTCGCGATCATTCTCTCAAATCGTCGCAGTCGCGCTGACAGGACCATGAGCCTCTATTTAAGAAAATCAATGACTTCGTCCAGGTTCGTAGATGTTCTCGAACTGATGTTATATTGGCGAAGGATCTCCTCCACGTGGAGAGTCAGTCTCTGAGAAAAATTTCCCTTTTGAAATTTCTATGGAGGGTCTAACACCTTTCTTGGGACATAGTTGTTAGTAGCCTGGCCTCTGAGTTTTATGCTCATCATCCTGGAACACGCGACCGCAGAGCAATATACAAGAGTCTGCACCTGCAGCAAGCTTATATCTTGCTCGGTGTTCAAGCCGCGAACCAACCGGAGAAGGTTGACTCTAAATTTCGGCAGAACGTTTCTCATTAACGTTTCTTGATCTGCGAACTCTAAGAATTATTATTATTATTGCTAGTATTTATGGAGTAAAATGAGGCAATTAAATTTCCATGTTATATGTTCTGACCGATAGAGCTTCATAAAATAACATTTTTCAAAAATAAACGTACATGAATTCTTGAGAAAGGTTGTCTTCTTGAGTTTATTTATTATATATTTTTATTTTAATACTGCCGAAGATTTAACACTAATGATTCTGTATTATCACTACACATTTTATGTAACTTAGAATGCGTCCTGATTCTCCGCATTTTAAATAAAAATTATCTGTATCTGACCGGCCTCTGTGAACGGAGTTCCACATAACGTTGTGTGGCCAGACCGCAGCCTACGCGAGATTTTGAACAAAATACATCAATTTTCAAAGAAATACTTAAATTTTTAACTCAAAAAAGAAAAAATTTCAACAAAAAATAGAACATTTGATCTACAGTTAGAGAACTATTTTTTAAAGGAAATAAAATAAATTCGTAACAACAGTTCAATTTTCAACCATAAAAATGAATTTTTTAACAAAAAGATTAATTGTCTATACAAAAAAATTGTGTACCGAAAGTTTAGTTAAATTTTCAGATAAAAAAATTAATTTTCAATAAAAAAATAATGTTCAACCAAGGAAATAAATTTGTAAGCAAAAGGATTAATTTCCTACCAAAAATTAATAATTTCTAACAAAATACATGAATTTTCGAGCAAATATTTTAATTTTTAATGAAATTTTTAACCTAATAGTTGAATTTTCAACCAAAACGGTGTATTAGTCACTACGAAAATCAATATTCTACCACAAAAGATGTTTTAACAATATATAGAAACTTTCAAACAATTAGTTAAATTTTGAAGGAAAAAATATAATTTTCTACCCAAAAAGATTACTCTGTAATAAAATACATGAATATTCAAACTAATATTTTAATTTTTAATGGAATTTTCAACCAAAGAGTTTCATTTTTAAACTAAAAAGATACATTTTCAACGAAAAATGTAATAGTAGATATTTAAAACAAAAAAAGATTTTAATTAAAAATAAAAAACCAGTTGGATTTAAGCAACAACAACGAATTTTCAACAAAATACGTAAATTTCTAACCAATAAGTCGAATTGTCAACCAAGATCATTAATTTTTCATTAAATAGTTACATTTTTGAACTAAAAAGATCAATTATTAACGAAAAATGGATCATTTAAAATTTAATTACAAAAAAAATTAATTTTCAATTTAAAAAAAGCGAATCTTCTACACAACAATTTAATTTTCTACCAAACTGTTGAATTTTCAACCAAAAAATATAAAGTTTCAATAAAAAAGTTAATTCCCAATAAAATATTTAAATTTCAACTAGAAAAATTAGTTTTTAACCGAAAAATTTTTCCAACAAAATGCATCAATTATTAAGCATACAGTTGAATTAAAAACCAAGGAGATTAATTTTCTACAAAGAAAAAACGAGTTTTTAGTCTAAAAAATATCACTTTTTAACCAAAAATGGAATAGTTAAATTTTCATTTAAAGAAATAATTTTCAACTCAGGAAAGCAAATTTCTTTCAAAACAGTTACATTTTCAACAACAGAAATTGAATTTTTTATCAAAGAGTTGAATTTTTAGCCAGAAAATATAAATTTTCAATAAGAAAGTTAATTTTCAATTAAATAGTTGAATTTTCAACAAAATACGTACATTTCCAACCAAACAGTTGAATTTTTAATAAAGCTGTTCAACATTCAACCTAAAAAGGTGAATTTTTAATAAAAAATGAACCCCATGTATGACAGCATAAGCGGAAAATTTTCTGGATCCGCCCTTGTCAACGACAGTCTTAAAAAAAACTTACTTGTCGATTAGGTGTCTTGCAGTTTTGATGTGACCAAGAGCTAATTTGTAATGACCTTATCGTACAAAGCGTTCAACAAATCACCTTAAAAAGGATGAAGATCATCGTGTAAAAGGCACGAATATGTGAGATCTTCTAATTCTTGTGACAAGATTATGTCAATGCAATCCTGAAAAGAAGTTTCAAATTAAATTTGAACGGTGTAAATGCACAAAAAGGATAATGAAAATTCAGAACACTAAAATTTTAACCATTCAAAATTAAAGAAATTATTCAATTAGGGATCGTCCATATATTACGTAAGACGTTTTTCTCTTGTTTCAATAAAGACGAGAATAAAATTGCTGTGAAGTTGAGAAGGACACAACGATATAAACAAAAGAAAAACGTCTTAAGCCCGCTGCACACGGTGCTTTTTTTCTTGCTGGATTGCTTGCTTGGAGCTGTGATGGCTACTGGGCAGGCTGCCTTGCAGGAAAATGACGTCACTGCTGGCTCTCGTGATGGGCGCCGTGCTTGATTTCCTTGATAGAACGTGTGCTATTTTTTCTGCTGGTTTTCATGCTGGCTGAAGCAAGGAGCCAATCAGAAGTGGAGAAAAGTCGACGTGATTCTGTCGGCTGCTACAGTTCCACATGGCAAATCTAGCGTCATTGGGTTGTTGTGCTTGTTTGCAAAAGTGAAAATGGGACAAGTTGTGAAAGTTCATTTAGAACATCTTCTGACACCCGAGTTTAGTTTTTAAATGCAATGGTATCTTTCGGGCTGCGAGGAAAACAATCCATAATTTGCGTTTCCGCCTTTCTTCATTTTTTTGTTTTAAATCATTAATTGATAGAAAAGCAGCAATAGCTGCCTGTCTTCGACGAATCGCCGCCTGTATAATCGCGTCCATTTTGACAAGTGCCCGCTCGCAAGCAGCAGAGCTAGCATGGGACCGAGCAGAGTAGCACGCACCGTTTGAAGCGGAGCCTGCAGCACAGCCTGCCTAGCTTCACGCGGCTCTGCCTGCAGAGCACCCAGCAGCACAATCAAGCAAGCAATCCAGCAAGAAAAAAAGCACCGTGTGCAGCGGACTTTACGTAATATATGGATGATCCCTTAGGGATCGTCCATATATATTACGTGAGACGTTTTTCTTTTGTTTAAATAAAGACGAGAATAAAATTGATGTGAAGTTAAAAAGGACACAACGATATAAACAAAAGAAAAACGTCTTACGTAATATATGGACGATCCCTTCCGGAGGCGAATCAATTTCAGATAGTTTCATTTCTTCAGAATTATAATTCACTTTGAACATTTTTCAATCTGAAATGGTTTATTTGTTTAAATCTTCAATTAGAAATCGAACAGTTTTAAGATATTATATTGAAAAGGAACGAAAAGACTACAAAACCTGCTGAGTGAGACGGGACATTTTTTGAAAATTTTGCTGGTACGAATTCGCACTAGTGTGGTCTTTACGGGTTAAAGGAATGTTTAACCTAATCAATAAATTTTCGAACAAAAGAATGAATTTTCAACCTAAAAGGTTAATTAGTCGCCAAGAAGATTATTATTGTAACACAAAAGACAAAGATTCAACAGAATTCATGAATTTTCAAAGAAATAACTATATTTTCAGCTCAATAAGATAAGTGTTAAACCAAGAAGGGACCACTTAAATTTTCACCAAAAAAACGAATTTTCATCAAATTAGTTAAATTAACGTATAATTCTGAATGAAAAAACTAGTTCTTACCCTAATACTCCGGAAAGTTCCTGGAACAAAAAGAACTGATTTCGTGAAACAATAGAGTAATGACGACGCTACCCTCAGCAACTGCGACTCTGCGAGGCGCACTTGACAACAAGCCACCATCACCGATCTCGATCTTTCTTTACATGGGCACTGCAGGGGGACTCCCATACCTTTTCGTAGACGACTGGATGTACGTACAAAACCTCTTCACATTACCACCCCCCTTCACTCGTGAATGACTGCTGTGCGCCTGCGTTGTATGCTGCAATAGCGCGCGCCATTTGAAATCTTTGCCGTGCGTACGTCTGAACTCTCGTTAGAAATGACTGATGGAATAGACATCAATCTATCGTAGAGGAGTTTCAAATATTAATTTGTTAATGGCAATTCATAATATTGAAGTGTGCTTAAAATAAGAAAACATATTCATTCAAGATGAAGGAATTTATTCATTATAAAAAAATTTATTAAATTTAGGATGACCTACAACATTCTATTCTTGCTGAAGTAATCGAATTTATGCTCAAACATACCTAACTTCGCTGTAAATAATATTATGCTTTGATTTTATTTTAAAGTACTATGCTAATTTAAATAAATATTTCTCACAATGATTATTTATTATTTAAATACTTGCTGATTTCAGCATTATAGGTACTTTTTATGTAAAATGATTGTAGGTTCAAATGACCCAAAAAAAAAACGTAAAATTTAGATGATTTTGACCATTTTTTCACCTGTAAACTAAATTGTCTATATTATATTCTTTAAATACATCATTTGCTGCTATAGACGTGGTCGAATTCGCTGTGTACATAAATCGATTCAGATGGATCATCAAGCAGAGACTCAGTTATCGAGTTCTTTTCATTCTCGGTGGGCTTTGAAAAACTCTTCTTTGAATTTTTCAAATTCTTTTTTCGTTTTACTGTAGAGTGGAATCGTTGCACTTCAATCTTCTTCTTTTCAGATAGTTGATGTTGTGGTGCAGTTTAAATACTTGTTGTTTTTTTTTGCGATTGCCGGAATTTGATCAACAAGTGGTTCTGCAGATTTCGTGATCTGTGAAAAATCTTCAGCAGTAAGCTTACTTTTATTCACCTCCATAGCCAACTTTAGCATACTGTTAAGTTTCACTTCGTCGTTGAAAGTGTCACGCACATGGTTTACTTGTGTTGACAATGCAGATGCTACTGTTTGGCTGTGGGCAACAAATTGCATTTCTTGCACTCGCTCATCATTTTTAACTTCACTCTGCAACTTTCCCAGTCGAATACACGCGCGCATGTGTTTGCAGAAGTTTCCCCGAATCTCATGATCAATGCAGTTACAGGAAAGCTGGTGTACACAGACTTTACATTCCGGGTATGCAAGAAGACATCCAGGGCAGTCTATTTTGCAACTGATGGTGACAGCATAAGATCCTCCACTAGCAGTTGATGATTGAACCTTACATTCATTTACAGAAATTATTGAAATTTAGGGATTCTGGAAAACTTGCATTGCTCTAAATATAAAAATCGTAATTAAAGAAGTGAACAATTTTAATTTCTACTATTTTATATAATAAACTAAGAAGATTAAAGACTCCACTGCTGCTTGAAATTAATAAATTGTAATTGTAATAGGGGAGAGTAGGGCTAAGTCGACAGTCAGGCTAAGCCGCCACTTGCTTTTTTAAAGAAAAACATAAACCGTGTGAACATGTTTTTTTTTTTATAAAAGTGGACCCTAATGCCCCGTCTTTATCGAAAAAGTAACTATATTGTCAAATATCAATACAAAGTTGTATTTCTTCAACTGGTGGAAAATGACCATTTTTCAATATTTTCATTGCATTATTTAAATTCAAATAATTATTTTTGAAAACCAAAACTTATTCAAAAAGATAAATTTTGAATAATTACATTTACAGTTAAAACAATTAACTGAAATGTTTGTTGGCTCAAGCATAGAATATGTCTATTACATAAATAAGTATAAAATGACCAATTTCAGCCCAAATTTTGAATAAATATTTTCGAGTTTTATCCTAAAATAGCAACACAACTTGACCAGATAAAAAACTTGTGGGAGAGACTTTGAACTGATTTTTCAAATTCTCAACTCTGAAATATTAAACTCTACTTTTCAGTTTTATCTTTTTCACATCAATATAAGTTATATCTATAAACGTAAAATATTCAAAAAATGTTCTTAATATTATTTAGCAATTTTGTTTTTCAAATTTGTAGTACTTTCATTTGAAATTCATAAGTGCTCAGTAAATTAAACAAATAAAGATGAATAAAAATGAATTTAGAAGCGAATTTAAATTGCAAACATATTGAATAGTAGGGGGGGGGGCGAAATTTTTATTTGTGCATGTTAGAGTAATACAAATACTTAAAATATTTACCAAGAGCATGAAAAGTATCCTTCTTGGGTTGGATGCTTCCTTTCCACATGTCGATTGAGAGTATATTTTGAAGCAAACTTTTGGTGACATGTTGAACAGGAAAAAACACTCAATTTTGATTTCTGAAAATCATGTTGCTCTTTTTGATGCCGAGTTAATGTCCACTGCTGAGAAAATTTCATACCACAAATTTCACAAATTCGTTCTCGTTCCATGTTTGCAACAAGGCATCACGCAACGGAATGACAAAAATACTATAATTTACCTGGAACTTGCACCAACTTGCAACTTGCGCCAAGGGTTTCAAAATGGCTTTTATTCTCTCAATCCATCGACCAAGAGCGAAAGTCACCTCGGCCAAGAGCGTTCATCAAGAATTGTGATTCACGATCATTCACCTTCCGATATTTGTATGTTTTCATGTAAATGTAACCTCCATCTGTCAAATCCGAGTCCTACTACAACAACACCACGGTAGCCAGAGATGGATGGATCGTCGCATCTGAGGTTCACCAGCAGACATTAACGCACCCTGTATAAAGTACCTATCATTAACCATGGTTCGGATATCCCACGTCTCCATGGTTACCGACTTCAACCCAAGATGGCGGACTTCGAACTCACTGCGAACTTAGTACCGTGCCGGGTCACATCTTCCATCGGTCCTTTAGAGCCATGTCATCGAGGCGTGACGTCACAAGGAACTCATTGCCAACCAATTATCACGGAGGCCAGAGATGGGTAGTAGCATCTACTTGAGTTATTTAACACACTCTGAATAAAGGACCCACAACCAATCAGGGCCTTACCATTCTACGCCACCATCTTCTCGATCTCAGCACAAGATGGCGGACCACAAACATCCAATAGTTGGTCTCGCTTTCGGCCTCCATCTTTCATTAACCTCACTGCACCACGTTCCCGAGGCGTGACGTCACGATCCCAGTTAACGACCCTACGACGACCAGGACTGAGTCGCCATGTCAGACGATTACCAGGGATTCTGACACGCTGGAATGGTTATACAGGTGACGCCATCTTGAGGAAGACTACGACTACCGACCGGAAACTTGACAAGAGCGGCCTCACGGTCATTGGCTGGACCATCGATTGGACTTCAACTTCGGGATTCGAGCGTGTAGGGAACGACTACCGAATGTGTACTGTAATTGTAAAACTCGTTAATTTATGTATATTGTTAACCTAGAATTTAGTTAGGGTTAGGTCTCCATGGAACTTTTCATCTAGCATAAAGGTATTCAAGTACCTATGAAAGGTTTCATGAGACAAAACGTCCGAAATGCGCGAAAGGTCTCATTTAAGCTTATGCGCATGCGCTCTTGCGTCTGGCTGAGGTTAGGTTATTGGCGCGTCAGGACATAATTGTTATAAATCCACAAGGATAGATCCGCGTAAAATTATTTAACCGGCCTCATGCGATGTTCCGCTCTCATTCCTTATTTTTGAATTTTCCCGCCAAACTTTAGTTGGAAATTTTCCAAGATTCATGAAACCTTCTCTTGTCAAAGTTTCATGAATCTTGAGATTTATGTTTAGATTGAGAATCGTTTATGAGAAATTGTACATTATTCGTATTCAATTGCGGCAAATAGTTCATAATTTTAGTCAGTAACAGTTTAGTTCACAGTCCCTCTACTAGGCGCGGTGGTTTGAAACTCGGTAAACGTCGTTTTTCTATGTAAGCTTTAGGATTTAGTGTGGAAATCGTGATTTTAGGTGTCGATAGGATTTATGTTAATGCTGCGCGAATATTGTCAGGGAATATTGTCACACCTTTAGTCAACGACGAAACTTTAGTTCATAGCTTTACCGATAGTTGCGCTGACTCGAGGTTGTGAATACGCCTTCATGCGAGCACCCTTCGAGTTCACGGTCTTGGTGCGTCGCATGGAGACGTTCACTTACGTTCTTGGTCTCGGTTGGAAGACACGAGTGACACTTTTAATCCAGAGTATCTAGCGTTGGAAAACAAAAAAATTTTGATTGAGATTGATGTGATTATTGGATTTGGCTTATTGGATTTGGCTTATTGACTTGGATTATTGTCTTATTGGATTACCCTGCAAAAAGAAAAATGTTTAAGGTACCCCTTTTTATATTTCGGCAGGCGACGCAATCGGAGGATTGTACGGTGGGGTTGCCCTACCTTCCGACCCATTGCCTCGCTGGCCCTTCACATTAAGAGTTCTGTTTATTTTTCTCTTTCCATCATTTTTATTTTCTGCTAGGGAAGTCGAGTCAGTGCTTAGCGTTTAGTTTTGTGGATTTTTGTGATTCTTTTCTTTATTTGATGTACTTCCGGTTCAGTTGGCCACGTGGCCTCGCCTCACATTGCCTACATCATCTCCGCTCAGGGCTCAAAAGGGCAAGCGCGGTAAAATTGTCGGGAAATAATGATGAACTGAATAAAAATTCGAATTAAAACTGTAAAATTTTGAGATTTGGCCGTTGCGTTTTTTTTAAGAACCACCCCTGTGATTTCTTGCTCTTCTAGCTTTTCTTTCTTCTAGGCTTTCAGGTTTCATATAAAATCTTGTATTTTTACTTTCTTTGAGAAATTTTGCCGGGCCATCGATTGTATTTTACTTTTATTTCGCTCAAGGGTCCTGGCTGGCGCCCAGGTTTGCAAATAAACCATATACGTATACCCATGTATATACGTATACGGATACGTATATACATGTGTATACGGTACACGTTTACCGAACTGCCATTGACGAGGTGGAATAAACCATCTATCGCACTACATTATGACAATTTTACTCAAAACACAATTGAACTTGGCGCCGACGCGCTTCAGACACTTACCTGGAATCCTTGGGAAAATCCGTCTATTATAGGTATATATATATATATATATATATATATATATATATATATATCGACCCATCTTTTTTTCCGTATATTTTATAATAAGGGATCGTCCATATATTACGTAAGACGTTTTTCTTTTGTTTATATCGTTGCGTCCTTTTCAACTTCACAGCAATTTTATTCTCGTCTTTATTTAAACAAAAGAAAAACGTCTTACGTAATATATGGACGATCCCTAATCTAAAATTCTCGTTCTAGTTCTCGAAAATACATTATTTATCAACCAAAAAAATTATAAAGTTATTTTGAGCATCTGTGAGCAAAAATAAAACTGTTTGTTTCTTGCACTTTTTTCGTAGGATAAACCATTTACAATTTACAGCATTACAAACAGATTAGGTCACGTTAACAATTTCTCAATATGACCTTCTTATTGTTTTAATAGATTTAAAAATGTTACACCACCGCGTCGTTTAATTAAACTTCTCTATTTTTCACGTTTTCCATGTTCATGTCTTTTTTCAAATTATTATATACAGCTTTAAATAATTGTTATTTTTACCAAGCAACTAGTTTTCCACTTTTGAATTAGGAAATATATCGACTAATCGAATAAAATATAAAAAATGATTTTATATCAAATAAATTATTCTTTCTGCCTCGTATTTATGTATATTGCTATTTTATCAAAATACAGTGATGGAGACCCCATTAAAAGCCTTGTTAAAGAAAAATTTGGCTTAAAATATTATTTCTGGTGCACCAGATATAATATTTTAAGGATTTGAATTTTTTATCTCATCTTTACTATATATATTTTTTCCCTATTGTATAGGGAACATCCCAGAATTTTGAGAATCCTTGCAAAAAATTTTCAGGGGTCACATCTTAAACTACTTTTCAACTTCCTCTTTGAGAAAGAGATTTCAGCGACTGGTCACGGAAGTGTGATTGGTCACATCTCGAACCCCCTTTTTAGCTCACTCTTGAAAAACGACGTTTTAGTTCGTGGTCAAAAAAGAGTGATTGGTCACATCTCGAACCACGCTTGGGCACCCTCTAAAGAACATGTTTTAGCGACTGGCCACGCAAGTGTGTCTGGCGACACCTCGATGCCCTCTTCCAGCTCGCTCTTTACAAAAAAACGTTTTAGCGACTGGTCACAGTAGTGTGATTGGTCGCGCCTTAAACCCATTTTCCATTTTTCTCTTTGAAAAAGACGTTTTAGCGCCTGGTCGAAGAAGAGTGATTGGAGTATGTTTGGAGAAACGACTACACATCCAACAACGAATTTTTAAAAAGATTTTTGGAAGCTGTCAAATACTTCTATCCACCCTTTTTAGGGCCAAAACATTTTTTTAACGAAGGATTGATTTATTGTTCTCATCCATGTTCTTTGGTATCTGAATATTAAAATTTGCTCATCTGTAAAGGATATTTCGGCATTGATGTTACCTACTTTTATACAGAAAGTGATACTTGAATAAAAAACTATGTCTCTAAGAGCTTCAAGTCTGAATTGAAAACTGGCCAAATTATAATACACCTTTGCCCTGCACTGCCTCTCCTTTCTCTTCCTAATGTCTCTATTTCGAATTGCACCTGTTACTGCTTGCTCCATTGTTCGCATCGATGGTTCGCAGAGTAGCCAGGACTCGATCGAGCGAAAAAATAGGCCCCAAACGAGCAGGTCAAGGGGCTGGATGCGGACTATATCAAGCTCGCTCTTTAGAGAATACTTTTTGGCGACTAGTCACATAAGTGTGCTTGGTCACACCTCGAACCTCTTGTGCAGCTCACCTTCTATAAAGATACTTTTTCGCGGCTAGTCAAAGAAGAGAGATTGGTCACATCTTAAACTACTTTTCAGCTTCCTCTTTGAGAAAGAGGTTTCAGCGACTGGTCACGGAAGTGTGATTGGTCCCATCTTGATCCCCCTTTTTAGCTCACTCTTGAAAAACTACGTTTTAGTTCGTGGTCAACGCAGAGTGATTGGTCACATCTCGAATCACGCTCGGGCACCCTCTAAAGAAACGACCCTGAATTTAGCTATAGATATAGATTTGAAAATTGGGGAATTTATTTAAAAAAAGTAATTGCCCTATCAAAAAACTGAATACATAAATAATTTAATGATTTTCAGGTGATTCTGATGTGCTAGTTAGCAAAGGAGAAAATTCCAAGAACTTGGTTGCTGCAAAACAACAACTTTCAAGAGATACAGGTACAACATAATATAGGCACTTTTCACATGTTACTTCTACCGTCTGCTTGGAAATGGTTTAAAGAATTCCATTCAGTTGGCCATATACTGTGGCAAATCTTGAAATTGTATTTTTTCTTTTGCAGAAATGAATGAGACCTACACTAAACAATCGTTCCAGGAAAACGACATTTCAGTAAATTATGAAAACTTCGAACCGCGTGGAAGGTCGTCTTTAAAAATTTCTGGTGATGTTTCTCATAAAGACGAAGTAGAGAATTCAGAGATGATATTCGATGAAAACGTTCCTGTTGAAGAAGTGTCTAATCAACGTAAGCCGATTATAACGAGCGACGACGTCGTGAAGGACGCTTTGGCTGCGATGATCAGGGGTGAATATTATATTCAAACTGAAACGGATGCTGGCAGTTCCACGTACACCAGGCCAAACGGTGAGAAAGAAGAGCTTTTCTTATCGCTTGAGGAACCGCAAGAGATGTCAAAAACCGAATCTTGCCTATTAGAAGATGGCGATGATTCAACTTACGTTCCTGAAAAGGATATCAGAAACGATTTGTTGGAAAAATCTCTAAGATTATCGCACAAGTCTGTGAATGTCATCTTGGAAGAAGGAAAAATCGCAGGAGACGGAAGGTCTAAATTTGTAGAATCGTCCGATGAGCCCAGAAGAAATGCATGCTTCTACTGTAAAATAAAATATGCTAGAATTGGCGACC
Source organism: Andricus curvator (assembly GCA_932195095.1). Classification (NCBI taxonomy): domain Eukaryota; kingdom Metazoa; phylum Arthropoda; class Insecta; order Hymenoptera; family Cynipidae; genus Andricus; species Andricus curvator. The sequence goes on from CAKNYM010050854.1 coordinate 230,356, forward strand.
ACCTAGCAGCCGTCCACCGCGATGAAAAAGAGGTAAAGGAGTTTTGTGCATTCCCAAAAGGAACTTCACCGAGGAAAAAATTAATCGGCATTCTTAGGAAGAATGGAAATTTCAAATTTAATAGAGACCCTGTGGCTAACGGCGGCGAGCAGATCGTTCTAAGACGCTCCAGAAAGGAGAACAAAAAAAAAGTGACAGAATATACAACATGCCCAGCATGCATGGCTGACGTTGCCAAAGCATCATTCCGGAAACACTACCGCAACTCTGGTGGAAAGAAAAACAGCGACAGGTGTGTTTTAGCAATTGGTAGGTTGCAATCCGATAGGATACACCCATCTGCCACTCTAGAGTGCAGGAAAGTTATTTGTGTCTTGCACGAAGATGAAATAGGAGAACTCGTTCGCCACGACGAGTTGCTTATAGCAATTGCCAACAGGCTTTGCAGCAAATACAAGCAGTCCCAAGAAGCGACTTTTATAAGGAGCAAGCTTAGAATTTCAGCAAGGTATTTAATGGAAATGAAAAAATTGCATCCAGGCGAAATAAAAAACATGCGTGAAGCGTATGTTGCAAGGTTCTACGACTCGTCAATTGCTGCGGTCAAAGCTGTTGCGGGCTACGACGCAGAAGATGACCATTACGACAAGCCTACCAATGCCTCAAACTTAGGAACGCTCATCAAAAAAATCGGAGAGGTATTGGTAAGCTTATGCATCTTTCTAAGGCTGCATAGGATTGAGTTTAACGATAGAGTGAGTAGGGCCATCGCCGAGATACAAACTCGTAAGTTTATAGAAAGGGTTGTCGAGCTGCCACTCGACAAAGATGTTGCTAAGCTATGCAGCTACCTCGAGAAGGAGAGAAGGGCTGCATTCATGAAACTGAAAGAAAACTTCAGCCACCAAGAATGGCGACGCTTGGCCACTACAACTATTACATCGATCCAACTCTTCAATCGACGTAGACCTGGAGAGTTGGAACGAATGTACATAGCCGACTGCAAAAAAAAGAAACCAATCAATGCAGAATATGAAAAACATGTGTTCCAGTCCTTATCTCGAGAAGCACAAGCTGCTTTAAAGAGATACAAGAAAATAAGCATTCGTGGAAAGAAAGGCCGAATTGTGCCAGTCTTGCTGTCACAAGACATTATGGAATGCTTAGACCTGATTATGCTGAAACGGAGAGAAGCAAATGTCTCCGAAAAGAATGGAAGGATATTCGGCGTTCACCATTCATTTAAAAAAGAATGCCATCTAAATGCATGTGCAGCCATGCGGAATTTTGCGGGTTTGTGCGGAGCCGAAAGACCCGAATTGTTAAGGGCGACTAATTTACGGAAGCACATCGCCACAAAAGGTGTGACTCAACAGTACACAACATCGGATATGGCACATCTAGCGGACATCATGGGTCACGAAGATCATATCCATGAAAGGTATTACAGACAGTCAGTCCCGCAGCTGGAAATTCCAAAAATGGCTCGACTCCTGGAAGCTGCAATGGGGCCCATAGAAGATGATATTGAAGTAGAGGATCGTGATGAGGATTACGAGGATCACAATCTTGAGGAGGATGTTGATCACGGCGAGAGTACTTGTGAGTATTTTTTCTAATTTTACTAATTGCATTTACATATTTCATAAGAAGTATTTATTTTTAAAATTATTTTTCAGGTAGAGAAATGGATCGAACTGTCACTCATGAGAAAAGCCCTCGAGAAGACAACGACGACGATGATGATGCTGATGAAACTATTGGTTCTTCGGACGAGGAGAAGCCCAGGAAAATTGGGAAGAAGAAGCGGTCAAGTAAGTATGGCAAAAGCCTCCGTAATTTTATATAATCGTTAAAAATTTCGTACGGTTTTCAGTCCCTTCTCACTGCAAAAAGATTAGCAGCAATTTTTTTTGTTAAACTTTTTATAATTTCAGATTCACCCAGTAAACCTGCTCGAAAACGTTGGACAAGCGAGGAAATCAGAACCGCCACCGAAGTCTTCGAACCTTATTTGAAGATGAGAGGAACACTCCCTAAGCCCCTAGAAGTCCAAGCGGCAATACTGGCGAACCCAGAGTTGAGGGGCAGAACTGGTAATATGCTCAGAGCGTGGTTGAATAATCAGCAACTGAAAAATACGAGAAAAAAAGTTTCTCAAGAATGAATTTAAAACACACGCTCTGTGTCTCATGTCAGATCGGAGGCTTCCTTGCTTCTCTCTCTCTCTCCCCCTCTCTCTCCCTCTCTCTCCCTCTCTCAGACGAATAATAATTGTTCAAACAATTGTAAATCATTTATAAACAGGAGGAAAATATTTTTAATATTCTTCTTCATGAAATATAATTAACCTAATTCTAAAAGTAGATGCGTAACATAAGTGCGACACAATGTGTTCTTTCAAAGAACTGATATCGGTCCGCATCGGTATTTTATAAAAGCTTGACTAACATAAGCAGGCAAAGGAGAGAATGCGTTTTAGGAAATAAAATAGTTTGAAGAATGAATGAATAAATTTTTTAAGTGTTCAAAATTATATAATTTCCGAACAATTTTACGTCGAAACACTACGATTAAAGGATTTTACACTGTTATTGAAACATTCCAATTCAAAACTGTCACTTGGAAATTAAAAATTTGAAAAATGAAACAATGCACATTTCTAAGTTCGCATTCAGCACTCTGACATTTTAATGATTCTAGGCTTATTTTATTTAAAATAATTCAATTAAAATTTTTTTTTATTTGAATATTTCCTTTTTACTTCCTTATTTCAAATTTATTATAACAGATATAGCGAACCTCAAAGCGTGTCCCGAGTTCTTTCAGAGAAATTTGTAAGTGTTGAAAATTATATTATTTTCCTACTATTTTAACTTAAAAAAAGTACAATTTAGTGATTATAAGTTGTTTCTTGAAAAATCTAAATTGAAAAATGTCATTTACAAATTAAAAATTAAAAAAAAACTGAAACAATAAAAATTTTGAGGTTTACATTCAGCACCCAGAAATTCGAACGATTCGAGGTTTGTTTTATTTTGAATAATTCAATTTCATTTAGTTTATTTTTGAATGTTTTATTTATCATTTCTTATTGAAAATAAACATCAAATATTGTTAAATATTGAAAAAAAAATTTTAATTAAACATTTTCAAACTGAATGCTTGAAAAATTGAGTATTCTAGAAGTTTTGTATAATAATTTATATAAATAAAATTATTTAGAATTTGAATAGGATTTGAAATTGAATAAAAGCATTTAATTATGAATATATTAATCAAAATGTTTCTGAAAATTGAAAAAAGATTTTGAAGTTTCAACCGGATGCAAACATTTCAAATAGTGGAAAAAATGGAAAAAAGAGCTACTTGTTATAAACTTTTTGTGAATTAAAGTTTTAAAACCTCTTGACGCATGTTCAAGGAATAATTTGCACCTAGTAAGTTTTGATTTTTACTCCCACCCCCCTTTCAAGACATTGTTATTGTGCTTGGAAAGTGACTGAAAAACTGCAAAATAGCAGTTTTCTATTAAATTCATACTGAAAACGGTATTCTTTGGATTTTTTTGACGAGCATTACTTTTAATTGTTAAGGGAGGTGTTTCCAAGTATTTTGTAAATAACTTTTAATTATTCGAACAATTATTATTTATTCAACAATTATATTTTTCTTGAATTCGTGGAAAATTATTATTTTCGGGATATAAGTGATAGATTTTAATTTTAGAGAAATAGAATATACCTACATTGGATAGTTTATAAGAGAATTTAATACACTACTATGCAAAACTTTCTAGACATATCTTTTTAATACTTTATAAAAGCACTTTAGTTTTAAAAATATACAACTCTAAATTCACTTCCAATTACTACATAAAACCTGATAAAATGATACGCCTAATGGTCTAAAATTGAAAGCAATATATTAATTTCATTAGAAGTTATTACAACAAAAAATACAAATTTTAATGTTTACGAAAAACTTTGATACATCAAAAAGGAATTAATATTTATGATCTTTCTGCACTAGTTTTGAAGATAATTTCCTGCATTATTTTACTGACTTGATAAGATACTTCTAGAATTTTTCCTTCGATGCAATCAAAACCTAAGCTTAATTTAAAGAACTTATCAATATTGGTATAAACTCAGATTTCCATAACTGAATTAAAACAAATTAATAGAACAGTATTCTAACAGACTTGCAGAGAATTATCTTCAAAATTAGCCCAAAAACGATACAAAATTGGTTATTTCCAAATTTATTGATATTTTCCGGAAACATTAATCTTTTATGCAATCATTGAGAGGAAATCTACAGTTTTTTATTATTAAAACTAGGGTGCTTGTTTAACCTATTGAAAAATAGATATCCAGAAACTTCTGCACAACATTACATATACGAGAAAATAAATTTGTATGCTCCTACATGCGCGTGAGTTATTATTTGCTTTGTGTAAGATTTCAATTTCAGTGAACGTTTACAGAAGATGTTTACACATAAATCTGTCTTGGGTCGTAGTTTAGGAGGCACGTGATGTTTTTTCTGTCTTTCCGTAAATTTCATTTCCAGAATATCACATGGCTTTTTCTTAAAACTTTCTGAGCAGCTATTGGTTAATCACTTATGATCTTCGAAAGTTCGTAAAAACATCAATACACGCATCTCGAATACGCTAGCTATTACATCAAATGCAATACTGTTATATTCCCAATATAAAAAAAATCCTTTTCCAAACAAGAAAACTAATTTTGTTGAAAAATTTTGAAACGATATTGGTAGGTTATAGTAGATCATGAGAAGTTCTTAATTTTGGCAATCGTTGCGTCTTGAAGACGCGAACAAATATATTATATACATTAAAGTTATATTTCCAATATTATAAAAGTTTTCCATATATCAACAAGAAAGACATAATATTTTTCAATTTCGTGGGTGTGGTGTGCCCACACTTGTAGTTATTTACTACAAGAAACTATCCACCTAGAAACACTACCCGAATCGGGTGCGAAACTATGAATGTTGCCGACGTTTCGTGAACATTGCAGTTCACTTCTTCAGGGCTGACCTGAAACTGAAGTTTCAGGTTATGTTGTTCTTATATATGTATTCTCTACGATGTCTGTGATTGGCCAGAGCGCCCCATGGTGGGGACTGGTCGAACTTGATTGGCCAATCAAGTCTTTTTTAAAAAACCCGGAAGGACGGAAAGCCAAATCGGATTGGTATTATATCCATTGTCCCTATTGATGTTATTACGGTGTTTTAAGATTTCGATTGCTTCTCTGTGTTTTCTTGCAAATTTATTGTACGTTTTTGCGATTACGGTTGTTTTGTCAAATAAAATGCTATGTCCTGTTTCGATATGATGCTCAGCTACAGCTGATTGCGTGAAATGTTTTAGCCTGACTTTACTCTATATTGGAGAAACCGGGAGGGCGGTAAGTCAACGTGTAAAGGAACATGAGAGTAAAGTCAGGCTAAAACATTTCTCGCAATCAGCTGTAGCTGAGCATCATATCGAAACAGGACATAGCATTTTATTTGACAAAACAACCGTCATAGCAAAAACGTACAATAAATTTCCAAGAAAACATAGAGAAGCAATCGAAATCTTAAAACACCTCAATAACATCAATAGGGACAATGGATACAATACCAATGCGATTTGGCTTTCCGTCCTCCCGGGTTTTTTTAAAAAAGACTTGATTGGCCAATCAAGTTCGACCAGTCCTCACCATGGGGCGCTCTGGCCAATCACAGGCATCGTAGAGAATACATATATGTATAAGAACAACATAACCTGAAACTTCAGTTTCAGGTCAGTCCTGAAGAAGTGAACTGTAAACCCGAAAATCTTTAAATTTTAAATTTAAATTTATTATAGTAATTCTCAATGTTTACCTCGAAGGCCTTGTAAACTTCATATCGTCTGCTTGCAACCAGTAACACACGAGATTGAACCAATGCACAAGGTGTAATGAACACATCTTCTCCGGGGAAGTCTGGCTTTTACAGTACTTTAGAGTCCCTGGAGTAAGTTCCTCGAAGACACGAGATCCAATGAATGGCCTAGGTGTAGAAAACACATCTTCTCCTGGGAAGTCTGGTTTTTACAGTACTTTAGTATGCTTAGAGTGGGTTCATTGATGACACGAGATATAGCCAATGCTCCTGGTGTGAAAAACACATCTTTTTCGAGAAAATCTCTTTTTTCCAGTATTTTAGGGTTCCTGGAGTGAATTCCTCGAGGACACGAGATTGAATCAATACCCCAGGTGGTAAAGACACTTCTTCTCCAGGGAATGATGGGGGTTTACCGTACTTTAGGGTCCCTGGAGTATGTTCCTCGAAGACACGAGATTAAATGAATGCCCCAGGTGTAAAAAACACATCTTCTCCAGGGAAGTTTGATTTTTGCAGGACCTTAGGGTGCCTGGAGTGGGATCCTCAAGGACACGAGATTCAACCAATGCCCCAGGTGTAAAAAACACATCTTCTCCGGGGAAGTCTGGTTTTTACAGCACTTCAGTGTCCAGGAGATTGAACCAGGCTTCCCCGAAGAAGATGCGTTTTACAGATGGGGCATTGGTTATAACTCCTGTCGCCGAGGAACCCACTCCAGGCACCCTGATTATTATTATTATTATACCATTAAGCCATTTCCCTTTCGGGGTTGGCATGACTTGCTCGGTTGGAAAATAGTTGTGTGTATATGGGTATATAGGTATAGATTAGACAGGTATAAGTATAATAGGTATATAGGTGTAAAGTAGGTAGGTATATAGGTATGAGGTAGGTAGGTATATAGGTGTTAGGTATATATATTTTAGATTGATCTGGAATTCTCGTGATATTTATTCAAATGACACGTTTATTCCGTAACACTCCTCCGACCCAGGTTGCTGCTCAATCTCTCTAGCGATCACCCCAAGTGAAGAGCCTCACAAAATTGTTATGTATGGTCCCTCATTTGGGCCCATTAGTATCCAAGGTCTTTGTTTCAGGCATCATTCATTCTATTGTCACTCTGTTTACAAACTATTTGTCGCCACACTTTTCTGTCCTGGCATACTACTCTAGCTTCCTTCACGTCCATGCATTTTTTCATGCAAGCTCTTGTGTTTCTATGGCTTCTTATGTCTCTTCGGATTAATGTCACATTTACAGATTCTAACCATTCTTACGGCGGTCTACCTTTGGACATTCTGCCATTTACTTTACCTTTATACACTTGTTTGGTCAGTCGTTCATCTTTCATTCTTTCAAGATGACCGAACCATCTTATCTGATTTCTTTCCCATGTGTCAACTATTGTCTCTTTTGCACCACATTCTTTGAGGATTGTCTCGTTTCGGACTTTGTCCATCAGTGTTTTCCCGCATATTGTGCGCAGAGGTTTCATGCCGATCGCGTTAATTTTACTCCTGTCCTTTTCTTGACAGGTCCATGTCTCGCTACCGTATAGTACAGTCGGTACGAAAATCGAATTATGTATGGCCATTTTAGCTTTTTTCGATATGTTTTTATTTGCGAGGATGGGCCCTGCTCTACCTGCTTACCCTTATTTATACGCCTTTCTAACTCTCCATATATTTTCGCGTCGCTAGTGAATAGACTACCTAGATATACGTACTTGCCAACTTGTTCTAATCTCTCATCATTGAGGACAATGTTGCGCATTGTTTTCTTCGTTTTTCCTTCGAACACCATGATCTTAGTTTTATTGACGTTAATTTTGAGGCCCATGTTCTTCACGCTTGTATTAAGTTTATTCAACATTCTTCGCAAGTCCTCGATTGATTCTGCCATAACAATCTTGTCATCTGCCAAAGCTAACCCACGTACCTTGACTGTTTGGAGATCTACACCTTCTTCGTCGAAGAGTGCAGTTCTTAGACACTTATCCATGAATATGATAAATAGCCACGAGGACATAACGCATCCTTGATTCACGCCTTGCATAATATCGAACCAATCACTCAGTTTCCCATTTACCCTTACACTCGCTTTACTACCTGTATATATTGTTTTTATTGCTTGCAGGAGCCCTCCATTTACTCCGTACTCTTTAAGGACTTCCCAAAGTTTACTTCTATTTACCTTGTCAAATGCTTTTTCTAGGTCAATAAATAGAAAACTTTCTTTCCTACTCTCAAGCTTTTTTCTGTGATCTGTCTTAGGCTAAATATCTGATCTGTACACGATCTTCCTGGCATAAATCCACTTTGGACTTCCCATATCTTTTCTTCTGTGATTTCCATTTCCTTACGAATAAATACTGTAAAAACCAGACTTCCCCGAAGAAGACTTGTTTTTTACATCTGAAGCATTGGATGGATCTCGTGTCATCGAAATCATCAGTTTTTACCTATTCTTCAAACCCCTTTGCTTAATAAAAAGCTTTGACTGTTTCAGTTGTTTTTTTCCAAATTTATTCTAAGAGGTTTTAAGTATCCTCTGTAAAAATTTCACTCCAGACAAACTTCATCAAAGCGTGCAAAGCGCTCACCAATGTCTGCAAATATTGAAATTTTGGTACATTTCTCCTTGTTGTAAAATTGTTACATAATATTTCTGAAATATGAATAGTTGGCTAAATCCATCTTGAAATGTCGGAGTATAAATAACTCCAACATTGAATAAATTGGTGCATAACTTTTTATGAAAAATTGAATTTGAAAAAAGTTGTATTTTTACATGTTAAACTCCATGAGAGGAACAATTGCATTTAGCGAGCTGAAAAATGACTTTGCAACAGCAACAAAAAAATAGGCATATTCTGATTTCGCCTAGGCTATACGAATTTCCAGTCGCCCATGAACATTCAAATAGTTCCGTTTTTGGACCACTCTATTACACACACACACGACCTCCTGGGGTCGAATTATATCAAAATATGCCAAAAAAGTTTATTTGAGAATTGAGGTCCTTACCTACCTCTATGAGGAAGCAGAATATATATTTTTTAACTTTCATCATTTTGAAGTTTTATGAAAAATTTTCGCTGGATTTTGAAAGAAAACTAAAAGTTCGATCAGATTCGACGCTTCAAGTTTTGACAACCTACTTTATGGTTCGCATCATCTTTTATAAAATTTAATTCTTCAAAACTTTGCCACTAAAATTTTTTATCGAATAGGTAAAATTCGTGTCTCCTCTATTCCTTTGAAAAGCAACTGGATACGTAATAAGAACGGAATGAAAATGGATGCGATCTAACTTTTTTTTTGGTATAATAAGAAAAATAGAGAAAAATTAACAATTTCAGATATAAACGAAAGAGTGAGCATTATTTTTTTTAACTTGCTAATTTTCCATCGGGAGAAGTGCCCCACGAAAGAATAGGTTTATCTCCGAAAACAATTTTTTTATTTCCTTAACGATTGCCACTCGTGTTATGTTCCATGCAGGCGAACATATTTTTCATTTTTCAAATTTCTCTTAATGCGAGCAGTAGACACACCTCTCATGGTTATTTTTGATTCCATACTTACATGCTCTATTTTCGATTAATTTAATTCTTTCTAATCCGTCCACAAAATTTGTGCGCTTACATGGTTTCTATTCCTCCGTGTGCAACATAAGTTTGGAAATTTCAATTTTTTTTGTCATGGTTATATTTAATTCCATTCTGACATGCTTCATCTTCGATTATTTTAGTTCCTTCTAATCTGTCCACAAAATATCTGCAGTTGCATAGTTTATATTCGTTTTTGTGGAATTTAAGTTTGGAATTTTCAATTTTTTTTGTCATGGTTATTTTTAATTCCATTCTGACATGCTTCATTTTCGATTATTTTAATTCCTTCTGATTTGTCCACAAAATATCTGCTCTTGCATAGTTTCTATTCGTTTTTGTTGAATATAAGTTTGGAAATTTCAATTTTTGTGTCCACCAGAACGGTGGAGTGATTTGAACAATAATTTTTTATATTGTCTTAAATTTTCATCCTTTATCTATGCCGTTTTCTGCTTACCACTTTTTTCTGCATTTGACTTTGCATTTATGGTTTAGGTTGAATTTTTGAAAGTTTGCCACTAAACATCTCCTGTCTCATCTCCTCTCTTAAACCCTAAAAACGATTTCAGATGTTTATTAGTCAAGTTGCAAAAACTTAGCGTAAACCAAAAATTCAAAGTCAAAAAAATGGTAAGCAAAAAATAAAAAATATTTGGATTTCGACTATGCTGGACCAATAATAATTTAAAAAAAATTGATAGCAGTTCGAACTCGAAAGTTCATTGCCTCACTATGCGATTCGGGTAGTGTTTCTAGGTGGATATTTACTACCAGTATGGGCCCACCACACCCACGACGGGCCAACAGCACGCAGTATTTCCCGAACGGTCACCCATCCAAGTACTAACCGCGCGCCGTTTGGTATCGCCGTTGGCGATAATAATAATAATAATAATAGTACACGCAATGAATTATGCGGTTACGACACCAGTATCGCGCAGTGCCACCCACAATAGGCCTCTCTCGGATGGAGGCCATGGTTCAGTTGGGAGTGGCAATAGGACCGAACCGAGGCGACGACCAGGCAATGGCCCCGGACAAACGCGAGAACATCGATTTAAATGGTCTGACCAACTCAGAAGAGACATCCTTACCTGTTGGCAAAGAAGCTCACCGGCGCGAAGAGGATTCATGCAGAGGTTACATGACCGTTGGGTCAATATGCACCCGGAATATGCTCATCAAACGCCTCAGTATTTAAGAGATCAGGTATCCTTTTTGCGAAAAAACGGGTATGAAGCTCTCTATCAACAAGAAGAAGAAGAGCAACATCCTCCATCGAACATTCCACCCGTTCCAGCAAGACCAACTTTGCAGATAACCGATAATGCTAACATGAGAAGTAGGAGATCTATCCACCAAAAAGTCTGACTTTTTCCCATGTTAAATCAATGGGAAACTTCATGGTCTTTGCGGCACCCCTAAATATTAACCGATTTTGCTCAAATTTGAAGCAGATTTTTTTTGGGAATTCGAACAAAACTGGGGGGAGAGATTAAAAATATTAAACAAAAGTTTTTGTTCACAAGAAAAAAATTAAAAAATGAGTTTTTGCAAATCTTGGACATACGCCGGGTGTCGAACTTTTGATATAACTTCATATTCTTTTGTTGTAACTTTGCTCTTGTCACCTTAACATACTCAACTATCTCAAACTTGAAAAAATTTTCACTTTTTCCAGAGATTAATTTCAATTCCTTACACGGTAATATTTTCTTCAATAAAACATTAACAATTTTTAAACATTTAAAGTGCTTGATGTGTGAACTTCTAATAATTAATACAATAGGCTTAATTATCATTCACGCAATCAATAAATAATTAAAATGAATTAAATAAATTATTAATGTTGAAATTTGATTGCTTGAAATATTATCAATATAAAACATAGCATTATATATAATATAATTATTATAAATCCAATATAACTTTATTATAACTTTACTATATAATTCCACTAAAAGGAACTGTTTTTAAACATTCTTTAAAAAATCGTTGTTAAAAATATAGTTCGTATATTAGGATTTCAGTGACCTTCAGTAACTACTGTTCATTATTTTAAATATTAAATAGTGCACATTTAATTGTTATATGAGCATTTATGTAATTATGTATTGTAATTTCCTGAATTGTTCATTTCAAAATTATTATATTCTGAATTCACTTTTGTTTTTGTTTAAGTCCATACTGTGAGTCCGTCTAGAAACTAGCTACAATCTGGACAGTCCTCATATATTAAAATTCGTAACGAACTCCTAGACAGCATCAAGGCTGGGAATAGACAGCAGAAGGGTTTCAATCAAACATATAGCAAACATAGACATCGTCAGTGTAGTGCCGGACTAGTATTGCATGAATAGGCATGCTTGAGGAAAAGTGTACTGGTTTTAGTATGATTAAAGACTGCCACGAAATTTTTCCACACGTGTCCTGACAAGGCTTGTTAGAAGAATATTTTCCTCCCGATATAGGTGAAAAATAATAGCAAGCTTTCAATAACTTGTAATATAACATTTCTGTTACACATATTACGATTAAATTTTATTATATAAAATATCTTAGCCTCATTACTCCTTGAGAGAGCTTTAAGGCTCTTTTTATTTATAATAACAAAATGATTCTTTATATTTGTTGAACAAAAAAAATGAATATATTATTATGCATTTTTATCAATTGCAAAAAGTTTTAAGCAATTTTGAATACTTTGAATGGAACAGGAGGCTTCAATCTTCAGAAAATTCCATTTGTGTTTATTTCACTAAAGGAAAAAAATTATTCAGAAGTATTTAAAATCTTGGAATATTCTTCCAAATTTAATACAGAATCGATCTGAAAAAAAGATTAAAATCAGTTAAGAATCGTAGACTTTTGCATATTTGTTGGACCAATTGATGACTTTATATATAGATATATTTGGCTCCCAATGAGACACGTTACAGAAATTGTATCCTCTCGATAAAGGACGAAACACTTATATATATTTGACTCCCGATGAGGATCGTTAGACAAATTGAATCCTCCCGATAAAGGACGATACACTGATATATATATATATATATATATATATTTGGCTCCCGATAAGACTCGTTAGACAAATTGTATCCTCCCGATAAAGGACGATACACTGATATATACATTTGACTACCGATAAAGCTCGTTGGACAAATTTTATCCTCCCGATAGGGAACAATAGGTATATTTTTATATACCGGGTGTTTTTTGTTATTATTTTATTTCCTTGAATATTTCATTTAATCCCAAAAGATTCGAGCTATTATGTGTACAAATTAATACTATGGCAGATACAATTTTTTCCGAGTAGAAATTGACAATACCTGATGAGTTAAATGATAAAATAATGTGACCTCCCGATAGGGACATTTCTGTAGTTTTTTTGCTTTTTTAAAACAATTTATTCAAAAATTAAAAAATATATATATTGCATAAGTCGTATATATCCATTATACAGTGATCCTACACGGAGAGCAGTAAACCAGAGCGGGTGCAGTTTTCACCGTAACCGTTGCTGCGCCGACCACAAGAAGTCTGCAGAAAAATCATGTTGTGGCTGGGCAGCGACGGTTACGGTTGATAACGGAAATATTACTGCTACACCGTGACAGTCACTGCGCGCCACCGTAAAAAAATTCTGCAGCGACTGTTGCGTCCGTCGCAGTAACAGTTACTGCCAGATTCCCGAGCCGTCGTGGTTCCCACCGCAATGGGATTGGACGGTCTGAAGTCTAACGATATCAGCTGATCGTCGTCGCGCGTACTCGAATGTTTTTGTGTCGCTGTCACAAACGTCGAAATATATTATATTTTCGAGTCATTGTAAAACAAAACGGTGCGCGCAGTAATGCTTGCGGAGTAAACCGTACCTATCACTGCGAGTGGAGTAACTATAGCTGCGCTGCGTATTACGGTCACGCGCCGGAACGGTTGAGGTTCGCCCGCAATGGTTCATGCGAGCGCAGCAACAGCTTCTGCTTCCCTCCCACTCGCAAGTTCTGCACGACGGCAGCGGACTTGGCAGTAAAGGTCGCGGTTAACTCCTCTCCGTGTACCGTAAAGAAGATGGAAATTTTCACCTCCCGATAAGGACCAATACTGTAACAAAGTTACAAGCCCCCGCTACCATACGACCCTGTAAAACTAGACCCAGGAGTGGGGAGAGGATCACTTCCTGGTTATAATACCAAATCCTCGGCCCCAAAAGTTAGTCTTGTGCTCCCCGCGCATCATCTTAAGTTTTGTGCTGCCTGCCTCATTTCCTGGTCGAGATCTTGACCCAGCGATTTTCCACAACGACGCCACGATCACCACCTCCCCGGAGTAACCGGCGACCATCCTGACGCCATTCGCCATCGTTTTTCACCACCTGCTCTCGGACTTTATTGTCGACGAGATTTACCATCGCTTTTGGGCCAGCAGGACCCAACCCCCTGTAAGTCAGATAATAAATCCATTTTTATAGAAATTCTGCTCTCCCATGATTGACTTCACCCGCTTCTCGACGTTCCAAATCCCACCTTTCCCTTAATTTGCGAGATCCCTCACAAATTTGGCGCCCTCCTTAAAAAACCCACAATCCCGCCAAAAAATCCTCCAGGTCGAGAAACGGAAGTCTGTAATGATGAAAACTGAAAAATTTTAAAAATTGATTACTTGTGTGCCATAATTTTATATTATTTTGAATTGTTGGTGAGGGAATATTAATACATGAAAATTGTTGGTGAAAGTTTTAAATGAAAAATGATATTTAAATAAAAGTGCGGGTAGAATATGCAATTTAGCTCGAAAAAGTGCGGGTAGACTGTGATAAATGTCCGTTAAAAATAGTTGGTATACTTCGCGTGCTCGCAAGCTCTGCCACCTTTAATAAAAAATAAATTACCCTGATAAAAAACGCCTTGTGTGGATTCCATGTAGCTGGATTGCACAAGTGAGGGGTCTAAAAAACAAAAACTAAATTGAAAACAACAATTTTCAGGTAGCCGAATATAAGAAGGAATATTGGAAAATAAAAATGCAACAATAGAATTTTATAGTAGGAGAAAACTAGACAAATTTTGAAGGAAAAGAACGAAAGTTAGAAAAAGAAAGCGGCGTCAGTAACAGTAATTGGCGCGCGAATTTAGAAATCACAGTGAGTGACGTAACTCAAGCAACCCCAAGCGTTCCCGCCCTCAGTGGATACTTCCGCTACGTGGTTAGGCCACGCGCAACCCCAAAGTAGTAAAAACCGAGACGCTCACCTGAGTGAACGTGCCGGTTTTTAATCAGCCATAGGAACCCTGAGCTAGGCCGTGAGAATAGAAAAGGAATAATAAAAAACTAATGAATCTTAGATCAGGAAAAATAAAAGTTATTCCGAAAATGGCAAATCCGGTAGAAAAAGTAGGAGAAAATAGGGAGAATAGAATAGATCCAGAAATAATAATCGAAGAAAATAATGCACAAGCAAGTGCAAATAATTTAGAAAATGAAAACATTGAGAGTCAATCGTTCGAAAACAATGATGGAACAGAAAATGTAGAAAGAAACCTAAATTTCGAATCAGTAACGGTAAGGAGAGAATTAGATGGGGGGACGGTACAACCAAATCAAAACACAGGTGCAATCCCAAGAACGAAAAGACAAACACAAACGCACACTGAAAGTACCCCAAATCGACACAGACAAGACAGTACACCCCGAATACAAGATATTGGTTTGCTGTCTCCCAATACGGAAGATACATTAGGCAATTGGAGAATAGAAAATGAAAGTAGTAGCATCTCGGTAAATCAGGAATTCGAAACGAATAGGATAGATAAAGAAACTGAAAACAAGAGAAAAGAACTCGAAAAATTAGAAAGAGAAAAAGAACGATTAAACTCAAGTCGGTTAGAACGAGAGGAAACTCTTAGAAAAGAGAGAGAAAGAATAGAAAAAGAAAGAGCAGAGAAAGCAAGAATAGGTCGTGAAAGATTACGAATAGAGATAGAAAGACAGGAAAGAGAAAACGCGAAAATCAATGATAAAACTTTTGAAATTGACTCATTTATAGAAAGCAATAATGAATTTTGGAATGGTGCAGAGGAATTAATTAATTTGGAAGAGAATAAAAGTGATAAAATTAAAATAAAAGAACTTTCAGATGAAATTAAAAATTTAAACGTTAAAATGGATAGAATTTTAAATTCAACACAAAATCTAGTCAGTCAAAATAATAATAATATACCATTAAACCATTTCCCTTTCAGGGTAGGCGTGACACTACCCGATTCGGGTAGTGTTTCTAGGTTTTTCTTGTAGTTATAAATAACTACAAGTGTGGGCTCACCACACAGTCAAAATAAAATACGTAATAATACTGTTCATTTCGAGGAAACAGAATTAGAGTTTAACGAGCAAAGACACGCGTTAGCAGGTGCAAGTAAAAGAATAATAAATAATAGAAGTAGCGGTCAAGGGGACAGGTACTCGTTACCGAGACCGGTGCAAAGGCACTCAATTACACGAAGATCAAATATGCCTCAATTTGAAACAGAAAGACAAAGTAGAATGGATAGACTAAGAGAAACTGATAGGGAAAGAGAAGAGATGAATGAGAATAATGCTAATGAAATTCCAGCAACTCTTTTTCCATTTGGAATCATTCAAACTCCATTCCAAATAATGTCAAACTGGCCCATAAAATTTAAAAATAATACGGAAAATAGTCCTACTTATTTTTTGAATAGTTTACTTAGATTCAAACGAGGTTATAAAATTAGTGAAGCAGATATTTTAGAAAATTTAGATGCTATATTTGAAGAAGAAGCTTTGAGTTGGTTTCACGTAAATAGGGATAATTGGCAAAATTTAGATCATTTTATTGAAGATTTTAAAGACGCATATTTAAACGAAAGATACACAGAAATAATTAAAAATAAAATTTTGTAATCAGAAAAAGGAACAAGATATTCATACTTTTATAACGGAAATTAAGCAATTATTCGAAAAATGAATGCCGCGACCAAGCCTAGAATGGCAATTAAGAAAAGCTTATGAAAATTTGAGAATTGGCAAAGTCTAAAATCAGAGGTCAACAACTAAGCATCTTAGATAAAGATGATAGTAAAAATGATCAAAATACAAAAAATACAGGGAATGAAGAAAATCAAAATAAATTAAAAAACGATAATCAAAATAAATATGAAAAACAAAATTACAAACAAAATCATCAAAAACAGATTAAACCGAGTTATCAAAACCAGCAAAACAAACAACAATTCCAACCGAGATTTCCAAATGGAAATCCCAAATTTTTTAATCCAAGATTTAAAAATAATAATAATTATCAAAATAATCCAGGATTCCAAAGAAATTCGCGATTTTATAATAATTATAATAGCTTCAGAAACCAGAACCCAGCTGGACAGTTATTAAATGCGATTAATCAGCTGTTAGGAAACACACAGACACAACAAACGAATAAGTCTCCGCAAATACCAGCGCTTTTATATAACGCGGAAGAAAATAACAATAAGTCAGAAGACAAAAAAGATAATAAAGGACAAAATAAAAATACAAAAAATTCAAATTTTGAAAATAGTAGGGATAATAAAAAAGGTGAAATGAATCCAAGTGCACAGGATGTCATGGATCCAAATTTAGGGAACCGAAATTTAAATTATAGATCGCGAGAACCCATAACATGCTACAATTGCGGGAAAGTAGGCCACTTTCGACGTGATTGTTGGTATAATATAGACCAGGGAAACGCAAGCGGTGGTTATTAAAGACGTATAATAATCAACGAAATCAGAGACCGTCAGAATTACTTGACACAGACACAAACGACTCGGACGAAACAAGATTTCACATTATGATAGATTTCAAAGATCGGGAATTTAAAGTGTTAGTTGACACCGGTGCAACTCACTCATACATAGGTGAAAAATTCATAAAAACAATAAAAGACTTAGATTATGAAATTAAAAAACCGAAGAATGATACACTACCCGTGCAGAAATCGCCAAGTTTGTTCCATGTTCCAGACTTGGGCCAGGCTGGGCGCCCCTAGCCTGGATCTAGCTCGAACTTTGCAATGGCTCGAGCTTGGGCCCAGCTAGTGTCAAAGTTCCAAAAATTGACGACAGATGGCGTAGTACTATTCTCTTTGTTTAGTTATTACTTTGGAGTTTCGAGTGTGAATCTTTACAAAGTGGCTAATTTGGTATAAATTAACATTCTTAAAGTATCTTGATAGGTAATTCGAGTCAGAATTTGATCCAAACTGAACTTATAAATTTTGTGTGAGTGAAAATAGTGGTGATGGTGCTGATGATGATGGTCGATGAACAAAATACAAATCATCATTGAAATTAAATTGCGATAAAAATGCCTAAAATAAAAAGCACTCTGAGAGTCCGGAGGCATCGACCACTCGGCAGTATCCCATATTTACGCGGTGAAAGTGCAAGTAAGTACTTATATTAATTATAAATAATATTTTCACATCAAGATTACATGTGACTTCTAACCTCAAATTGAGAAAACTTTTTCATCGAATTATCTAGTGTAAATATATTGTTGATGTATGTAATGATGTTTAAAACTTTAATTTACAAAACAAGCATGGCGGACGTAAATTGAAAAATTATTGTATATAGATGATGATGACGCAGATGATGAGGAAGCTGCGAATCGATAATAAACTAGGGCCAAGCTGGGCGATCGAGCCTGGCAATATAACCTGGCCCTGGCCAGATTTGGCGTTTCATTCAAGCTTGGCCCAGGCTAGATCGCCAGGCCAGGGCCTAGTTTTGCCAAGCCTGGGCCCTGTTTGGGCCATGACCAAATTTCTACACGGGTAATGGTCGCAAATGGCTTAAAATTTAAAATTATAGGACAAGTTTTAATCCCAATCAAAGTAGGTCATACGGAAAAATACTTATTATTTAGACTGGTACCAAAATTAAGATCGATAGGAATAGTGGGAACCGATATGATAGAAAGATTGGGTTTGAAAATGGATTACGAGAAAAAGATTTGGTGGTTACCAGAATTACCAAATATTAAGTATGCGATACAATCAACTATTAGTAAAATGCAGGAACCGGTAATAAACGATACAGAGGAAAATAGAAGTAGAGATAATGAGGAAACGAAATTAAAATTTGGAACTAAGATTAGCCTGAGGAACCACGTGCGGGAGAACGAGACAGATTTGCTACAGTGCGAAGTCTCTTCTCCCGTGTCGCCATACACCCCACCCCAAGCCCTCCTTACAGGTGATGCACGAGACTCGATCCCGCCAGCACCCCAGCCGGCACAGAGTGTACGGGGGCATGCAGCCCCACACCCTAAACCCTACAATGCGAGCGACGCAACACTGGCACGAGCCAGCGTGGGCGTCGATAGATTAGATAAGCAGGCTAGTCAAAATAAAGAGAGAGTAGGCAAGAAAACAAACAAGGATAGGAATAAAATAAAGACAGAGAGTAAAATAAATACGACTTTAGATACGAGAAATAAAGATATAAAATTAGAAAAGGAATTTAAAGGCCCATTGGAATGTAATAAAGAGAAAAGGGATTCTGAATGGAGAACAGTTGTAGATAAAGCGGAGGAAAAAAATGATTCAATGGTAGAAAAATTATTCACAATTAGAAAAAGTAATTGGTATAATTTTAAAAATAATGCGGTAATAAATAACAATATTACACGCGTAAAAATAGAAAGGAAGAAAAATTTAGAATTTTGCGAGGAAATTTATGAAGGAATAGTAGAATTAAATGAAGCACAGCAAGTGCAATTAGAAGACCTGATTAGAAGAAAAATAATAGATCAGGGAACAGAATTAAAACCGACACATTTAACTAGTCATAAAATAGATGTTCAGGGACATGAACCGATTAAACAAAGATATTATTATGTATCACCAAAAATAAGAGAATTTATGTATGAGGAAGTAGATAGACTTTTAGAGGAGAAAATCATAGAACCATCTAATAGCGATTGGTCAAATCCTATAGTAATGATAAAAAAAACCTAATGGTAAATATAGATTTTGTTTGGATTTTAGGAAAGTTAATAAAGTGACAAAGAAAGATTTATATCCAATACCTATAATGTCTGAAATATTGGATACATTAAGATCAGCAAGATACATGTCTAAAATAGATCTTCGTTCGGCATATCATCAGATACCGTTGGACGATGAATCTAGACCAATAACAGCATTTATTGCCCCGGGCAAAGGAATGTATCAGTTTAAGAGAATGCTATTTGGATTAACAAATGCTCCTGCTACATTTCAGCGCCTGATGGACAGAATAATAACACCAGAATTAAAACCACATGTATTTTGTTACCTTGATGACATAATTATAGTTTCAAAAAAGTTTGAAGAACATTTAAAGTATTTAGAAATTGTTTTGGATAAAATTAAAAATGCAGGTTTAACAATAGGTTTGGACAAATGTGAATTTGGTTGTTCCGAAATAAAGTATTTAGGATTTAAAGTTAACGAAAAAGGATTACAAGTAGATGAAGATAAAATTGAACCTGTTTTAAAATTTCCAAGGCCAAAAACGGTTAAACAAATTCAGAGATTAATAGGAATGGCTTCATGGTATAGGAAATTTATTCCGAAATTTGCAGAAATAATAGAACCTCTGCAAAAAATATTAAAGAAGGAAGTAAAGTGGGAATGGACTGAAAAACAGGAACAGGCATTTACGACTATTAAACACCTACTAACAACAGCAACAATTCTTGCCTGCCCTGATTTTGGAAGTCCATTTCAGCTCGAAACCGATGCTAGTGACACAGGTTTAGGAGCCGTATTAACACAAAATATTAACGGTGAAAATTTTGTAATAGCATTCGCAAGTAGAGGTCTTAATGGGGCAGAACGTAAATACTCTGCTTCGGAAAAAGAATGTTTAGCAGTAGTCTGGGCAATAAGAAAATTTAGGCCTTACTTAGAGGGTTACTCCTTTAAAGTGACCACTGACCATATTGCTTTAAAATGACTTCATAATCTAAAAAATCCAACTGGCCGATTAGCAAGATGGGCTTTAGAACTATTAGAGTATGATTACGAAATTGTCTATAGAAAAGGAAGTTTAAACCACGTCCCCGATGCGCTATCAAGGTCGAATGAAAATAAAGTAAAAGTTTCAAGTATTTTGGCATCTGTAATAGAAACTGAGGAAAAAGATTTTAAAGAAATTGAAGATAATTGGTATAAAATTAAAATGCTAAAAGTTAAAAATAAACCAGAAGAAAACCCAAACTGGAGAATACGTGATAGTCAATTATATTTTTATAGACCCGACCCTTTAAAATCAAGCTTAAATTTAGATAACAATCCGTGGAAATTAACAATACCAAAAGAATTAAAAGAACAAGTTTTAATAGAGAATCATGATAATAAACAAGCAGGTCATCTAGGTATGGAAAAAACTTATGCAGAAATTTCTGAAAATTATTTTTGGCCCGGAATGTACTCTGAAACATTAAAATACGTAAAAGAATGCGAGATATGCCAGAGAATAAAACCGAAAGTAAATAATCAAATAGGTTTGATGGGAAAAAGGATAATTGAAGAACCGTGGACAGTGGTAGCATCCGATATGATGGGCCCACTACCGATGACAAAGTCAAGAAATCAGTATATCCAAGTATTTGTCGATATGTTTACTAAATGGGTAGAAATAATTCCAGTTAAAAATAAATTAGCTTCAACAGTTAAAAAGAATTTCATAAACGCATAATATCAAAATGGGGAACTCCTAGAATTTTGTTTACAGATAACGGGAAAGAATACGTAAATAAATCAATAATTAATTTAACCAAAACATTTGGAATAAGACATTCAAAAACTCCTAAATATCATGCGCAGGCAAATCCAACGGAAAGATGCAATAAGTCAATTAAAACGGCAATAAAAGCGTATTTAGAAAAAGATCATAAAACATGGGACGAAAATTTAGACGATTTACAATTTGCTTTAAATACAAGTAAACATTCTTCGACAGGTTTCACACCAGCTTTTTTAAATTTAGGTAGAGAACTCCAACCAATTCAGGCATTAAATAAAGATTTAGATGGTAAAAGCGAAATTGAATTCCAAAAATCTGAAAAATGGGCAAATAGGATGCGAAAATTAAAAATAATTAGAGAAGAAGTAATTAAAAATTTAGATTCTGCAAATGAAAAACAGTCTAGACATTATAATCTCAGACGTAGGCCGATAAGTTTTGAAATTGGCGAACAAGTTCTAAAGAGCAATAAAT
Source organism: Andricus curvator (assembly GCA_932195095.1). NCBI lineage: Eukaryota > Metazoa > Arthropoda > Insecta > Hymenoptera > Cynipidae > Andricus > Andricus curvator. Next base: position 252,157 of record CAKNYM010050854.1, read on the forward strand.
CATTATCAAATAAAGGGGAAGGAATAGCTCAGAAATTAAATAAAAATTTCGAAGGACCATTTTTCATTAAAGCAAAGATTTCACCAACAATTTACGAAATAAGAACAAAGAATGGAAAATCACTAGGTAATTGGAATGTTAAAGATATTAAAAAGTTTAATATTAAAAAGTAGGTTCGAATTTGAATTTTTTCTTTTGAATGGCATACATGTGAATAATTTGAATTTTAACAACACTGATACCGACAAAAGTGACAGAAACACTTACACCTACAAAAAACAACAGAAACAGAAAAAACATTTATTTTCAGAACAATGAGTTCAAGATTGGCGGTAAAATGCCCGAATTGCCGTGCAGAGTTGCTGGGACGGGAAGCGCTTCTAAACCACGTCTGCAAGCCATGGTGGCAGTTAGGTCAACCTTCCCTGAGTGAAACTCCGGAAGAAAAAAGGCGAAGAAGGGAGGACGAAGAAAAGAGAAAGAAAGAAGAAACAGAGAAAAAAATGCAGGAGGAAATTAAAAGAATCAGAACAGAAGAGCTGAAGAAAATAGCAAGAGGAGATAGAGAAGAAGGGAGAGAAATAGACAACGCAAGGGCGAGACACCAACAAAATAGACACAACGACAGAGTACAGAAAATTATAGAATCGAACGACTAAGACATGGACTATTGACACACGAAGACTGGACGGAAATGATGAAGTGGAGGAAAGAAGAAAAGGAGAAGGAAAAAAAAGAAGGAAATGGAGAAAAGAATCAAAGAATTTGAGGAAAGAATGAAGAAGCAGGAAGAAAAATGGAGAAACAAAAAAAAAATTAAATTTTACAAAGATAAAATATAATTTGGCAATAAAAATCCGTTCTTTCCATACTCATTAACATACACAACGGAATAATTAATTGAATACCCTTCACAGACACTACAGTTATAAATAATTTAACAAATTTCTTTACAGATAAAATAAACAACTTTTAAATTTGGTTGATAATTTTAATTTAAAGATTTAAACAATCTTGTTAAAGAATAAAAGATAGAAATGAATTTTGCAAAGAAAATATAACGTAAAAATAAAAATAAATACGGCTATAAGAGGCCAAGGTAAAATCTGAATTGAAATAAAAATAGAGATTAGTAATAAGTTAATTTTCAGCAAGAAGAACCAAAGACGGCAAAAACATCGGAAGAAGATACCAATCTAGAAGAAGAAGAATAGGAAGAAACAAAAAAGTTAATTGAGAATTTTGAAAAATTAGTCAAGATTAAGACGTTGGACTTTACTTTTACTTAAAAGTTTTTTTTTTTTTTTTTGAGAGGTAGGAATTTTCTATAATTTGTTTCAGGAAGAAAAAGATGGAAGACATCAAAGGATGGGAATGTCGTCATTGTAAAAGGATGATTCCAGTGACACTCTACATCATCCATGACACATACTGCGATGAGATACCGCATCGAATGAAGAATCATCACGTGGTTCCGGATTCGACCAGAACTAAA
>CAKNYM010050855.1:0-19655 GCA_932195095.1 Andricus curvator
AAGAATTTGTATTACCCCATTGAGGGTAGCACCGGTCGGATTCGCTTTTGTGTCCATTATCTGCTAAAAAATTGATTTTCGGTTTTGAGTGGAGAATATTTGGACCTGTTTCGTTAAGAATACTAGGGGCGGATTTTTGAGATTTTTCAATATTATTATGTTATAATTTTGTGAATATTATCAGCTTAAAAATTTATTGTCAGCTTTACGTGGAGAATCTTTTGACCTGTTTCTTCAGGAATACAAGGGGTGGATTTCACAGATTTTTTAATATTACTACGAGGTTACAAGCATACTTTGGACATTTCTGAAGGTGAATTTTGTGAATATTATGAGCTAAAAAAATTATGTTCATTTTTAACTGGATAATCTTTTGGGCCATTACATGCTAAAAAATTGATTGTCTGTTTTACGTGCAGAATCCTGGAACCTGTTTTGTTATGAATACTAGGAGCGGATTTTTAGGATTTTTGAATATTAATATTTGATTGCAAGCATACTTTTGACTTTTTTGAAGGTCATTTTGGTGAATATTATCAACTAAAAAATTTATTGTCTATTTTACGTAAAGAATCTGTGGACCTGTTTCGTTATGAATGCTTGGGGTGGATTTTTGGGATTTTAGAAAATTATTATTTTGTTGCAAGCATACTTTGAATTTTTCTGAAGGTCAATTTGTGACCGTTATTAGCTAGAAAATTTATTGTCTGTTTCACGTGGAGAATCTTTGGATCTGTTTGCTTCAGAATACTAAGGGTCGCTGTTTGGGATCTTTTAATATTACTATTTGCTTGCAAGCATACCTTGGACTTTTCTGAATGTCAGTTTTGTGATTATTTTCAGTTTGGAAATTTATTAGCATTTTCACATGGAAAATCTTTGGACCTGTTACATTTAGAATACTAGGGTGGATCTCTTGGGGAAACTTAATAATATTATAGGGTTAAAAATATAACCTGGAAATTCCTAAATGTGACTAGATTGAAATTTCAAAATTTCTTAACTGTTTTACATGGAAGAAGTGCCAAGCTGTTTCGTTAAAAGTACTAGGGATGGATTTTTGGAATTTCTGAATATTATTATGATGTTGGAAGCACAGATAGGAATTTTTTGGAGGTGAGAAGTGTAACAATTATTAGTTTTCAAATTATAATCTCTTTTACGTGGAGAATCTTTAGACCTGTTTCGGCAATCTTGATTTGTCTCTATCTGGGCAACCAAGAGGGTACAAACAAAAATATGAAATGTACAAATACAAACGACGTACAAACGTATGCAAGAAGAAAATTTGAAAAATTAAAATTTCAGGAGGCTGGCACGAAATTTTGATTTGTCTCTATCTGGGCAACCAAGAAAGTACAAACGAAAATATGAAATGTACAAACAGTACGAACGACGTACAAACGTATGCAAAAAGAAAATTTGAGAAATTTTAATTTCGGGGGGATGCGTGAAGCCCCCCGAAATCAATTTTGCCCCTTATTTATCAACCAAGAGGGTACAAACGAAAATTTTGAATGTACAAACAGTACAAACGACGTACAAACGTATGTAAACATAAAATTTAAAAAAAAGTGAACTTCGGGGGGCCAACTTCAAGGGGGTGAGTATCATCATATTTCATGTAATTTTACGGGATTTCATCAAATTTAATAGAATTTAAAGAATTTATTTACAAGAAGTGAGGGATTTCGTAGGATTTCAAAGATTTCAGGAGATTTTCAACGATTTTTTGCAATTTATTTGGAATTCGCCCTGAATTCTTATTAGCTTATCCTGATTTTTTTTAATCCTTTTGAATTCTTCCAGATTCACTCAATTTTACTACATTCACTGGATTTCTTAAAAGTTTTTGTTCAATTCATCTTGTAGTCTTTAAAACTCACCTTAAATTCTGAGGCATTCCATAACATTCTTTTAAATTCTGGCTATACTTCCGAAAAGGTCACCCAAGAATATTGACTTGATATTTGGCCTAGGGTTTCCTTTTAGAGCCTAGTTGAACGCACTAAAAGGATTGACTTTTTTTGAAAATTGTTTTTTTCGAAAATCTCGAAAAATATTGATTTTGGTAAAAAATATTGTTCACAAAAGTTGTAGATCGCATCGAACACACATACTTTTCATTACATACTATTTTCTAAAATTAATATTTTTCGAGAAAAATTACGAAAATGAATTTTCAGATTTTTTGTTATAAAAACATTTCAAAACTTGCGATATTAGTGTCCAAACAAATTTTAAAGAATAAACTTTTATCTTTGAAAAAGCGATCGGCATGAGTGGTGGTAGGAAGCATTTTTAATGGCCCACATCCCCTACTACCACTCATATCGACCCCTTTTCCAACGCCGAAAAAAAATCTGAAAATTCATTTTTGTCATTTTTCTCGAAAAATGTTGATTTCAGAAAAAAGTATAAGAAGTAAAAAATATATGTTTCGATGAGATCTACAACTTTTGTTACCAATATTTTCCTCCAAAATCAATATTTTTCGAGAATCTGAGAAAATTTTTTTTTTTTTTTAAAGTCAAATTTATTAATAACTTCATTTATATTGATGTGCACCAAAAATTCTTCTAGTGCGTTCAACTAGGGTTTCAGAGGAACCCCTAGGCCAAGTATCAAGTCAATATTCTTTGGTGACCTTTTCGGAAGTATATCCTAAATTCTCTTTTTCATTTCATACTTACTGAATTCAATTAATTCTTTCATATTTTTGAATTTTTTTCAATTCACTTGATTTAATTTTAAATTCAGCTTCATTTTTTGTGAATTCCATCGAATTCTCCTCATTGCCCTTAAATTTCTATAAATTCACTCAAATTTTACAGAAATCAATTAAAGTTTTTCGAGTTTTCAAATTATTTCCAATTGATTTGAATTGTTTTGATTTTTTTTAGTTATTAGTCACTTTTTTTGTTAGAAATTAGTAGAGCTTCAAAGAATTGAAGAGATTTGACATTATTTTTTGGAATTCACCCTGAATTCTTAATCACTTGAATTCTTCTAAATTTAGACAATTCTACTCAATTCAGTGGTTTTTTGTGGATTTTTTTTAATTTTCAAAAGTTTTTATGTAATTGATCCTGAAGTATTTTAACCTCACCTTGAATTCTTAGGCATTTTATCAAATTTTTTTGAATTTTTCTGCGCTCATTTGAAATTTTCTGAATTTGATGAAGTTTTTTCATATGATTAAAATGTTTTAAATTGATTTGAATTTTTTTTAATTCACCTTCAATTTGTTTGAATTTCAACAAATTCTTCTCCTTTACCTCAAATTTATTCGAATTACTTTGAATTTAACCTAAATTGTTTAAAGATCTTATGAATTTAGCCTGAATTTGTTACCCTTTGAGCTCGAAAAAAGTACCCTATGAGCGTGACAAAAAGGACTCTTTGTTTCCTACATTTTATCCCATATGGACTTGTGAGGCCTGTTATTAGTAGTACTAAAATTGATTAAAATATGCTAAATAGTGATTTCCAAACAATATTGTGAAGTATTTACACATTGTTGAAATTTCATTACTTTTTTGCACAAAGTTTTGCCCTAAGGCAGAATAGTTCATGTTTTTTCTGATAAGATTTCAAGTACTTCAAGAGATTCCAAGTAATTTCAAAAGATTTACACATAGTTAAATAAAATGTGCAATCAACGACGAAATGCGAATTTAAACCAAATTTAACCGCAGTTATTAGCTCTGTATAACAGAAATACGATTTTGAATACTGTATTAAAATATCTCGGTCAAATATGAGATATTTCAACCAAACCTGGTAGGAATTTGAAACATATGAAAGTACCTAAATGCTATAAGAGGAAACGATATATTCATTGAAAATTTAAGAAATGAACCATAATTGAAATTTTAAAAAAATGGTTAACAAAAAGTCATCTGCAGGTTACAATTTTATTTCAATGATCATAAGCAGGGTCGGATTATTCATTAGGCAGAGTAGGCAACTGCCTAGGGCCCCCGCATCGACTAGGGGCCCGTGCACGCTCTAAGAAAAAAAAAACGTTTTATCGAATGAAAAGTTTTTCTGAAAATTTGTATGGAATTCCTCGACAACAATATCAGTATTTTTTTCGACGCATGTCAATTGGAGAAATACTCCATTCGTACAGAACCATCTAGTAACAAGTAGTAGCTAATAATAGCGAATAATAATAATAGCGAATCGGATAAAAATTAGGGAAGTTATGAGTGATTTTTCTCATAAAACTCCCAAAAACGATTTTTTGGCCAAAAAATGAGATTTTGGGGGTGTATGGAAAATTTCTCCTATACAATTTTTCTTAGTTTTACTAGATCTACAAACTTGTGCTAGGTCTCCATAAAAGTGTCTCCAAATTTTTGTTTTTTTTAACACAGTGTTATGCGTGTAGGTGAATTATCATTGCACGTAAGTTAATTCGGAATGAAATTATCTATAAGCTACATTATATAACAGAAGTTTGAATTTTTGATAAAGGACATTGAAGTAATACATGAAGAAAAAAGGGGTACTTTTTCTATGTTGGCATTGGTATTTTTCTAATATCAACATAGGATATTTTACTATGTAACATACGCATTATTCCTATGGCATATAGGGAAAATCCCAATGTTAACATAGGCATTATCCCTATGACAACATGAGGTTAAATCCTATGTTAACATAGGAATTATTCTCATGTACATAAATTCCAAAAACAATAATCGATGATTATCAATGACGATTAATGATCAATAATCATGATTAATCATCATTAATTGCAATTAAAAAATTTTGTTTTCCATGGCAACTTAAAATTTTTCTTAATACACTTCGAATTTTCTTAGTAACAAATATTTCGAAACAGAAAACCAGAAGAATATTTTCGTTTTGTAATTTCAAAAAATTGTGAGCATTTACCATTCGAAAAATATCAAATTATAATTAAGAATGATTCTTAATAAATGAATTCTACATTTATTGTGTGGTTTGTTTGCTCATTTCACCTGCCTATAGTCTAAATCCGACAAAAATGTGAAATATGTAGTTTCCAAACGATTTTTTTCGAATTAGATAGGAAAAATTCCTATGTTGACATAGTCAAAATCCATATGCTAATATAGGTATTCCCCCTACGGTAACATAGGAAAAATACCTCTTTTTCCGTACAGGATTCCTGGAGTCGATCATCTGGAAGTTACTCACATCCCTTCATCAACCTGGAGGGACGTGATTGCATTGCCTAGGGGCCCGGACAGGGTTGTTGCCTAGGGGCCCGGACAGGGTTAATCCGGCTCTGATCATAAGACTTATACGATCACATCTTCTTTTGAGAGGTTAAAATCAACTTGTTGAAACCAAATTATTCTTGACCAATTTTATATTTAAAAAAATGCATTCCTCATTTTCTACTTCTAAATTACTTAAGTTGGTTATGTCGATAAGTTATAAAAACCAATATCACCAGAAACCTTCCCGATACAAAAAAATATCCAATTAAAACTTTATGTATAGCATTATTTGAATTTGTGTTATCAAAGTGGGCCAATTTTTTTAAAACAAGAATTCTTCCTATGATCAAGAAAGGCATTTATAATAATAGTCTTAAAAATTGTTTAATTGAAACAACTTATAAAAGCAATTTATATTCTCTGATTTCTTCTTTAATTTCAAAATTTTACATAATTTTACGAGGTTTAACTACAAATACGTAATATTTTTTTACACAATAACTTTTTTATAACTGTTAATATCTTTAAATTTTGAACGCAAGAAGAAAATCAAAATAATAATAAAAAAATACACAGGAAAAACCTAAGCCTACTTTTGCTGCGGAGCCGCCATTTTTTAGGGATGTTTTGGTTCGGGACCATTCGGGACAGATCGGGATATGCGGGAGATTCAAATTTAGTATGGAAGAAAACTCAAAAATATTAATAAAGATCATGTAAAATTTAGTTTATTGTCAATGAGTGAATCGACTAAAACTGAAAACTAAATAAAACTTAATAAAAAGTAACCACATAAATAAAAATAATCGAACAGTACAAAAAAAGGAAAGTCGGTGGGATTTTGAATAGGCGGAATACACATTTTGTAAACACGTGGTTTAGAATATTTATTTATGTTTTCTTTTGAAAACTACAATAAAACTTTGAAGTTTTTACAAGTGAACAATATAATAATTGTAATATCCTAAAAATCTGTATACGTTTAGAATTGTGAAACACTTTTTGGAACCTTTAAAAGCTACCAATTTGTACAAAATAATTTTTCTGCGGATAAAAAAAGTGGGTTGAAATTATAAATATGACTAATGGATATTATAATTACAAAATGAATGTAAATTATAATATAAATGATAATAATTTAAAAGAGCAAGAGGAATAAAACTCTTGTGGCATGTGCGTAAGCTAAATAATTAGTAATATTATTATTATGCCAATAATATTATGCAATTCATGAATACGAACATTGAATTAATGTTCAATAAAAATTACATAGAAGAAAGTATAAGGTATAAATATATACAGGGCTCGGAACTGCTCAAGCTTAAAAAAATAGTAAAATAGTAACAATACTTCTCTCAAAAAAGTAACCGAAAAGTAACAATAATGTGTCAAAAAAGTAATCAAAAAGTAGGATTTTTTTACCAAAACGACCAATTTTCCACCAATATTATGAATCTTCAACAAAAAAATATAGTTTTAAGAAAGTAGTTCAACTTTTAACAAAATGGTTGAATTTTTCGGACTACAAAAAAATTTAATATAAAAAACAGTAGAATTCATAAAAAAAGACAATTTTTTTAACAAACTGGGTTATTTGTAACCAAATTGTTGACTTTTTAAGGCAAAAAGATAAATTTTTACAAATCAGTTGAATTTTCAACCAGTAAATATGGATTTTTGATGAAAAAAAGTTATCTGTCAACCAAATAGTTGAATTTTCTACGAAAACAGAGGAATCTTCAACCGAAAAAGACAAATTTTCAACAAAATGAGTACATTTCTAACCAAACAGATGAATTTTCAAATAAAATTATGTATTTTTAAACAAAAGGGTGACTTTCGATCAAGAAGATTAATTTCCCTGGTGGAAAAATTTTTACAAAAGAGTACAGAAACCTAAAACTATTTTTACAGCAATCTACAAATAAATACAATAACTTACAACCAAAATTACAGGAAAGTACAACTTTTTTCTATTATTGAGACGAATTTTGTATTTTTATTGTATTTTTTTGTACATTGTTTTATTTTGCTGTAGTTTTAATTTTCTATGAGAATTTACAACTACAAGAATATACCGGAATTTACATTTTTTGCAGCCAAAAAATTGTTCTTTTTCGACCTTAGATGACAAATAATTAGAATATTGCAATGAGATAATTTTAAATTAAGATGTGTACCTGATCGCTATTACAAAAAAGCTTCTATGTTCAAACTTTAAAGCAATGGTAAAATATTAAAACACAATAATGAAAAATCGTTATTAACAACCAAAAACCTTGAGTTTGAAGTTTTTTTCAAATATATAGCAATTGATTGGACACCATATATATGCCATTTAAAATTATCTCTTTTCAATATTCTCAATATTTGTCATCCTAGGTCGAAAAAGAACAACTTTCTGACTGCAAATAAAAATTGAACAATTGAGAAAGAATTGATCACGGTCATTGAAATTAAAAGATTCGAACTCTTGAAGATAAACTTTTTTTCTGTTGAAGTTACAAAAACTGAACTGCAAATTCGAGCACACAAAGTTAAATTTGTTTAATTTGTTAACTTACAAAATTGAACTTTGAAATTTGTTCAATTCAAACGCTTAATAATTTACGCGCATAAAATGGAAGCTTTTAACACATTTCAATTGAAATTTTTTAAATTAAAAGTCGTTAAGCTGCAAAATTTTAAACTTTAACTTTTATACATTGTACAGTTAAAAGATAAAAAAAAACAGAAATGAATTGAAGAATTATTCCAAAAAAATTTTTAATTATATCATTTTAAGCAACTCGAATTTTTTCTACAATTTTTTGAAAATCCTGCAAAAGTAAAAAAATTACCTTAAAATCATCCTGATTCTTTTTTGAAAATTTTATTAAATATTCTTTTGAAATTAACTAAAAAAATAAGAATTTTTTATTCATTTAAAACCTTTCAAAATGCTTAAAAAGCTGATAAATTTTGTGTTCGAAATTTTCAAACATCTGCATTCTGTTTACAATCTTTTTTAATTTTGCTCTTAATATTAGTTTTTCAAAATAAAAAATAATTTAAAATCTTTTCAGCAAACTCAAAAATTATGTTGTTTTCTTAAAACCTTTAAAGATCCATAAAAAGCTTCAAAATTTTATTTCGAAATCTTCAAAAATCTAAATTTAGTATTTTGTTTCTCGAAATTTTGTCCAGTTTTAAATTTAGTTTGGATCTTCTCAAAACTTGTAAATATCTCTCAAACTAACTCAAAATTTTTCTAACTTGATAATTGTTCAATTGTTATTTATGCATCAAAATTCAATAATTTAACTTAGATATTAAAAATTTGTTAAGTAGGACAATTAAAATTGTATGGAAAGTAAAATATTGCTGAATATCCCAAAAAAGTCTTCATTAATTAAAAAAATACAAATTAAATGGTTAAAAATGGAATATTTTAGATTGAAACAATATTTGAATAGGATTTGGAATTGAATGAGAGCGTTTAATTATAAATTTATTAATTTAAAATTATTTCAGAATTAAGAATAGTTTATGAAGTTTCAATCAAAATTTTACATTTGTTCAACTCTTGAGGGTTTCAAGTTGAAAAATTTATATTTTTAACGTTAAAATCTGTTCAGAATCGTCCTGTAAAATCAATAATTGTTCAATTTTCAATAATCGCACTACAGTTCATTGTGATTTATTATAATACCAAAACTTGTTGGTAAAAGTGAAAAATTATTTTTATTGTAGTTTCTTGTAGGAAATTATATATTACATATCCTACAAAAATTGACAGTAAAGTACGAGTCGAAACGTTGATGTGGATTCTAAAAGTGTATAGTTTGTATTTTTTTTTTTATAATTTGTACATTTCTACAATGAACTACTGGTATATACAACACAATTTGTAAGTACAGTTTCCCAATATTTCAACTTTGGTGAAATCTCGTATTTTTTTGTAAAGATTTGTAACATTCTGCAATAATTTTACATACAATTAAAAGATTTTTATGACGTCAAACACCCAAATTAAAAAATGTAAAATCGTGTAGTTTTCTGTAATACCTTGTAGATTTTTACGACAAAGTAAAACGCATATTATCAATAAAAAGTTATACAAATTTCTGAATTGTCGAAAGTTATACTTTATTGTTAATTTTTTTTGCTTTTCTACAAGAAAATACAAGAAAAAATTAACTATTTGTATTTAACTGTAATTTTTTTGTTAATTTTTGTACATTTTTTACGAAAAGGTACATGTTTTAACCAAGAATTACAGTTACAGAAATGTTCTACTTTTTTGGAAACATTTTTTCCACCAAAAATTTTTAACAAAAATTGTCCAACTTTTAACCGATTTCAACCAAAGAAGATAAATCCTCGTTAGAAAATATAATACAAAGTTCGATATTTCAACAAAAAAGATTCAAATTTTTAATTAAAAACTAGCAATTTTAGCTAAATAGCAGGTTTTATCAGGATTCATAATAATTCAATTGATAAATATTCTAAACCACGTGTTTACAAAATGTGTATTCCACCAATTTAAAATCCCATCGACTTTCCTATTTTTGTACTGTTCGATTATTTTTATTTATGTAATTACTTTCTATTAAGTTTTATTTAGTTTCCAGTTTTAGTCGATTCACTCATTGACAATAAACTAAATTTTACATGATTTTTATTAATATTTTTGAGTTCTCTTCCATACTACATTTGAATCTCCCACATATCCCGATCTTTCCCGAATGGTCCCGAACCAAAACATCCCTAAAAAATGGCGGCTCCGACGCCTTTAATTAGGCACAGATCGTTCCATTGAATCCTACATCCAGTGTATTAGATATATATATATATATATATCAGTGCATGCAACCTTGTGTAATTTTCTTCTCTTTAGCAACTCGGTTTAATTTCATTTGGACTAAAAAATACTGCTTCTAATTTTTGGGCCTGTACCCGACTCAAAATGAGCCCAGCTTTTTTCTGTCTACCAGACAAAAAAAATTTGCCACACTTACCGATTTTTTTGCTTAAACTATATAAATCGATTCGATGTGAAGACGGAACCAACAAAATCTCCTTCAACGAGTGTCGAAATTTGACATTCTGGAGGCATGCAGAATTGAGATTTTACAAAAACGTGAACAATCTGAATAGCTGCATCTTTGTTTATACATTAAAATGTCGGAATACTATACTTTATACTCACAATCTTCGGAAAAAAATACTTCATTGTTGTTAAAGAATGAGTTTATTTACTTATACGATTGAATATACATAATTTGCTGAAGATACATCAACATATCCAGGAATATAACAAATTATAGATCTTGAAGACATTCTTGGCATGTAAGATTGAGTCATGTATGGGATATCCTTAGGATATCCTGAGATATCTTTGGAATATCCTTAGGATATCTTCTGATGTTTCGAGCATAAACCAGGAGATAAATTTGACATTTGGTGGATATATATTGTTGCAGGTATTATTATAGACCCCGTATGCACAATTTTTAATAGGATAACTTCATGCTGTTATAATATTCAATATAAAGCAAATGACTCCGAGATCCCATTCTTGGTCTCATTTTAAGATTGAAGAGAATCAATTTGGTACAACTCCTTCTTACCCGGAAGTACTTCCGTAAGACCCAGAAGAACCACCGGGATACTGCAAATGAGCTGGCAACTCTTCATATAAAATTCCTGCTAAGATTTCATGGGTTCCTGGTTTTGTTAGAAAAATTCGGTTGCAGTTAGGATTTTCATTAGTAATAGTAGCTGCCGGATTGTAATGGAATGGTTCGAGACCATTAATTCCTGTAGTTCCAAACATGTGACCATTTAAACGTATATAAGCGATTTTTGGAGGATTTATAAGAGGATTATGAGTGAAATTAGGGGGTGGATCCCTGTGCTTGAGTGTGTCTGCTGCATAATATCGGGAGCCATCTTTCATTTGTATATAAGCATAATATACCTGAACAGGACGGTATTCATCCTGATGCAACATGAACCCTCTTAGAGTTTGCCCTTCGACTTCCCGGAGGTGATCTCGAAAAAGAACTTTTGGGCCTCCTGGAGTCCTCGTCATTTCTACCTCAACAGTCATTTCCGGAAGTAATGGAAGAACGCCATCTGCACCTAATTTTGTAGACAAAAAATGGACATTTATGATATTGCTGGACAATAATAACCTAAACATTTAAAGATTTTGATCAATCACTTGTCAACAAAGAATGAACTACGTATCCGATGCGTTTTTCAAGTCTAAATCTAACGAATACCTTATTTTTGCGAAAACTCAAACGAATTTCAAGATGAGCAAGAAAATAAATTAAACTTTCGAATTCTAGTAAATTGGAGAGAATTTTAGTGAATTCAAATGGACAGAAGTCAAGAGAATTGAAGAAAATTCAAGAAAATTTGGGAGAATTCAAGAGAATGCTATGGAATTCAAGAGAAATCTAGTGCATTCTGGAGTATTAAAAGTATATCTCAGAAGATTCAAGACAATTTAAATTAATTTTACAGTAGATTTCAAAGAATTACATACAATTCGAATAAATTCCTGTTAATTCAACAGAATTCAAGGGCAATGATTCGCTTTGAATAAACATAAAGTGTTTTTTTTCCATTAAAAGCGAAGAAAATGATCACTAAATGATTTTTTAAAAGTATGTATTTGGTTGTGAGTGCATAAAATTTATGTAAAATACTTTTGTAAGGAGTAAACTGGTTGTTCGATATGGTGTAAAAAATGCTTCGAAATGTGCCTCTTTAGGATGGTCCAAATATAAACCTGTCAAAATTCGACTTTTCTTTCTTTCTTTCTTCCCCCCAATTTGATCGTTTTCCGGAAAATTAAATTCCAACTTTTTTTACCTTATCAAGGCATAGGGTTTTAAATGAGAGTAGCTCGGTTTTCGAAAAAAATTAAAAAAAGAAGTACTGTTATTGACTTTTTGTAAATTAAATAACTTTTTATTTTGACCCCCTCCGAATCCCCTTGTATTTCCCCGGAAAAATGCGCTGAAAAATGCAAAAGAACAGTTTTATGTTAAATTCGTACTAACGAAGGTATTTTTTGTGCTTCTTTCAACATGAATAATTATTTTTATTCTATAAGTGACTAGCTTCCAAGTACTTCCGAACTAATATTGATTTGTTTAAGTAATTTTTTCATTTTGTAAATCGTGAAAAGTTATAATACTTTGGGTTAAAAGTTACAGATGATTAATGTCAAGTGTAATATTTCCTTTTCAACATATTTGGTAATTATTGCAACAATTTTTTCCCGTGTAAATCTTGAAAAGTTATTTTTTTCTGGATGAATAACACAATTAACGAATGTTGAGGGTAATACGTTCCTAGCATATTTAGCAATTATTTAACAAAATTTTATTTGTTTAAACAATTTGTTAGCCTGTGAAGCATGAAAAGGTATTATTTTCTGGAATTAATGAGACAATTCACGAATACGTTATTAAATATAGATATTATTTTCTGCAATTAATGAAACAATTAACTAATGTTAAGAGTGATATGTTTTTGTTTAATATATTTAGCAGTTATTTAAGCAATATTAAGAATCTCTTAAAGCATCAAGTCGCTTATTATTCAGTATTTCCTTATCTCGCAATGTGTGCCCTAATTGTTTAAACAATAACCGTTTGTTTAAACACTCCGATTCGATTGCTCTGACTGAAGTTTAAATGATTGCTAAATATCCTTCAAAAAAGGCAGTGTCTATGTGTAACAAAAAAATTTGGCTATTTGTATCGAAATTTCGGTACACTTAGCCACGGCCTAAAGAAAATCTTACTCTCAAAATTTGTTAATTGTGTGATGAATTCCAGAAATTAATGACTTGTTATGTTTCATTAAGGAAAAAATTTTCTAAGCAAATTAAAATTCTTAAAATAATTGCCAAGCATCCTTTATAAAAGGATTCAAGTCTCAAAATGCGTTAAATGTATAATCATTGATTCCAGACAATAATAATTTTTTTCGATATACAGAGGGAAAATTCTTTTTACAAATGAAAATTGTTTATATAATCACCGAATATGTAAGGATAAGAATAGTACTTCTTACATTCCTCAACTGTATCATTTGTCCCGAAAAATAGTAACTTTTTAAGATTTACAGGCAGGAAAAATTGTTTTAACAAATAATAATTGTTCAGATAATTCAAATTGAGTTGACAAAAAAAAAAATATATATATATATATATATATATATATGAAAACTTGTCACTTATTAAATAAAACTAGTTCATCTTGAAAATTTTTCAAAAAATCACCGTTTTCAGCATGAATTTTATATAAAACTGCTACTTTGCATTTTTTGGGGAATTTTCCGAGCACAATACAAGAGATTGGGCGGATTCAAAATTAGAAGTTACTGGGTCGAAATTATTCCTCGAACAATACTTAAGAGATAACTAAACCTTAATTTGAAAAAGTTCCCAGGCGGAAATATTATATATAGTTTATATATAGTGTGAAGTATTATATATAATATTCATTTGTTTTATACATTTTTTATATAAAACGTCTTTTTCATTTTTTCGAAAACTGTGCGTTCCCCATTCAAAACCTCATGTTAATTTCGAACGTCAGGAGGCACAAGTTAATGATTAACCGATTTAAAAAACAAACAGTAGGGAATTTCTTTTTCCAGGAAACGAACAAACTGGTATGATCGATCACCAAAACTTGAAAGTTGCATTTTTGAATCACCCTAGAGCCCCTTATTTAAAAAAAATGTCTAAACCTGCACTTAAATTTTTTGTTTTAAATTGAAGAAACCGTTTCTCAAACATAATTTCTCATTTTACCCAAAAATGTTTTCAAAATTAGGAAAATCCTGTTAGATTAAAGATTAATTTTTATCGGAACGAAAAACCATTTCTTTGAACCAAAGAAAATTTGAAACAAGAGAAATTTCTTTGAAATAAAGAAATTCTTTATAAAATTCACTTTCCAATTGGAATTGTTTTTATTGCATGGAAATGCTTTAATATTTATTCAAAATTTGAAATTAAAATAGCACCTCATCACCACAATAAGTTACTGATGCGTAGATATCTTCTGTTTCGGCGATTTTTAACTCTTCTTATGGCGATAAAAAAATTTCGCCCAGTTTAGTTTCAATATCTTTTTTACGCTCTTTCCAATGATCATACGCAATTTTGGAAAAAAGTTATTCGACCTTCAAAAATTAAAGTTACAAACAAATTTGACTTATTTAAAACATAACTATATTTTATATTAAAAAAAAGCTTAGTTTTTTTCTCTTTAAGAGCTTTGAGGGGGGTGGGGGCTTGGTTCCAAAAACTAAGGTTGGTAACAGAGCGAGGGTGGGGGTGCCAGTGGAAGTAACGTTACGAACTTAGAGAACATTTAATACGTTTCCTGATGATAAATTTGTAAAAATTTTGCAAATTTTGCGAAAGATGACCCTTCAACGGTAAAGTTCATTAATTATTATTGAATATGTTTGAAAATCACTTTCATATTTCAAACCTTACACCCTTTCCCCTTTCTACTATTTCCTCCTTTTCCCACTTTTTAAAGAATTCTTTTTCTCCTTAATTTTCCCCTTTTTCTTATTTTTTTTTCGCTTAATGCAATTTGAATTAATAGAACCCAAATAGAAAAATCCGACTATTTTTGGTTGCATAGTCTACTATTATACTTTTGGTTCGGAATTCATATGATTTGGTTGAAAATGTTACTGTTTCGTTGAAAAATTAATTTATTGGTCAAAGTTCAAATAATTTGTTAAAAACTAATCTTTTTTGGTCAAAATTTCAACTATTTGGTTGAAAGAACTACATTGTTAAAAATTCAGTTTTTGTTTTGAAGTTTCATCATTTTAATTACAAATTTAACTATTTCATTTGTAGAAAATTCTTCTTCTTATAAATGTGACTATTTCATTTTGGGTTGAAAATTCATGTCTTTTTTTGAAAATTCGACTTTTTTGCTGGAAAACAAACCTTCTTGGATGAAAATTCATCCTTTTTTGATTAAAAATACCACTGTTTAGTTGTAAATTAATCTTTTTAAGTAGATGATAAAACTATTTTTTTTTAATTCGTCTTTTTTTGTTGAATTCAACTGTTTTTTTATTTCAAATTACATTTTTTTTAAATATCAACTATTATATGTTTCGTTGAGAATTATTATTTTTGGTTGAAAATTTAACTATGTGGTTAAAAATAAAACTATTTTTATAAAAATATAACTGTAGAAAATTAACTTGTTTGTTGAAAAATCACATTTTCGGATTGAAAATGAAACTGTTTTATATATATGTAATTCGTCTTTCTAGCTTCAAAATTCAACAATTTTCTTGAAAATTTATGTATTTTGTTAAGAACTGTTTTTTTTTTTTTTTAGGAAATTAATCTTCTCTCTTGAGAATTCAGGTACTTGGTTGAGAGTGGAACAACTTTGTCACAAATTCATTTTTTTGTCGACAATTCGTCTTTTTTGGTAGAGCGTTCCTTAGTGGAAAATAATTCGACTTTTTGATTAAAAATGTAATTTTTTTCTTAACACATCTTCGTTCGTTAAAAATTAAAATACCCTATTTCCCTGTTTTCAGTGAATTTTGGACTACGTTACTGAGTGAGGTGAGGTCAAAAATAGCCCAAAATTGGTAACGTAGTTTATGGACACCCGCTTATGAAAATAAGCGAAGAGTGTTTTTTGAGAATATACCATCTACTTTGGCTATTTTTAACTCTATTCATAGCATTACAAAATATGCAATCTACTAAAACTTTGATAGATTTTCTCACGCCCCTTTCATTTGACGTAACCATTTTTTGAAAAAATAAATATTTGACCTTCAAAAATGTAGATCATAAATAAATTTGACTTTTTTCATAGAAGAATCCTTCTATGACAAAGTCAAATTTATTTTATTTAAGCGTCGACGCTTGAAAAAAAATTGGAGCTAGAAGGAAAGCTTAGCTTTTTCTTTTTAATAACCTTGAGATTACAAAGTAAAATTTAATTTTTTATTGGTAAAAATAATTGTTTAGAACATCGGCGCGCATACGCTAGATTTATTGGGTATGCCGAAATACTTAAAACTTTTGTTCTTCGAAAAAGTGTAATTATTGTAATTATACTTTTTAATCTCACAGTACTTAATGAAAAATATCCAAGCCCGAAAACAAATTTCAAAAAGAGGTCCTTCTGTGAAAAAAGTCAAATGTATTTTTAACCTTCTTATAATTCTACAAATCATTTTTAATAGTCAAACTAAAAATTTCCATCTATTTTTTAATGACTATTAATTTTTCAAACAATTTGTATTTGGTTAAAAATAATTTTTGCACATTTTATGCCAATTATCGATACTTTCACAACCAGATAAATTAATAAGGGAATATAAAAAAATCAGTATGGTCGATTCAATTCCTTGTTAATCGTTTAATAATTTTTTATTGTTTAAATGTAACTTTTGACTGGGATAAGACAGAAAATGTAGTTTTTTCCATTTCTCAACAAACTTAACAGAATTCTGGTATGCCTGTTATTTTCACCACTCATCCAGAATTTTGTAAATAATTTGTATTTGTTTATATATTTTTTTTTACAAAAAATATCCCAAATTTACATCTCCTCAAAGTAATATAATCTAATTGATTTCAATCAAAGAGCAGAATGTGTAAATTTGGGATATTTCAAAAAAAAAAGATTAAACAAATGGAAAATGTTTAAATAATTAAAAATGCTTCAAATCGGCTATACTCATTTTTTTATATTGCCCAATTAGCTTATTTGGCTGTGATGCTACCGATAACTTGAGATAAAATGTGAAAAAGTATTGTTCAAATAAATAAAATTTTTGTAAGCAATTGATAATAATCAATAAAACAATACATTTAACTTTTCAATTTGACCATTAAAAATTGTGGTGGTGGAGGGGTTAAAATAAAAAATCAATACATATATCGTATTCGGGAAATGATAGTTTTTCCTAGGCTATTCTTATGTGGAAATAGAGAGGATGGGCGACCCCATTTATTATGGCCCGATCGAAAAAAAAGGTATTCACATTTTTTTAATCTCACAAATTAAATTATTCCCACAAACGAAATTCGAACTTTGACTTTCTATGAAGCACCCTAATATACATATATTCCTACGACATAGTACAGAAAATCCTTGGGCAGAAATATATTTTTTATGACACATGCATGACTTCAGCTATAACTGATCAAATTACCATGAATAACCGAAAATTTCCGGAAGTTTAAAGAAATTTTCAAATCGAATTTTGGGTAATTTATCTTTAGTTACCATGAATTACCTGTAAGATTACCATAATCATGATTTATTCGAATTTTGGGTAATTTATGGTAGGTTACCATATTTACCTGTAAAAGTACCATAAATGACCGAAAGTTTCTTTGGGGTCATGCTTCCGTTATTCGAAATCTAATATGGGCTGAAATCATGACTGTATTTCGAGAAATGTCTGAAATCATACATTCATTATAAAAAATATCGTATGTGCCAAGGGGGAGAGGGACTTTTTCTACTTGTGTACGTTTTCAGTACTCGTCGGAAAAGTCCCTCTTCTCCCCCTAGGTGCATTATATACTATTTGGTAATCCAACGTTATCTCTGCCAAGGCTTCTCAGTTTATTCTTGACTTTAGAATCATTTCAAGTTAACTGAAATAATGTAAAAAAATGGTATAATTGATAATAAACATTTTATAGGAATAATAGAAGTCAAGCTCGATTCTCTATAAATTGAAACTGAAGAAAAGTCGAATGCTTTCTTTAAAATTTTACAATTTTTAATGTTTATTATTTTTAATTTTTCAACATTTTTTTAGATTGTTTCATCGTTGAGGTTTTAGTTTGGAAATTTTTATCGTCAAGTTTCTTAGTTTTATTTGTAAATTTTTTCACATTAAACAAAATGTTTCGAGGGAAATTTAAACACAAAATAAAACAGTTGTAATTGGCCGATTTAGTTCAAATTTTTATCAGACCTGGATATCAAACCATTCAGCCAAGAATATTGATCATACTTCTTTTAATTTTCGTGATGTGGTAAGGGGCCGTGCATAAATGATATAAAGTCTTTTGGGTGGGGGGGGGGGACAATATTTGTACGCTGTCTTCCGTGGGGGGGCATGATTTGAATCATTTCTCACGTAAGATATTGTTAAATTCAACTATTTGATCAAAAATTCAACTAATTTGTTAAAAATTCATTTTTTTAGTTAAAGATTCATCATTGTGGTTGAAAATCATTTATTTCGTTAAGCATTTCACTATTTTGTTAAAAGTTCATATTTTTGGATTTAAATTAATTTCTTTAACTGAAAATTTAACAATTCTATTTCTGAATGAAAACTAACCGTTTATAGTTGAAAATACAACTATTTGGTTCAAAATTGAATCACTTTCTTAAAAGTTCATTTTATTGGTTAAAGATTTATAGTTTTAGTTGAAGTTTTATCTTTTGGTTGAAAATTAAATTACTTTGCTAAAAATTCGTTCTTTGGTTAAAGATTATTTTTTAACTGATAAATGAACTATTTGATTAAAAATTCAACTGTTTGGTTGAAAATTAACTTTTTCGTTGAAAATTCATATTTTTGGGTTGAAAACTCAACTGTTATGTAGAATATTATTCTTTTTGGCTTAAAAAGTCAAGAATTTGGTAAAAAATTTAACTATTTGGCAGAAAATTCAACTGTTTTGTCGCGAATTCGTTTTTTCATTGACAATTAATTTTTTTATATAAATATTTAACTATTTCACTATTCGATGAAAATTTATGTTTTTTAGTTCAAAAATACAACTATTTGGTTGAAAACTTGTGTAATTTCTTGAAAATTCCTTTTTTTTTTTGGTAGAAAATTAATCGTCTTGTGAGAAAATTCAACTATTTGGTAAAAACATGTATATATTCTATTGAAAATTCGTCTTTTTTGATCAAAGAAAATAATCATTTGGGTTAACATTTCATTTCTTTAGTTAAAAATTGAACTATTTGATTGAAGGTTCATTCTTTTTTGCTTTACATTATTTTTTTAACTGAAAATTAACCTATTAAAGTTTGAGTTCACCTGAACATGTTTCAAGAAAATCTCGAATTTTCTCGAAATCGTCTCGAATGCATAACTAGTCTACACTGCCGGCACCGGCAAGGAACGGGCCGACACGGAAGCTGTTCGCCGTTTCACGAAAAGGGAAATACGGAATAAAAGCGAATTACGTATATTCAACTGGTCACGAAAATATTGTTGGTCAAGCCCCTTCTCTCGGGTGGGGGGGGGGCAACCCCGTGACTAGTCACAGAAATAATTGTCATCGAACTCCTTCTCCTTTCCAACGTCTCGTGGGGGCAGGAAGGCACCCCTGTTACTGGTCACAGAAATAATGTTGGTCAAAACTCCACCCCTTTC
>CAKNYM010050855.1:20281-37398 GCA_932195095.1 Andricus curvator
GAATTCACCCCTGTTACTAGTCACAGAAATAATGTTGGTCAAAACTCTACCCCTTTCCAACATCTTATGGGGGGTGGGAATACACTCTTGTGACTGGTCACAGAAATAATTTTGGTCAAACCCTCACCCCATTCCAACGAGTCATGGCGGCGGGAATTCATCCCTGATACTAGTCACAGAAATAATGTTGGTCAAACTCCTATCCGTTTCCAACGTCTCGTGGGGGCGGGAAGGCACTCCTGTGACTGGTCACAGAAATAATTTTGGTCAAACCCTTACCCCATTCCAACGAGTCATGGCGGCGGGAATTCAGCCCTGTTACTTAAACCTAAGAGAACAGATACTAGAATTTTCATCGAAATTATTAGCAATAGCTGAAATTCTTCAGATGATTTGACATGGAATTGCTCATTTCACTTTTCGTGAAAAACAGCCGGAAAACAGCGTCCTTGTCGACGTTCATAGCAAATTATTTAAAAATTTTATGAATAAAAAATGTTGGATAAAATTTTTTTAAAAAATCGTTGAAAAAATGTTGATAACAAATTTTTTAACCAATTTTTGAAAAAGAAATTGTTTGAAAAAAAGTTATGAAAAAAATTGTTTGGAAAAAAATTTTTTGAAAAAAAAAAAATTTTCGAAAAAAAAATTGTTGGACAAATATTTTGCCGCTTATGCCCTTTTGCTGTGCCAAATGTTGGCGCTTATGCCCTTTTGTACGATGGGCGGACGGACGGACACCCAACTGAAACCATAAGGTCGCAGGAGTGTCTTTTCACCCCCCCCCCCTCACGAGACGTTAGAAATGGGTAGGGGTTAGAACAACATTATTTCTGTGACCAATACAGGGGTGTTTTTCCTCCTCCACGGGTCGGTAATCGTAATTCTTGAGTGATTAAGTGTGATATATACGTTCCATACGAAGCGTCAAAAGTCAAAGACTAACAAAATGACTCTCAAATCACATGACCTTACTCTAAAATGCGTCAAATTCCCTTCCGTATGCTTGAAATATGCTTTTCACCGGTACCGATATTGAAGGCTGTAGTCAGAAAAATTTTCGATGGCGGGGGGTATACAGCAGGAAAAAATCCAGGGGGGGGGATATGCAGCAGGAAAATTTTCTGGGGGGGGGGGTATGCAGCGGCACACAGGAGAGTATATATGTATTAGGGTGCCAATTCAAAATGTAATTTTTTTTCTTGAGGTCTTAGCCTCTAAATTTGTACAGTTTGACAAAGAAATTACCACTTATTTTTTGTTTTTTTTTATATAAAATTTTCTTGAGCTTCCGCGAGACGCTCGCTAAATATTTTTTCAGCTTTAAAAGAAAAAACACGGGGTAATTTTTTTGTTTTAAGAAAAACTCCTATAGGGTGAGACTTTTAAAATTGATTAAATTAACTCAGATATGATACTTAAGTAATCTGAATTTCATAAATTCATTGGGTCTTACCCCCTGAGATTTTTATTTGAATGAAAACAATTTTCACACATTCTTTATTTTCTAAAAAAAAGTATCTTAGATCCCGCTCAAGGCCCTTCTTTCGAACAGTGCATTACTCAAATGTCAAGATAATGGCATTTTCACTTCTTTAGCTGAAATGAGGGTTCAAGTGAAAAAATAAATGCAACAAAAACATTTTACTACTCTTCTAAACAACATTTTTCGTTTATAACACTTTCGCCTAAAACCCTTCTTTCGAACAGTACATCACTTAAATGTAAAGAGAGAGAGAGAGAGAAAGATTGAAATAACATTTTTTTGAAGCAGAATTTTAATTTTATAGAATAACCATTCAAAGAACACGCTGTTTTCCACATAAATCGACAATATAGGACAGTAGTGGTGTATGATATTTCATTAATGTACATACTCTACATATTTAAAAACTTGGGAATCGTACTTCGTGCTAGGTTAGTCTTATGTTATGAATTTAACATGTTTATGAAGAAAAGTGAGCAATACCAGACGACCGCAATAAACTCGTATGCTAATATGAAATTCTGAGACAATAAATTGATAAGACAAATTGATAAGATAAATTGATAAGTAATGTTTCAGATAAAATTTGTTCATTTTATGCACATCTTTCTTTTAAGTTATATTATATTCTTTTTAAAAATACTTTTTCTTCACATGTAAGTAGTCTATTGGCCGAAAAAAGGGTCTTAGGCGAAAGTGTTGTGAACAAAAAATGTTGTCAATGTATGTATGTATACCATTAAGCCATTTCCCTTTCAGGGTAGGCGTGACACTACCCAATTCGGGTAGTGTTTCTAGGTGGATACTTTTCTTGTAGTTATAAATAACTACAATTTTGGGCTCACCACACCCATAATATGCCAATAGCACACAGTATTCTCGAATGGTCACCCATCCAAGTACTAACCGCGCCCAACGCTGCTTAACTTCAGTGATCTGACGAGAACTGGTTTTTTCAGCGTGGCATTGCCGTTGGCTATGATAAATTAAAACGTTTCTTTTGCGTTTGTTTTTCCACTGGAACCCTCAGTTCAGCTAAATAAGTGAAAAATGCCGTTTTCTTGACATTCAAGTGATGTACTGTTCGAAAGAAGGGTTTTAGGCGAAAGTTTTATAAACAAAAAATGTCGTTTATGAAAAAGTAAAATGCTTTTTTCACGTTCAATTTTTCTCTAAAACACGCAGTTTAGCTAGAGAACTGGGAAGTGTCATTTTATTGACATTTCAGTGGACTATTGGACCAAAAAAGAGTTTTAGGAAAAAGTGTTATAAGCAAAAAATATTGTTTAGAAGAAAGTAAAATGTTTTTGTCGCATTTATTGTTTCACTTGAACCCTCAGTTTAACCAAAAATGTAAAAAATGCCATTTTCTTGGCATTTAAGTGATGTACTGTTCAACAGAAGGGTGTGAGACGAAAAATCTGTGATTAAAAAGAATGTTCCTTGTAAAAAATGAAATATCTTTATTATATTTATTTTTTCACTAGAGCCCATAGTTTAAGAGAGAAAATTAAAAAAAAAATACATTTTTTATCTTCAATCGCCTTGAGCGGGATCTTGACCTTTTTTTTACAAAATAAAGAATGCGTGAAAATTTTTTCATTCCAAGAAATATCTCAGGGTGTAACACCCAATGAATTTATGAAACTTAGATTACTTAAGTGTCGTATTTTTAATAATTTAATAAATTTTCAAAGTCTCACCCTATAGGATTTTTTCTTAAAACAAAATGATTACACCGTGTTTCTTCTTCTAAAGCTAAAAAAATATGTAGCGAACCTAGAACTTTAAACGCCTTGCTGGAACTCAAGAAAATTTTATGTAACAAAACCAAAAAATACGTGGTCTTTTTTTTGTCAAACTGTACAATTTAGAGGCTAAGACTTTAAGAAAAAAAATATTACGTTTCAAATTGTCACCCTAATATGTACATTATGTACATGTTTCAAGAATTTCGGGGTGGGGTAAAACCCGCCCCCCCCCCCCTGGCTACGACCTTGCCGATAGTGCATACACTTTGTAAAAAAACGTAATTTTTTCAAGTTTTAACATTGAAAATCATATTTACACTTTTATGGACAATTCGTTTTTTATTGAAAATTAATTTTTTATATGAATTTTGAAATATTCCATTTTTTAATCAAATTCAATATTTTTTAGTTTAAAATTACAACTATTTGGTTGAAAGCTTGTGTAATTTCTTGAAAATTCGTTTTTTTTATTAGAAAATTAATCTTTTTGAGGTAGCATTCATCTATTTTGTTAAAAGTGTATGTATTTTGTTGAGAAATCCTATTTTTTGTTAGAAAATGAATTCTTTTTATTGAAAATTCAACGATTTATTAAAAATTGATATATTTTGTTGAGAATTCGTATTTTTTATTAAACAATTAATCTTCTGGGTAAATTGATCATTTTTATTAAGAATTAAATTTTTTGTAGAAGGATCATCTTTTCGGTGTGAAAATTCATCTCCTTCTGTAGAAATTTTATCTTTCTTGGTTCAAAGTGCAACGGTATGATTGAAACTGGATCTTTTTTGCTTGAGAATTCAACTATTATGTTGAAAATTCGTCGTTTTTTGTTCAATTGAAATGTTTTTGATCTAAAATGAACATCTTTTTTTGTTTCAAATATCAACTATCATTAGATTTTTTGTTGGGAATTCTTCTTATTTTGGTTGAAAATTCAACTACTCAGTGTAAAGTTAAACTACTCTGATAATTCATAAAAAGAAACAGTAAGAACCCCCCGCAAATCTTCTTAAGTTATTTTTGGATGATCGCTAAATAAATTTAAATATAAAAAATTTAGTCGATATAAATCACGTATGATATGAGGGGGGTGGGGGTGGGTCAAAACTTGCAGAAGAAGGGAGAGTAGGTGGTTCAAAATTGCAGAAAAAAACTTTACGTAATTAATGCACGGCCTCTCAACAGAAAAAATGTTATACACGCACAAACAATTTTTTTTTCATTGCATTTTTGTATTCCTGGGTTCGAGTTAGATCTAGATATGTCCAAAAACATTCTATTATTTCACAGTCATACACCTTATGCGCCATGCCCTACCTTTTTGTTAAATCCATGGTTAATTGGGGTCTACTCTCCTCCACAGAAATAATTTATAGTTTTCTAAAAACCTAGATTCAAAATTTTGATTTTTTCAATTGCAATGACCGGGAATATTGTTTGAATTCTCTTCATTTTGCAATTAAGTTAATTCGAATGTTTGCAAAACCTTCAGGAATTAACAATTGAAACGATATGCGCTTAAATAAATATGTTTGAGAAAGAGTTTAGACTGTTAACCCCAGATTATAGAGTATAGGATAGAGATACCAATTATATTATTATTATTATTATTATTGCACTTACCATTGAAATTGAGGATCCCCACGGATGTGAGGAGCAGGCTCGCAGCAATAATATTCATTTCTTATTGTCTGCTCAATAGTCACAATAACAGAGAACTGCAAACTGATTATTGTAGAATTACGTGTGAAGAAAGACACGAAAAATGGCTACTATATATACCTCCTTTTATGACTTAAATTCATTGACGCGCTCTATTTAATTATCAAAATGAATGGAGTGGAAGGAGAATGATTGTTCATTTTAGATCCGAAAAACATCCATATTAGCTAAATTTATTACCCACAGAACCTACCAAATTATTCATGATTACAATATGTGTTATAGATTGCATGATAGAGGAAGTGAAAAAAAATCTTCTAAATTGTTGTCTCTCAAAAATGCAAACAAAGATAAAAAACATGAATGTGCCACAGCAGGGCATGATGAGATTCCACCGATAAGTTTTCCGCTATGTAGGAAATGTATATGCAACCTTCGAGCGAAATGTATTTTTTGATTGAAAAATTGTTTCATTCTTTGAAATATTTTTCTAATTGTGAGACAAATTTATCCTGAAAGTATTTTACTTTTTTTTTAATTCTTAGTAAGTCTAATGTTATCATTTTCAGTTGAAATAACACCTATGTACAAAGAATTTTATACAGAAAAAATTATATATTGCTTTTTTTATTGCAGTAATTTATAACCCGAAAACCAGAATATTCCTGATACTGGATTTGCAATCTTTGAATCTTATTCTATATTCGCTTCGCTTTGATTACATTTCTAATTTTCTAAAGGATCTATGGTTATACATGAAAGTTGAAACTTATGTAGTTGGTAATTTATCGAATATCATAAATGATTAATTACATCCAGGGTCAATATAATCACCCCATTGAGTATTTTTGAATTTGTTTGAAAAACCGAAAATCCAAATTTTGATCGCACAAAAAATAATAAAAAATTCCATTTCCCAGCGAAACTATGCAAGATACGAAAAAAGATGGAAAAGCAAACAAATTATGCACCGAAAATAGGTCTACAAATTTGTTAATAATCACTTTTTGATTGGACGCGTAGTTTTTGTTTCATTTGTAAAAAACAACATTAAAAATAAAGAACAAATTTTTTTTTGGAGAAACGACACAAGTCGTCTACCTGGACAGGGGATTTTGTTTTATTTTCAGTAAAAAATGTTATTGAGAATATCAAATGAAGATTTGATAATACTTACCATTATACCATTAAGCCATTTCCCTTTCGGGGTAGGCGTGACACTACCCGATTCGGGTAGTGTTTCTAGGTTGATAACTTGTAGTAAATAACTACAAGTGTGGGCTCACCACACCCACGATGTGCCAACAGCACTCAGTTTTCTCGAATGGTCACCCATCCAAGTGCTAACCGCGCCCAACGCTGCTTAACTTCAGTGATCTGACGAGAACTGGTTTTTTCAGCGTGGTATGGCTGTTGGTATATATTTATGCTTACAAATTCTAAAATATGGTTTTCATACTCATGAAAAAGTTACTCTACCTCTTCACTGAGTGAGTCGCGCTTACCCCGAAAGTGATATGGCTTACTGGAATAATAATGATAATTTTAATAATAATTATTATTATTAAAGTATTATTAAAGTATATCACTATACTTTCAGTTAAAAGAGGTAAAAATCAGTTCTGCTTTTCTTTTTATGATATTGTTCACAAATATTATAAGATCCAATGTATGAAAATTTTAATTTAATACTATACAACTTAATGAAAATGTTCGGTACATATATTTTATATGACCTGAAATTTCTCATTCCCCAATTATTAATCCAAATTCCAGAAATTTAGAATACAAATTTTTTCAAACTGTTATTTGATGAAAAAAATTAAAATAAAACTAGGGTAATAAGTGATAACACAATATTGGGCTACCCTTCAGTAGCGATTCTCCCCCTTTATAATTCTGGCTTGAGCATATCAAATAAGAAAATAAATATAAACCTGTAAATCCTGTAAGAACCTTTTTCAACTCTTGAGAAGAATAACATCTAATTAGTTGACAATTCATCTCATCGGTTGAAAATTTAAATACTTTCTTGAAAATTCGTTTTCGTTTTTGGTTTAACATTGATATTTTTAATTTAAAACTTATTTTTTCTAGTTGATAATTAAACTATTTCGCTAAAAATTCATGTATTTTGTTGAAATTATTATTTTTTTGTTTGTAAAAAATTAATCTTCTCGGGTGAAAATTCATCCTTTTTGGTCAAAAATGCAACCACTTGGTTAAAAGTGGAATCAATTTATTAAAAGATCAATTTTTAGATTGAAAATTCATCTCTTTGTTTGAAAATTTAACTATTTCATTTTTATAAAATTAATCTTATTGGTTGAAAAATTATCTTCTGGGTTGAATGTTCAACTCTTTTCTTGAAAATTCTTTTTTTTATATTTATTATTTTAGTTAAAAATTCACCTCTTTGGTCAAAAATTAAAATTTTTTGTTGAAAATTCCTATTTTTTGTTTGGTTAAAAATTAATTTTCAATCTGAAAATTTAACTGTTCCATCTTTGGTTGAAAATTTATCCTTTAAAAGTTTAAAATTTCACTATTTGGTAGGAAATTCATGTATGTTGTTGAAAATTCGTTTTTTTTCGGTTAAAAAATTAATCTTGCTTGTTGAAAATTCGTTTATTTGGAAGAGTGCACTATTTTATTAAAAAATAGTTTTTCCCCTTTAATTCAACTGGCTGAAAACTGAGAATTGAACTCACTTCTAAAAAATTCGTTTTTTTTTTGGCTTGAAAATGCAACTATTTTTCGGTCTATTTTTTCGGGTTTGATAATTGGATCATTGATTTGAAAATGCATCTTTGTAGGTGGAAAATAGAACTATTCTGATAAAGAAAATTCGCTTTATTTCAAAAACTTAAAACAAAATTTAGATGCTTTTTAATAATTTTAAAAGATTTGAAAAGATAACATTTTTTAAGATTTCTGGAAAAATTTTAAATAGTTTATATCGTATTTTAAGAGAATAGTTTTAATTTTGAAGATACCTTAATGTGTCGAAGAAGTATCTCGAAGATTTCAAGAGAATTTTGTTAGTTTTCAGGAATTCGAAAAATATCTGGTTAACTGAATTTTGACGGTTGTTAAGAGAATAAAAAAAATCCTAAAAATCAAAAAAAAATCTCAAGTAATTTTCAAATGATTTTCTGAAATTCCAAAGAAGAATATAGCAGATTTTAGAGCAAAATTTTTCAATTTTACAAGATTACATTTTAGAAATAATCAAGTAAGTTCGAGAGATATTCGGAAGTTATAAAAAGATTTAAAAATAATTGTAAACCTGGACAAATTAAAAATTTTGTTTAACAAAACGTAGATTTTTGAAAATGTTGTAAAAAAATTGAGAAGGTTTTCAAGAATTTTGAACGGTTTCAAGAGAATAAAAAAATTATTCTTGAGATTCACGGGAAAATGTTTTGATTGTTTATTTTTTTGAATTAATTCTAAAAGAGAATTGAACCAAGTTTCAAAACATTCTAAATTATTTCCTAAAAATTTGAAAAAGAACGTACAAGATTTTACAGAGAAATTTTCCAATTTTGAAATATTATAAAATTCTTGAAAACATCCAGTAAGTTTAGATATATTTGGAAGTTTTTAAATGATTGAAAGATGTTTAAAAGTTGTAAAGATTTCAAAAAATATAAAAAGGATGTAGATTTTGCATAAGAAGCTTGTTAAGAATTTCGAAAGATTGCACGATAATGACAAAAATTTCTTTATTCCACACTCGTCCGAAATGGCCACCTTTTGCCCCTGAAAATAGGGGCGAAAGTAGCATATATTTCTCGTAAACCGCATTTCTGGGGCGAAAGTAAAATTTGCGGGGCGAAAGTAAAATTACTTGTAATGGCTACATTTCTAATTTCGAATTCGATGTTTTTACGAGATGTTATTCATACCAAGATTACCAAACGGTTACAAATGGCAGGTTCAAAATGCAAAGAGGAAGAATACAAAAGGCAGAGCAATGAAAGGAATGGTGATGGGAGTAAGGAACGAATGTATAACAGAGAAGAATAAAAAAGAGTTGAAAGAACATAAAGAGGGATTAATAGTAGAAGAGGAGATGAGAGAACTGATGGAAGAAAATAAGTAAGAGATTAGGCTTATAATAGGAGGAGACTTTAATGCGAGAACAGGAGATAGAGGAGGAAGGGAATGGGATGGAGTGCGAGGAAGAAAATTCAAAGACAAGAGACTGAATGGGGGGGGGAAAGAAGTTGTTACAGAGACTAGGAGTGATGGGATGGTTTATCCTAAACGGAAGTATAGAGGGGGATGAGGAAGGGGAATATACACGTTCTGGAGGAAAGAGGGAAACGGTAATTGATTATATGGTAATGGACAACGAGGTAAGAGAGAAGGTCAAGAAACTAGAGGTAGGGAATTATATAGATTCGGATTACTTTCCCATAATAGTGACAGTAGAGGGAGAAGTGAGTAATAACAATAAGGCTAAAAAGAAAGCGAAAGTAAAAAGAGCAGGAAGAGGGGATTGGTCAATGGAAGGCAAAGAACAGTTTAAAGAAAAAGTGAGGAATATCAAAATGGGGGAAGGAAATGTAAACGAGGAAATGGAAATAATGATAGGAGAAATAAAAGGAGTATTAGAGTGCACAAGCAAAAAAGAAGTTAGTGAAGGAGGGGATAGAAGTGGATGGGATGATAAAAGGGAATTAAAAAAATGGAGAAAAGGGACAAGTAGTGGAGAAAAATATAGGAGAAAAAAGAAGGAGTATACTGATTTGTGTGATCAAAAAAAAGAGGAGGAAAATAAAAGGTTTGAAGAAGAAGCGGAGAAGGCTAGGGCGGAAGAAGAGGTTTGGAAGGTGGTAAATAGAGAGCGAAGAAGAAGGAAAAGAGTAAACCAGGATATTGACATGGTAGAATGGAAAAAATTTTTTATGGAATTACTAGGAGGGGTAGAGAGGAAAGTTAGGAAAGGAGGAAAAGATGGAAGGGAAACAGATGAGGAGGAGGACATTACAAGGGAGGAAATAGTCAAGGTATTAGGGATGATGAAAGATGGAAAGGCACCTGGTATGGATGAGATTCCTTATGAAGAATGGAAATATGGGGGAAAGAATTAAAGGAATGGGCATGGATAATGTGCAATAGAGTATGGAGGGGAGAGGGGTGGCCAGAGTTGTTGAAAGAAGGAGTAGTGATACCAATAATGAAGATAGGCAAAGGGGAGGAGGTTAAAGATTATAGAGGAGTGACACTAATGCCAACACTGTATAAAGTATATGCGACTATTTTATCGGAGAGGTTAAAAAAGAAGTTGTGAAGAAAAAGGTAGAGCGAACGAATCAGACAGGGTTTAGAAAAGGGATGGGGGTGATGGACAACATATATGTTCTGAACTACTTAGTAAATAAGAGGATTAAAACGGAGAAAGGGGCAATAGTAGCAATATTTGTGGACTTAAAGGCGGCGTTTGACTCATCAGACCGAGGCGAGATAGAAAAAGTTATGGTGAAAAGGGGGATACGAGAGGCATTAATAAAGAGAGTATGAAGAGAAATGAAGAGAAAAGGGTGGGTAGGAGTTAGGATAGGGAACGAAAAGATATATACACTGGCATAGGCAGACGATATAGTGTTGATGGCAGATGATGAAGAAGTGATGGCGGGATTAATTGCAGGATCAGAGAAATACTTAGATGGAAAAAAGTTGAATTTAAATATGGAAAAGTCAAATATAATGAGGTTTCGAAAAGGAGGGGGAAGAAAGAAAGAATGGACGGGGAGATGGAAGGGAATAAAATTAGAAGAAGTAAAAGAGTTTAAGTATTTGGGATATACCTTGCAAGCAAATGGAGATCATAGAGCTCATATAAGAGAAAGGATAAAAAAGCAGCAGGGGTAATGAAACATATATGGGGGATAGGAAAAAGAAGGTTTAAAAAAAATTGGAGAAGAAGAATGTGGTTATTTGATACGCTGGTATGGCCGGTATTAGGTTATGGAGCAGAGATATGGGGATGGATAGAAAGGAAAGAGATTGAGAGTTTACAAGAAAGGTATATAAGGTGGACGCTAGGGGTAGACTGGAGGACGCCGGGATATACGGTGAGAGAAGACGCGCAAAGGGATAAATTAAGTACTAGTGCGGGAAAGAGGGCATGGAATTTTAAGACGAAGCTGATGGGAGAAAAGGGAGGGGAGTTAGCGAGAAAGTGTTTGATGGTGGTAGAAGAAAGGAGAGGGTGGGCGGTGGAATTAACGAGATGGGAAGAAGAAAGGAGGGAGTTCTTTAAGGCTAGATATATAGAAGACGGGACTGGAGTCAACTACGAAGAAGTGGAAAAAAGGAAGAGGGAAAGACAATTAATAGAAAGATGGGGGATGATTGAGGAATCAAAATATAATAAATGGTATGAGATGATAAAAAAGGAAGGAGTACCAAAGTATTTAGAAAAGGGTTGGGGAGAGAAAATATGGACCAGAAAGCAAGATTTAGATTGGGAAACGAGGTAAGGGCAGGTATGTATTGGGAAAAGAAAGAGAACAGGAAGTGCAGAATCTGTGAATGGGAAGAGGAAACATGGGAGCATGTATGGGAAGGATGTAGGAGAGGAATGGATGATAAAGGAATGGAAGATAAAGGAAGCTAGCAAGAGAATGTGGTAAAGATTCTAGCGGAGGACAGTTTGGGGGAAGAGTGGATGAAGTAGTTAGAGGGTGCTAGGGGAGCGAATGAGAAAGAATGAAATGATGCCAAAAATGGCAAAATAGATTTACAAGAGAAGTGAAAGAAAAAGGAAACGGAAGTCGCTTAAATTAGAAGCGTAAAGATTTGTAAGTAATGGTTATGTAATAGCATAAGTAAATTAAGATGCATTAGGGTTATCGCTCTCTCTATCTCTCTCATTTGCACTCTCGCTTTCGATCACTAGCTCACTCGTTCGCTAACACGTCCGAAATTGCGCTATCGTCAAAAAATAGAAATAAGGATATAGATATAAGATTTTCTGTAAATAGGTGTAAATAAATGTTAATAGTAAGGATCAGATTTTATAAAACATGCAGAAGGAAGTGTTGTAAGAAATGGAAGTCATGTAAACCGTTAGGGGACACATTATGAATAAAGAAGAAGTAAAATTAGCGGGGCGAAAGTGAAATTACCGGGGCGGAAGTAAAAGTTGGGGGCGAAAGTAAAATTTGAAAGCCATATTGAAAATCTGAGTTGCTCCGAGTCGATCAGAATTCGAGCCGCTAACAAAGCTATAAAAAAATGCTTCGGACCCGCTTTTCAGGGCCAAAAGGTGGCCACGGTCGAGAGTAGGATAAAATACTATATGCAACATGGGACGAAAGTCGATTTTTCCCTCGGGTAATTACTGAATCTGCTCCTTTCGCCCCTTGTTACATAATGCACTATTAGATTCTTAGGAAAAAGTAGAATGATTTTTTGTAAGAGAAAAATTAATTTTAAGAGAACATTTGATAATGTTTTGAAGCATTTCAAAAGATTTCAAGTTCTGAAAAGATTCAAAAACGAATTTTCTTTAAATTCTTGCGAAAATATAGATTTAGATTTAGATTTTTAAAGATTTCAAACAAAAATTAAAAAGCTTTGAAAGAATTTTGATAGGTTTCAAAAGAATAAAAAGATTCACTCAAATTTCCTGGAAAAATTTGAAATAATTTGTTGTTTTAACAAATTAAGTTTTAAAGGAAATTTTAAAACATTTCGAAAGATTTCCAAAAAAAAAAAAAGATATATATAATATATAAAATTCTGTCAAATGAAAAAATTTTCTTTAAAATTTTATAGATTTTTTTCGACACATCTGAAACCTTGAAAAATGTTTTTGAATTTTTGTCAAGAATCTTGGAAGAATGATATTTATCCCAACTTTAAAAACAAACTGACAATACTTATTTCCTTGTTTTCAGGTGTGAGAAAATAATTTTAGCTCGAATTTTGGCGTTCGAAAGCTTTAAACAAATAAATAGTCATCCGCAATTTTTGTTTTGTATTAAAAATGATTTTTGCGCTCAAATCGAATAACTAAATGCTCTTACCTATATTAAGTTATTTCAATATTTGCATGTATATCAAAAAAAAATATTTTAAAAGCAATCAGTGTTATATAAAAATATTGTTTTATTTATTTTTAGACAACACCTTATCTTAAAAAACCTCTTTTTTTATTTAGAAAACGTCTATTATGTATTCAATATAATACAAAACATGTTACCGTAACGGCTTAAACAATTTATTATTGTTTCTAATCGACTTGTCTTAAAGTAAACTTAGAACATTGCGGCTTTTTTCTACATTCTTCAACTTTTCTTTGACTATTTATTTATATTTTTATAATAATTAATGGTCAGGAATAGCACTAATTGTTCAAACAATATATCGTTATTTATAACAATCTTTTCTGAAATTATCGTGAAAAAATGCTGTTTTTTCTTAATTTTTAACATTTCTTATGTTATTTAGTTAAGCTGTAACGATAATCAACTAGAATAAATAATAATAACTGTTAAAACAATTTCCTATTATCTACTATCATATTTTTTAGAATGACACTGAAAGGTTGCGGTTTTTTTAATTTTTTAACTTTTTTTCGATAGCTATGAATAAATAATATTCAATACAACCAAAAAAAAAAGTTTAAACAATTTATTATTGTTTATTACGACTATTTCCTAAAATCAAATTAGTGTTGAAATATTTTTTTCAATTTTCTACATGGATTTAATATATTTTTTCCTTGAAGTAATTATTAAGAACATTTGGTGAAGCGAGCAACATAATGCAGGTACAGCAATAAATCTAGCTTACCTTGTAAGATGACCTAATTTCAATGAACTCAGTGTCTTGTTTCAAAACAAAAGTTTTAAAATAATTTATTCATACACTACGCAGACAGAAAAATATTTTTTTTAAGATACTTGAAAATTCTGTAGTCATCACAGAAAATTCTATAAGTTCTGCACTAAAAGCTTATCTGTCGCATCCTACGAAAAAAATGTTTGTAATTAAAAACTTTTTACTTGCAGAGCCACTTGTCGCGAATCGAAAGCAAAATTTCCTATAAAAATTACGTATTTCTCAATGGAGAATCTGAATCTTCAATGAAAAATAGAGGTTTCCATTTGAAATTTTAAAGTTACCCCCTTCCACCTCCAGGGACTGGGTTGTGGGGTAAATTTTTACGAAGTCGCTTTCCTCCATCGAAAATAAAAAGTTTTTATTATCCTGACCGGATCTCTGATTCGATTTCTATACGGGAAGACGTACAGTTTTTTTTAATTGAGATAACGCTTTTTTTATAAAAAAATTGAATTTTCTGGCCAAACTGCAACATAAAAAAAGTCCAGAAAACCAGTTGTACATAATCTTACAAGTTCTAACTTCAAACAAGTATTATTTTTGCATACTAATCTTTTTTTTAATGTAATGTATGCCATTAAACGTTTAGCCCAAGAAAAAATCAAAATAATAATGAAAAATACCATGCAAAAAAAGTTGAGAGACTTACCGTCAAAAGGGGCAATTTCGGACATGTGGGGTAGATTCGGACATTCCTAAATTGATAGTCTGAATTACTTAAGGGGATTTTAGCCAAAATCTAGAACCAGTTAAGGCTTTATTAAGACTTTAACTGGTTCTAGTTTCTGGTTGAAACCCCTAAGGTAATTTAAACTATCAATATAAAAATGTTCGAATTTACCCCACTTGTCCGAAATTACTTCGTTTGACGGAACCAATTCCTTCTGGAGATATACGAAATTGATATTTTACAAAAATCATTTCTTTGCGTGAACAATCTGAATAGCTGCATCTTTGTTTATACTTTATAATGTGGAATTTATATATTTTGTATGCAAAATCTTTGAAAAAAAGGACTTTATTATTGTCAAACAATGAGTTTATTTATTTATACAATTGAATATACATAATTTGCAAACATAATTATTTGGCTAAAAGATTGGGTGAAGTTTGTCGCAAACGAATAATGTTTACTGCAAAAAATTCTTTTTGAGGCAAATGAAAACCGTGTTAACATTACATTTAAGAGGATGTTCCATTTGTGTCAAGAATCATGTTTCTGACATAAGAGGACAATTATCTGAGTGTTTACTTGCAAAACATGCATTATCTTGAATACTAAAAATTTTCATTAATTTTAAGTCCCATTTTTTAATAATCCTGGAAACCATAAATTACGTACACTAGTGAGGGGGGGGCAGAAGTATTGGGCAATATTGTGATACTTGTAAACTACATCACCCTAAAAATAGAAAAATTGGAATTATTTACATATGTAATATATTTTACTGCTTTATTCACGTTAACAAGAATATAAACTCACTAATTGATTAATATCCGAAATCTTTGAAGAATTTGTCATTATAAACTTGTGATTTTTTCACTATTCAAATAGTGAAATGCTAAAACTCTACTATAATGCTCCAGCCAAACACTCAATTAATATTTCAATTAGTAAAATTTTCACTAATTTAGATTTACAGGTTCTTCTAAAGGCTCTTTTGTAATTCTTAGAATACTATTATTTAAATTAGAAGATTAATGCTTAGAAGTTCTGAAATTATCAATCTTTTCCTCTAATATTTTAATCTGTATCATCATAATATTTTTTCATTGTGAGATATTAAAATAAGCTTCATTGGAATATCTTGAAATCTAAGAAAACAATTGGGTGGAGTCGAAAAAAATGTATTACTAGACAATATAATGCAAAATTTAGCCAAAACTATAGAAGTATGTTGCCATTATTTCCAATGCTACAGCAAGGTGAAAAATTTTCAAAAATTTTGTGTTTGGGGGTAGGAAATAGTAAAATAATCGTCCTTATCCAGTTATGATTCTCTTAATTTTAACTTTTTTGTAAGAGGAGAAATGATTTTACATTGCATATTATTGAAAAAGTAATTTTGACATTCGATCGGTGGGTCGATCAAATCGAATAAACCGATCCGATGGAAATCGGATCGAATTTTTTTGCACACGTCTAGTTTTTAAAACTTCCAAAAAGTTAATTTTCTCGCAAAAAGACAAATTTCCAACAAAATAGTTCTATTTTTAACAAAATAGTTAAATTTCCAACAAAAAAGTTTATTTTCAACCAAGAAAGATGACTTTTCTACGATGAAAGATGAATTTTTCATTGGAAAGGACGAATTTTCAACAAGAAGTTGAATTTTCAAGCCAAAAAGACGAATTTTTTAGAAGACAGTGCTACCATAAAAGGTGAATTTTCTACTAAAAGAACAATTTCCAACAAGTTGAATTAAACAAGAAAAAACTAATTTTTAACAAAAGACCAAAAAAGACGACTTAAAGTTAAAATTTTTTTAATTCAACCAAAAAAGAGTTGAATTCTCAAGTCAAAAAGAAGAATTTTTTAGAAGACATCAGTTTGAAAGATGACTTTTCTGCTCGCTTTTCTGCCATAAGAGATGAATTTTACATTCAAAAGGACGAATTTTTAATAAAGCATTAAAATTTTCTACCAAAAAAGAAAACTTCATCAAACTAGTTAATTTTCAACCTAGAAAGATGCGTTTTCAATCAAATGGTCGAATCTTTCAACTAAAAAGAATAAAATTCAACCAAAAACAGTTAAATTTTCAAGCCAAAAAGACGATTTTTTTCGAAGACAGTTTCAAAGACATATTTTCAACCAGTTGAATTACACAAACAAAAAACAAATTTTTAACAGAATAGTTAAATTCTCAACCAAAAAGATAAATTTTCAACCAAGAAAGATCACTTGTCTACCAAACGACAAATTTTGAACCAGTTGAAGTTAACAAAAACAAAAACTAATTTTTAACAAAATAGTTATATTCTCTACCACTAAGATAAATTTGCAACAAACAAGATTATTTTTCTAACCCAAAATAATCGTTTTCATCAAAATAGGGGAACATGGGGCAAAACAGGATGATTTTGCTTAAAGATTTTTTCCCTTATACGAAAATACCTACTGGCGCAAACAACAATATAGGTTAAACCTTAAACACCACTAATAATTTACTAAAAAAAAAAAATTTCGAATTGAAAAAATGCCATTTTCTACTTTTTTTATTGATTTCTGAGAAAAAGCTTTTTGTCCTGTTTTTCCCCTTGCACGGGGCAAAACGGGACGCTTTGTTAAATAAAAAATTTAATGTAATATGAATAAAGTTAATTAAAAAAGACTAAACAAATAAGGG
>CAKNYM010050855.1:43511-94473 GCA_932195095.1 Andricus curvator
TTCAACACTTTCGTTGAAAATTCTTTTTTTCTTGTATTTATTATTTTAGTTAAAAATTCACCTCTTTGGTTGAAAATTTAAATTTTTTGTTGAAAATTCGTTTTTTTTTAAGATTCATCATTTTACTTGAAAATTCATCTCTTCGGTTAAAAATTATAATATTTCTTTGAAGACTTGTTTTTTTCATTCAACATTGATATTTTTGATTGAAAATTTATTTTTTCTAGATGAAAATTAAACTATTTCGCTAAAAATTCATGTATTTTATTAAATTTTTTTTTTCTTTCATGTAAAAAATTAATCTTCTTGGTTGAAAATTCATTCTTTTTGGTTAAAAGTGCAACTGTTAAATTTAAACTACTTTTTTTAAAATGCATTTTTTTATGACTTTATTAAAAATTCATTTTTTTGGTTAAAGATTTAGCTCTTTGTTTTAAAATTCAGCTATTTCATTTTTCTAAAATTAATATTTTTGGTTAAAAAATTATCTTTTGGGTTGGATGTTTATCTCTTTTGTTGCAAATTCTTTGTTTTTTAGATTTATTATTTTAGTTGAAAATTCACCTTTTTAGTCAAAAATTAAACTTTTTTGTTGAAAATTCGTATTTTTGGTTTGGTTAAAAATTAATTTTTAATCTGAAAATTTAACTGTTCCATCTTTGGTTGAAAATGTATCCTTTAAAAGTTTAAAGTTTCACTATTTGGTAGGAAATTCATGCATGTTGTTGAAAATTCGTCTTTTTGGTTCGAAAATTAATCTTGTTTGTTAAAAATTCGTCTATTTGGAAGAGTGAACTATTTTGTTAAAGAACAGTTTTCCCCCCTTTAATTCAACTGGTTGAAAACTGAAAATTCACCTGATTCCTAAAAAATAGGTTTCATTTTTGGCTTGAAAATTTAACTGTTTTTGGTTGATTTTTTCTGGTTTGATAATTGGATCATTGGCTTGAAAATGCATCTCTGTAGGTGGAATATGCAACTATTCTGATAAAGAAAATTCACCTTTATTGGTTGCAAATGAACCTTTTTGATGAATATTCAACGGTCTTCGTAAACATTTATCTTTTCGGCTTGAAAATGTAGCTATCTGGTCAAAAAATCAAGTATTTTTTGGAAAATTCTTTTTTTTTTTTGCTTGAAAGATCAACTATTTGGCTGTCATTGCAACTGTTTCATTAAATATTTATTCTGTTGTTGAAAATTCCTCTTTTGGGTCCAAAATTATATTTTAAATATTGTTGGTCAAACCACTACTCCTTCCCATAGGAAAGTGAGGAAACCTCCACCTGTCATCAAGATTTCCCTTTAATTGTCTATTATCCGACATATTTTTTCAAACATCAATTATTTAACTCGTTGCAATTAATCTAGAATTGTTTGGAGTTCATAATAAATCGTTTGGAATTCATAATAAATTCTCTGGAATTCAATTTAGTGCACGATAAAATATTCCGGACGAGAAAATTAAAATCTGGCGAAATATGCCGGAAGAGAAAATTAAAATCCGGCATATTTTGCCGGAACAGAATACTCGACCTGAAAACAATTTCAGCTGAACTGAATTTTGACGGGTGTTAAGAGAATGAAAAAAAAGTTCCTAAAATTCCTGAAAAAATTTCAAGTAATATTCAAATGATTTTCTGAAATTTCAAAAAAGAATATAGCAGATTTTAGAGCAAAATTTTTCAATTGTACAAGGTTACATTTTAGAAATAATCAAGGAAATTCGAGGGATATTAAAAAGTTATAAAAAAATTTAAAAATAATTGTAAACCTGGACAGATTTGAAATTTTGATTAACATAACGTAAATTTTTGAAAATGTAAAAAATTGAGAAGGTTTTCAAGAATTTTGGAAGGTTTCAAGAGAATAAAAAAAATATTTTTGAGATTCACGGGAAAATTTTTAATGATTTTTTATTTTTTTGAATGTATTCTAAAAGAGAATTGAAGCAAGTTTCAAAACATTCTAAATTATTTCCTAAAGATTTGAAAAAGAATGTACAAGATTTTGTAGACAAATTTGCAAATTTTGCAATATTATAAGATTCTTCAAAAAATCTAGTAAGTTTAGATATGTTTGGAAGTTTTAAAATGATTAAAAGTTGTAAAATTTTTTTAAAAAATATAGAAAAAGGATGTAGATTTTGCGAAAGAAGCTTTTTAAGAATTTTGAAAGTTTTCACGAGAATGAAAAAAATGTCTTTATTCCACACTCGACCGAAATGACCACCTTTTGCCCCTGAAAATAGGGGCGAAAGTAGCATATATTTCCCGTTAACCGCATTTGCGGGGCGAAAGTAAAATTTGCGGGGAGAAAGTAAAATTAGCGGGGCGAAAGTGAAATTGGCGGGGCGAAAGTAGAATTTGTGGGGTGAAAGTAAAAATTACGGGGCCAAAAGTTGGTCACGGTCGAGAGTAGGATAAAATACTATATGCAACGCGGGACGAAAGTAGATTTTTCCCTCGGGTAATTACTGAATCTGCTCCTTTCGCCCCTTGTTACATAATGTACTATTAGATTCCTAGGAAAAAGTAGAATGATTTTTTATTTTAAAAAAATTAATTTTAAGAGATCATTTGATTATATTTTGAAACATTTCAAACGATTTCAAGTTCTGAAAAGATTAAAAAACGAATTTTCTTTAAATTCTTGCGAAAATATAGATTTAGATTTGGATTTAGATTTTTAAAGATTTCAAACAAAAATTAAGAAGCTTTGAAAGAATTTTGATAGGTTCCAACAGAATAAAAAGATTCACTCAAATTTCCTGGCAAAATTTGAAATAATTTTTTGTTTTAAAAAATTAAGTTTTAAAGAAAATTTTAAAACATTTCGAAAGATTTCTAAAAAAAAAAAGATAAAAAAAGATGTGGAAGATTTTAAAACAATTCTTAAATTTTGAATGATTTTTACAAATTTTAAGCAAAATCTGGATCATTTAAAAAGATTTTGAAGAATTTAGAAGGTTTCGAAGAGATTAAAAATATTTCAAAACGTGGAAAGGTTTCCGAAAATTTATCATATATTTTTTTTAAATATATTTCACACTGACTCGAACTTTTCCAAATATTTTGTAAAACTCGGTCAAATAAAAAAATTTTCTTTCAAATTTTCTAGATTCTTTTTCGACACATCTGAAACCTTAAAAAACGTTTTCGAATTTTTTCGAGAATCTTAGAAGAATGATATTTATCTCAACTTTAAAAACAAACTGGCAATACTTATTTCCTTGTTTTCAGGTCTAAAAATCTAATTTTAGCTCGAATTTTAGTGTTCAAAAGCTTTTAACAAATAAATAGTCATTCGCAATTTTTTTTTTGTATTAAAAATGATTTTTACGCTCAAATCGAAAAACTAATGCTCGTACCTATATTAAGTAATTTCAATATTTGTATATATCTAAAAAAATATTTTTAAAGCAATCAGTGTTATATCAAAATATTGTTTAATTTATTTCTAGACAACTCCTTATCTTAAAAACCCTCTTTTTCATTTAGAAAACGTCTACTATGTATTAAGTATAATACAAAACATGATACGTAACGGCTTAAACAATTTATTATCGTTTCTAATCCACTTGTCTTAAAGTAAACTTAGAAAATTGCGGCTTTTCTCTACATTCTTCAACTTTTCTTTGACTATTTACTTATATTTTGAATGAATAGCACTAATAGTTTAAAGAATATATCGTTTTTTATAACAGTCTTTTCTGAAATTATCGTAAAAAGATCATGTTTTTTCTTAATTTTTTAACTTTTCTTATATTATTTAGTTAATCTGTAACGATAATCAACTAGAATAAATAATAAAAACTGCTTAAAGAATTTCCTATTATCTACTATCATATTTTTTAGAATGACCCTTAAAGGTTGCGGTTTTTTTAATTTTTCAACTTTTCTTCGATTCTTTAGCTATGAGTAAATAATATTCCATAAAACCAAACAAAAAATTGAACAATTTATTATTGTTTATTACTGCTATTTCCTAAAATCAAATTAGAGTTGAAATATTTTTTTCAATTTGCTACATGGATTGAATATATTTTTTCCTTGAAGTAATTATTAAGAATATTTGGTGAAGCGAGCAACATAATGCAGGTACAGCAATAAATCTAGCTTACCTTGTAAGATGACCTAATTTTAATGAACTCAGTGTCTTGTTTCAAAACAAAAGTTTAAAAATCATTTATTCATACACTACTCAGTCAGAAAAATATTTTTTTTAAGATACTTGAAAATTCTGTAGACATTACAGAAATTTCTATAAGTTCTGCACTAAAAGCTATTCTGTCGCATCCCACGAAAAAATGTTTGTAATAAAAACTTTCTATTTTCGTTGAGGTTTTGGTTGAGGATTTCACCATCGTGTTGAAAACTTATTTTTTTTTTTTGGTTGAAAGTTAATTTTTTAAACGGTAAATTAAACTATCTGATTTAAATTTCATATTTTTTTGTTTGGAAAAAGAACGAATTGTAAATAAAAAAAGAAAAATATTCAACAAAGAGTGAAATTTTCAATAAAGAAGTTGAATTTCTGAAAAAAATAGATTTTAATAAAATAGTTCAATTTTTAACAAAATAATAAAAATTTGAACCATATAGTATAATTTCATAACAATATATTTTGATTAAATCTTTATTCTTTGTATTTAAAAAGTATAA
This sequence comes from Andricus curvator, assembly GCA_932195095.1. NCBI lineage: Eukaryota > Metazoa > Arthropoda > Insecta > Hymenoptera > Cynipidae > Andricus > Andricus curvator. Next base: position 48,176 of record CAKNYM010050855.1, read on the forward strand.
TTTTACACTTTTTTGTTGAGAATTTTTTTATTTTTTTATCAAATTCTTTTATTCTTTATTTTGGTATCAATTATTGAATTCTTTTATTTTTGTATCAAATTCTACTATATGGTTATTTATTGTGAAAAAAACGAATTGTGAATGAAGAAAGATCAATTTTAAACAAAAAGATGAATTTTCAATCAAGAAATTGAACTTCTGAACAAAAGTTGCGAATTCTTTTATTTCGGTATCAAACAAATAATTGAATTTTTAACCAAAAGAGATCGGTTTTAAATTAAAAATGTCAATTTTCGACAAAAAATTGGATAGTTAAATTTTCAGTTAAAGAATTTAATTTTCAACAAAAAAAAATTAATTTTCAACCAAAGTTTAATTCTCAATTAAAAAGATGAATTTTCAACCAAGAAGGTTAATTTCCTACCAAAAAGATGAATTTTCAAAGAAATACATGAATTTTCGAACAAATTGTGGAATTTTCAACTAAAAAAGATCAATTTTTAATTTAAAATATCAATTTTCTACCAAAAATGGTATAATCGAATTTTCTCTTGCAGAAATTAGTTTTTGACAAACTCAATGAAAAAGATAAATTTTGAACCAAGAAGATTGATTTCCTACAAAAAAAATGCAAACAAAAAATTGACTTTTCAACAAAAAAGATCGATTTTAATTCAAAATATCAATTTTCTATCAGAAATGGTATAATCGAATTTTCTCTTAAGGAAATTAATTTTAAACATAAAAAAAAGGAATTGGCAACAAAATTGTTTAATTCTCAATCAAAAAGATGAATTTTCAACAACAAAGATTATTTCTCTACCAAAAATTACGAATTTTCAACAAAATCTATAAAATTTCAAACAAATAGTTGAGTTTTCAACTAAAAAAGATCAAGTTTCAATTAAAAATCTTAATCTTCTGACAAAAATGGCATAGTTGAATTTTCAGTTAAAAAAATTAATTTTCAACCAACGAACAGTGTTATAAAAATTATTTCGAAGGAGATCGAATTCATTTAAAATCACGCAGGTTTTGCAATTCAAGTCGCAGAATCTCTTAGCAACGGAATTATGTTGTGTCTAGAGTAAATTAGGCGAGAAGAATTTTTCCGTTATGAGAATAAAAGTTATTTGAATTTTGACATCTATGTTTACAAGATTAATTCTTAACCAATAAGAATGAAGTTCCACCTAAAAGATTAATTTTCACTCAATTACTTGAATATTAAACTAAAAGAGAACAATTTTTGTTACTTTTTCAAAAATATTGAACAATTTAGTCGAATCTTTTTTCTTTCTTGACTGAAAAATGTTTCTTGGTTGAAAATTCATCTCTTTCGGTAGAAACTTGATTTTTGGCTGATCATCAAGAATATACAAATTTATCCCTTCTGTTGAAAATTCAACTATTTTTTTGAAAATTTTTTTTCTTTGTTGAAAATTAAACTCTTTTGGTACCAAATTTAATATTTTTTGTTGAAAAGGCAACGCTTTGCTTGAAAATTAATATTTTTTTATTGACGATTAAATGATTTGGTTGAAAATGCGTCTTTTTTGTTTGAATTCGGCTTTTTCAAATTTAAAATTAACATTTCTTCTGGTAGAAATATAAACTATTACAATTTTCGTTGAAAATTAATTATTTTGGTTAAAAATTTGACTATTCCATTTTTGGTTCAAAATATCTTTTTTTGAGGTAAAAATTCCACTACTTGGTTGAATGTTTAACTACTTTGTTGAAAATGGATATTTTTTGGTTAAAGATTCATCATTTTGTAAAATCTACTTCGTTAAAAGTTGAATTACTTTGTTAAAACTTAATTTTTTTGGTTGAAAATTTAACTATTTGGTTGAAAATTCTTTTTTTTTTGTTCGAAATGAATTTTTAATCTTAAAATTTAACTATTCCAGTTTTTGTAGAAAATTGATCTTTTCTAGTTGAAAATTCGTCTTTTTACTTAAAAAATTCACCTTCTTGGTAGAAATTTCATTTTTTTTTTGGTTTAAAAATGCAATCATATTATTAAAATGAATCGATTTTGGTTGAGGATTTTACCATCGTGTTGAAAATTTTTTTCTTTTTGGTTGAAAGTTAATTTTTTAAACGGAAAATTAAACTATCTGAAGTAAAATTCATATTTTTTTGTTGGAAAAATAACGAATTGTAAAGAAAAAAGAAAAATATTCAACAAAAGAGAAATTTTCAACAAAGAAATTGAATTACTGAACAGAAAAAATTAGATTTCAATAAAATAGTTTATTTTTTAACAAAATAATGAAAATTTTAACCATATGGTAGAATTTCGTAACAATATGTTATGATTACATCCTTATTCTTTTTATTTGAAAAGTATAATTTTGTACTTTTCGTTGAGAATTTTTTATTTTTTTATCAAATTCTACTATATTGTTAACATTTTTATTTTTTTGTAAAAAATTAAAATATAATTTTTTTCAAAAATTAAACTTCTGTATAATAATAATAAATATAATATTATAATAATATTATATAATAATAATAATATTAATTAATAATATTAATAATATTATAATATAATATTAAACATTTGTCTTTTTAGCTTGTAAAATTGTCTGTTATTTTAAAATACATTTTTCTCGAACGGCTTCGAATTTGCAATATAATTTACAAATAAGTGTTAAACAAATCTAAGAGCCCATTATTATAAGTTAAATTATAATTATATTCACAATTTTTTCCAGATGCTAACTATGGCATAATTGACCTACCAATAAATTATGAGAAATCCATTACTCCTTGAGCAGAGAAAAACAAAATTAAAAGGAGCTCCTAATTGGAGGCTACAGAAATCATCCTGTGGTGTCTTCTAATTATTTTATACAAATATTTTGTAATATTTATTGAATATAAATAACAGCAAGAATTAGTAATTGGTTTATTCTTTTTCATTCAAAAAAATAATAGGCGCGCGCTAGTATATTATAAAATGAAAATAAATGGTATAACACCGAGCTTTTATTTTTTTAGCGGAAATAAAGTAAGTGTGTAAATGATTCTTGTTTTCCATTTTCAAGGAATAATTTGTGTAAATACAGATGTTCGTGGAGGTGACGTACCCTATTTACAAGTTTTACGATTTTATAGCCTTTTTATAGTTTGATTAGAGTTGAAAATGTTGCGCAGCCCTGTACTTTTATTAAACATTTATATTGACTTGATTTAAATTCTTCAATCTTGTTCTAATTAATATATTGAGCTCTAATTAAATTAATATATTTCCACTAATTATAAATAATTAAAAATTCTCCACTATCGAATTACTAAATATTTCTGCTACTTGAATTAGTAATTTTCACTAATTTTTAGTGATGTACGTTTAATCAAATTGAGTTCATACATTTTCACTAGTAATGAGTAAAATTTCACAAGCACAACGGTTTTTCTAATTATTCTAAAAGCCTCAAGTAATATGCAAAGAGTCGAAAATTAACAAAATAGCGTCCGTTTTCCTGCAAATGATTTTTTTTAAATATGCGCGAAACGAAAAGAGGCCAAAAGTGAAATTCTTATATGCGCATAGTTCTATAGGAATTTCTTTTCTACTCTTCGATATTTTCAAAATTTATTTTTAAATAACTTTGCTCGCTTCATATTTTATCCCTTTTGTTAAGGAGCGTTCATTATTTAAATAAGGCTTTTTTTGAGAGGGTGGTCCGAAAATCTTACAAATTCTTACAGATGGGGGTGTTTAAAGAATTTATTACGTAAGTTCCCTTTATCTAATTATTTTTTCTTCAATATGGTACTTGAAACCTGCTTCGACTGTTGAAATTATTTTTTATTATATTATATATACATTAGATCATTATTTGTTTTAGTTTTTTTATGATGTAATGTATTCCTTGAAATGCTTGGAATTCCATTGATACTGATCATCGGCTCTTGAAATCACCTAAAATATTTTAAAATATTTTAAAAGCCATTACAATTTTTCGAAATCCCTCAAAATCGTTTACATTGTTCTAAAATCCTTTGAAATTTTGTTAAATCTTTTGAAATCTGTTGAAATTATCGAAAGCCCTTTAAATATATTAGGATTCGTTAAAATCCCTTAAAGCCCTCTAAAATCTTTCGAGTTTTTATAAAATTCCTTAAAATCTTCGAAATCCCATTATATCTCCTTACACCCATAAAACTTTGTCAAAATACTTTGATATCTGTTGAATTCAAATCCAGTGACTTTACAGAAAAGCGCTTGTGGTGAATTTGTTGAAGCACAAATATCACATGTTCAGGATGGTGTACCCGTGACTGGTTTAGAAAAAATCTTGGTCAAACCCCTATCCCTGCATCTCTCTGATTCGTCTTGTTATTAATCACAGATATAATTTCAGTTTCACCCCCAACCTTTTCCAATATTTTTCAGTCTGGGACGTCAACTAGGAAGATGTCCGATGTTAAGGATCAAACAGTAGCATTAAACACATGGGAGAAAAATTAATTTTATTTTTGATTTAAAAAAAAATTAAGATCGAAAATAAATCTATTTTATCATGAATAATTTGATGCAAAATGAGCATGAAAAAGATTCACAATTAAAAAAACAGACTTCCAAACTACCTCAGCTTTCGGATCAATAAAGACAAAAATAACCAAATGAAGAAAGGTTTTTTTTTTTTTTTAATTGTGAATCTTTTTCATGCTCATTTTGCATCAAATTATTCATGATAATAGATTTCTTTTCGATCTTAATTTTAAAATTTTTTATATAGTTTCTTTATGAATATTTTCTGAATTCTTTTAATTAAGTCTAAATAATTTTACCTCAATTTCTTGAAAGAAATCTTTTTACTCAAAATTGTTGTAAGAAGAATGCATTAAAATATTATCAATTTTAGAAATACATAAAAAATAATTTTCTAATATTTTCGCTGGCATATTAAAATATGCTTTTTATAAAAACCGGTAAAAAGAAAATTTCCGGTACCTAACATTGAGCACAATAGGCAGAAGTTGAATATTTGTATAATACCGCTTATCATTGCGACAGCACATTTTTCGATCGCTTGAAAATTGAGCCGCCGCGCCGGATGAAATAACCAGCCCGACGCTCGAAAACGGGTAAAAGTATTGTCCCATCGTCTCAAAAAAAGAAAATTTCCAAAATCGAAAAATCAATTTTTTGAAAATGTAGAAATGTAGAAAATAAGGAAGTGAAACTTTTGCCTATAAGCATTTTTGTTGCCAAACGTTTATTTTCAATAATAAAAACGAAATATTGAAAAAAAATGTCTCCCTGAGTTAATTAAGTTTTAAAACTTAAATGGTTCCAACTCGGCGAAATATTATTGAAATGAGTTCATATTTGCAGGACATATTCAAAATACTCTAGCGATGCCTAGGGAATCATGTAAAAGTTAAAAATCGCTTATTGTTCAATACTTTTTGATTGCAATGTTGAATGAAGTTTTTTTGGAAAATCTCATATCTATTCGTTGAAGATTTACTGAGATATTCAGATTTGGAAAAAGCACTCATCGTCTGCCCGCGCTGTTAGCTAATGCGTCGCGAGGACTGCCCTGTCAGGCAGCGTTCTCGAAGTGCAGTTTGGATTTTTTGTTAATATTTTTATGGAGGTAGGAGCAAAATTAGTTCACTCTATTCATCCTTGAAACTGTTCATTTTAAGGTAGGTCTGTCAAATATAATTGGTAGATTATTTTTCACATTTAAGAATAATTAAGGGGCACTATGCAAGAACGAAACATATATCCGTTTTACAGCAGCGTTCACTCCTGACCAAAAATCCAAATTGAACATTTTAATTTTTTATATGCATATTACATTAGAGATCTGTGTATCTCCATTTACAGCAAATCTCCTGAATTATTCAGAAAGTTTATACTAATACACACCTAAAATTAAAATTGATTTAAATTCAACTGTAATAAAATAATGTTGCACAAGGTGAACACTTTTTAGTGAAAACTACAATGATCTATTTTATTTTGAAGCGGAATTTATTGCTTTGGCTGCTTTTAGGATAACACAGGCTAGAGGTCATTTAGTGGTCATTCATTATACTTGCAAATCTTTCTATTTTCTTTTGAGTTCATTGCCTAGTAAACATCAGCATCGTGCAGGCGAGGATTACGCAATAGCCTGTAAAATAACTTTTTCTTTTATTATACATATATTATAATACAGTAATTTTTCTCCTAACTCCATAATATTATTAACAAAAAATCTAAACTGAACTTCGTGAACGCTGCCTGACAGAGCAGTCCTCGCGACGCATTTCCCAGGAAAAAAGAAACGATTGAACTGGAGCGCCTTGAAATGTGTATCTTAAAATTCCAGATTGAGAAAGTTGCATTTCAATTGTTTTTTTGACTCTTTGAATTGGTCAGCTATTAAATTTGCAAAGCCACATTCGGAGATGTAATCGTTCTATCGTTTAAGACATTCTGAATAGGAGAACATAACCTCAAAAAACTAACTTAAGTTCAATTGGTGATTGGTAAAGTGCAGATTCACTTTAACAGAAACGAATCTGCATCATACAATCGTTGATTGATGAAGTCCGATGAATTGTATAATGCAGATTGCACTCTTCATTATTGAATTGTAGTGGATCGGAATTGGGTGCGAGTAAATTTGAATAGTAAAGTGCAGATTGGTTAGGAACCTAAATGAATTGGATTTTAAAGATTCAACGATGTCCATCATGAGAAACCTATTTTATAAATATTTAAATTAAATATTAAAATAAAATAAATAACATATTTAAATAATTTAATATAAATATTTAAATTGTAATAAAATTTACATACATATGTTAGTGAAATGCAAGTTTATGTAAATAGTAAATTTTTCAATAAATTATAATAAATTAAATAAATCTCTGAGAATAAAATATTTGTGATTATAACAAAGTATAAATATATGTATACTGTAGTTTACATCTGTGCAAATTTTTCAATTAAAAAATTAATAAACCACTTTAATTATATAAAAGGCGGAAATTGTCTTTAAAAAAGGTTAATTTGTGAATGGGTATTTTTTTAAACATAAGTAAATAAACGTAATACAGTTTTAAGACCAAAAATACTTAATTTTTTATTTTCAATAAGTCAAAAAGAGTCATGCACCATCAACCAAATTCTATGACATTCGGAGGTTTATAAACGAACGTTTTGTCTTCAAATTCTAATAAAATAATTTTAGAAGAGACATTTTTAAAAGGTACAATCATTTTTTTATTCAATCTTGTTACTTTCCAAATGTGCGGCATTTCTACGCTTCCTACAATCATTTTTTCAACTTCAAGGATCCACACTTGCAAATAGCAATCTCCTTCGTTTGGAATATCTACAATTTCCAAAATTTGCGCAATATAGATCCGCATTTTAGCTGAACGATCGTGTCGTTGTGTTTGGTTCCAAGTTTATATTGTACACTGTGATACGTTTGTTTTTCAAAAATGCATTTTTGAAATATCTGTGCACCAGCAGTGTCTTTCTCAACCGAGATTTCAGAGGGTCCACAAAACGCAATACCATTTTTCCCTTTCGTAGAAATTGTGAACTTTTTTTCGGAAAAAAGCATATTGCAAAATGCTTCTACCACTGGCGATATTAAGTAATCACGCGTCTGAGTTCGGTATGATAATAATGACATAGATTTCTTGGCCATCTGGAAGTCTATGCCTTTACTACCATTTACTAGGTTTTTAAAAACACCATTGTAACCTTGGTAAGGAAAAGTGGAACTTTTTGCGATAGGTCCACTCAATTTAGTGCATTCAACAATATGATAGATCATCCCGTGTAGAAATGGTAACAGGGATCTGACTGGGAGCCGGCCGGATAGCCCCAGTTTAAACCGGGCGCCGGCTGGGATCCGGCTAAAAACGTCACGGTAAACTGGTCAAATTCCGGCTTTCATACCGGCCGGGTTATCCGGCCTCAGAGCGGTTAAAAAATGTTGCTTCTAGCGAGAAATTGGTAACTTGTTCTGTCTTTTAACCCTTAGTTACCACACTGGGTCCAAAGGACCCAGGAACTTTTTGCGCCTTAATTTAAAATACCGAAATGAAAGAGAAGCCGGTTTGTAGCAACATTCGCCGATAGTTCAAGAGTTTAACTACCCTTCAGGCCATTTAGCATGACGCTAGAGCCATTAGTCTACTTTTGGCAACTATTCAAAAATGGGTCTAGGTCTTTTGGACCCATGTGTGGTAAGTACGTTCGAAAATGATTTTTTGGAATGATTTTTTTTTAGCGTATAGTAGCTTTACATCGAAGAATAAAGTGTATAATTTTCAAATAACAACGTCTAATTTTTTTAATAAAAATATATACCGTTTTAATAACGATAATTTCTCAACGGAGTGACGGTATACAATCCCACTCTATAAGCTCTATAGTTCGAGTATAAATTTCCAATTTTTTTCTAGTTACTTGTTTCAAGAAATATTCTTATCTATTTTTACATAAATAAAATATCAAAAAATCATAAAGTAAATGTATTAATGTAAAAATGTTTTTAATAATAATAATTTTTTAATAGCTAATACAATAGAGTATATTGTCGAAAACGCCTATTTCATTTTTTTACTTTTTTTCGTAATTCATTCTTCAAAATAAATATCCTTTTTTAAAGATCCACTAAACTACTATTTTTTTTCTTATAGCGGTACATTAGTAGAAGACTCCGCTAAATTTTTAGCTGTTAGTATTGAGAATTCAAAAAGTTAGAAATTTTTTAGTAGCAATAGCCATTTTTACCATTTTTTTTACTTTTGCAATTTTTTTAACGTATTTAAATTTATTTTATGACTACATAACCTATGCAGCCTTATACAATAGGTATTCAAGAAGTTCTGAAAAAATTTCCATGTAAATATATGCAATGGTTTATTTTTTATAACAATTTTTCTCGCCTGGGTCCTTAGGACCTATGTGTGGTAAGCGTGTTACTCCCAAGAAGTGTGGTAACTAAGGGTTAAGGCTCATCGTAAAGAATACGGTGAACTTCAAATGACAAATCAAGTTAATAAATTCTCGTGAGGAAATTGGATTAGAGTTTCAATAATTGATGCTAGAATCTCTTAGAAATTGTTTTATTTTCGAAACCACATGGTGATTTGAGGTTAGGAAGGAAGAAAGGAAAAAATCAATACACAACACTATAATTTAATTTAAAATAGTAATTATCCGCGCAGTAAGTGGGGTTTTCAAACTGATTACTGAAATAAGGTTGATTTTAATTACGGATCGCGATTTTATGCGCGAACTTCGAGGAGACGACGCGTGCATTCTTGTTCGAGGTTCGAAACTGAAACTTACAAGTGTCTACGCCGACGCCAGCGCAGAAGGCGTCAGACATGGCGGTAAATTTGAAAGTGTATAGACTAAAAATTGTCTGAAAGTAGAGAAAATTATGAAAATTGTAATCAATCTGCTGTTGCACATTGCAGAATCGATGAAAGTTTTATTTAATAAGTTGAAACATTGGAAAAAATCTAACATTTTTTTCTGTAAGAATTTAAAAAAGCTAGTTTCTGTTTTACTGATCTGATAAATCTTTAAATTATACTTTTCAAATAATAATTCATCTAGTATCCGTAAGTGCGTCTTTGATAATGTCACGGCTCTTCAAAAATGTGTAATTTCTACAAAAAAGTATCCTGACCAGTGGCCGGTCGGCTCCCGACCATGAAATCTAACCAGAGTTGTCCCAGCCAGTAACCGCCGACTCCCGACTAGGTTATTCGAGAATAATGTAGCCCGGCCGGCTCCCGACCGGGATCCGACCAGAAAACTTGTTGTAGTAGGGCCAACCGGGGCAATTTCTGCACGGGATATGGACATTAAATTTCATACTACACACACCGTACAACTCCTCGTACCCGCGAATAAATTCTTCAAGATCTACTGCACACTCGTCAAGTTCTTTGCAAGAGATTTCCTCTTTCAAGAGCGTATATAATGCGTATGCACATGTAGCCAAAAATCTAGCTGTAGGTATTTTTGGTTTCCCAACTCTACAGGCTGCCACCCTTAGCAGAAAAGGCAGTAATCGAAATAAGGGAACAAAAGTTCCAGAAACAAAGTTAAATGGAGTTCAAATGCTTTGCCTTAAAGGTATTGTAAACTTGACTAAACGATTTTAGTATCCCTGTAGAATAAAATAAAATGGGATCGATTGATCCTATTTTAAAAACATAATTACAATCGCTTCCATTAATCGGATTAAAATCCGACTACAGAAATCGGTTACAATAATGTTTTTGAAATGGGTTAAATCGAATCCAATCTGGTGTATGTATTTATATTCACACACTTTCAATAAATTTCTGTATATTACTTTACTCATTTCAGAAATATTCAAATATTACCTGCAACAAGTTCTTCGACTGGACGAAGTAATCGTAGACGGGGAGGCAGATAAAGTTCGAGGATATGTTAGCGCTAAAATATCAGATTTAAAACGTCTACCACAAACAGCAGGTCGCTCACGAAAAATTTTAGAAATTGATGAAACCACAAGTGAATCAATACAAATTGAAGAACATGCTGTAGATCTTGAAAATGAGGGAATCAGTGACGCATTTCGATCATTTTAAACATTTTTCAAAATCTCGTCAGATTGAATTTAAACCTTGAACACCATACTTATCACATCGATACGAACGATCACTCAGTCGAGATGATCGTCTCGATCGACTTTTTTCATTACAAATTTTTGATCTTCACTACAATTCAGTTCCATCTAACTATGTTTAAAGCAAATCTCGATTTTGCAAAAAAATTATCGACATGCATCACTAGAGGGAATGCATGAGTCTGATGAAGAGAGAGGTGAGGAAAGTGAAAAAGGCTCATTCAACTTAGAAACTGAAGAAGAAATTGAAATAGAAATCGACGAAAACTTACAAAAAATTCCAAATGCTACCGATAATATTATTTCAAATAATCCAGAGCTCTCTGAATTAATTTTGCTCGATAATGCAAATTTTAATTTATATTCAGATGCTTTAAGCGTAAAGAAGACGTTAGATTGATGGTCTCGAAGAAAAATACCAGGAGTATTTCATAATAATATCAGAATGTTTACTATGTATGTTTAATTTAAAAAGGAAACGAAATATTCCTTTAAATAAGAAACTTTATTCTGCGAAAAGAAATAAAGTTATTAAAAATAAAACTTGTAATTTAATATTTCTTAGATCAATCATTTGAATATCCCTACACAGGTCTCCTCAGTCAAAAAAAAGTTTGTCCACGTTAACGAAAAATTCGACTCGAGTCATTCGATTCTAAAACACTAATAATTAACGAAAATTGAAGCACCGAAATCGCATCTGATTCTTTTTACGAATTATCCGTAAAAACATCTATTTTCAATGAAGTTATTTGTAAAACAGTCATAACACGTAAGCGAGTTCATTTTTCAAACTATATTTATGTATCTTCATGTTTTTGGATTCACTAAATGCAAACTCGAAATTAGTTTAGCTCCATCACTCAATTTTTAGGTTGGTCCAATGAAGGTCGAAGTGGTTATTCACATGAAAAGTCAATTCTGCGAAAAGTAAATAAATTCTTTTCTTAGGATAGTAAAGCGTACATTGTTCCAAAGAAACTCAAATTAATTTCTAAAAATTATCAAGGACAAGTTTTTGAAGGAAACGCCTGTAGATCACTGTTGAAAAATGCAGATAGATTACTCGACCCCGAAATATTTATCAATATTAATGGAAAACTGAAGTTAATTCCTCTTGTTGCAACCTTCAAAGCTTTAGACAAAATCGTTCACTGTTGTTTTTCGACAAAAAAAGTCGGACTTTGAAATCTCATATTGTCTTATGCCATATTGAAAGGTGCCTTCAGTCTTTAGAGAAAAATGCTGGTTTTGGAACTTGGTCAGAACAAGCAGGGGAAAGTATCCACAGTGAGTTCCTGAAATTTTGGAATAAGCGAAAAATTAATTTGGTTCAAGATTCATCTTATGCAAAAAGGTTAAAAGAAGCTGTAGCCGAATTCTCCTCAAAACATATTTAAGTATAGTTCTCCATTTCGATATGTTATCTCCTTTATAAATGAAATTTAATTTATTCACGTTCATGTTGTATATATATAGTTGTTGTTTATATATGCTGTATAGAGATTTTTGTATAGTATATATATATATATATATATATATATATATATATATATATATATATAATTTGAAAAAAAAGTTAAACAAACACGGCAGGGTCCCACTGAGAGCAACTGCCATCCGACAAAATGTCAATAGCCTCCAGTAGCACCGCGGTAAATCACACCCATGGCCACGTCTCACAACCGTGAGATGGGTGGTCATAGGCAACGACAAAATAACAACGACAGGCCGGCGAAACCCTCGTGTGTCTTGAGGACACGAAGCGACCCAAGGATGACAGCTTTCTGCATCCATCTCGCAAGTGCCTTGGCATATTTTTGGCACGCGGGTATTGCTTTAAGGTTACGAACCAGTGATAGTTTCGCACCTCCGAGAGCACCTATCACAAGGACAATTACTTGTACCGAATATTTTGGGTACAGTCGTTGTAGCTCTCTTTTAAGGTCTTGATACCTCTCCTCTTTTTCTTTCTCCTTTGCAGTGATGTTGTATTCGGACGGAGCCGAGAATTCGATCACGAATATAGTTCGTTTCTCGAAGTCTTGGAGAACAATGTCAGGCCTCGAGTGCGCAACGGAGACTGCTGCCCGAAATTCGTAGTTCCAGAAAATTTGGCACTTCTCGTTTCGGACAATCGACTCTATCTCTTTTGGAGCGTTCGGCAGGGCAGGGTCGCGGCCAACACCGTAAGAGCGACAAAGATGGTAATAAAGCACTCTTAGGGCCGCATTATGTCTATATATATACGTCGTTCCCGCGTGGGTCGGACACCCTGATAGTATGTGTTCTAGGTACTCAGCGTGTGCATGACACGCTCTGCACCTATCACTGGGAACTTTTTGACATAAAATGCGCTCACGGTATGCTAAGGTGGAAATGACACCGTCCTGGCATGCGAAAATAAAACCCTCTGTACCTGAATTAAGCCCTGATGATTTGAGGAAAGCAAAAGTTTGCTCCTTCGACCAGGACTGTTTTTCTACATTTCTGTGAAAGTTTCCGTGCATTTTCTTGTCGAGTAGCTCTTGGTGAAAATTTGCAACCTCTGCTTGCTTCACTTTGGTTTTTAGAAGTGAAGCATCTAGATGAAGTAATGCACTTTCCTCACTTCTGATGTTAAAATTCAGGCCAAGGGTCTCGGCCGCTTGCTCCGCGGCTTTGTAAAGGAACGCTCCTTCGCCAATCATCTCGTGGTTCCTGACCATCTTTAGGAGAGGATCTCTGCCATTCGCAACGATGTAAGCTGTACTTAGAACAATCCGGTTATGAAGACACTGGAGATTCAGAAGTCCGCGTCCACCTTGACGGCGTGAAATATATAATCGCGGAACTGACGAATTGATATGCAAGCTTTTATGCATATGCATAACCTTACGTGTAATGACATCAAGGGCCTTAAGCTCGTTCTTCGTCCATTCAACTATTCCAAACGAGTAGAGTAGAACCGGGACGGCAAGCATGTTAGTCGCAGATACTTTGTTCAACGCCGACAGATTGGAAGACCAAATCTGTCGAAGAAGATGCTTGTATCTGCTTCGGAGAGACTCCTTCACTGATGTTACGTCCTGAATGCGGTTTTGAGGCACGCCCAGGTATGTATAGGTCTCTCCAGTATTAAGATGTCTGATAACACTTATATCCACAAGCTCAGGGTCCTTGGGAACGCCAGTAATCTTTCCTTTCTTCAGATAAATTTTGGCACACTTGTCCAAGCCAAAGTCCATCCCAATCTCTCCTGTGTAGTTCTTGACAATATTTATAGCAGTTTGAAGTTTCCTTCTACCAGAGGCATAGATCTTCAGGTCATCCACATAAAATACATGAGTGACCTTATGCTCGCGCTGATTAGTGCTGCCACAGAGGTATCCAGGAGAATTTCGTAGTGCGAGAGATAGAGGCAAAAGTGTGATGCAAAAAGGCAAAGGGCTCATGGTATCACCTTGAAAGACGCCTCTCTGGAAGGTGACGTTGTTCGTTGTCACACGATAATTTCTAGATGAGATAGTAAATCTAGTTTTCCAAAGAGGCATCAATCTCTCTATGCATCTCACTATGTGTGGATGTACCTTCAAGCTTTCCAACAGACAGATGATAAGTCTATGAGAGGTTGAATCGAAAGCTTTCCGGTAGTCAATCCAGGCCATTGACAGGACGCGCTGATGGGCTGCAGCAACTTTACAGACACACCTGTCAATTAGCAGATTCTCTCGACAACCTGCTACACCTTTTTTCGAGCCACGTTGTTCGTACATCTCTCGCCATACAGGCTCAATTCGTCGAACAATCCTGTTGTTGAGGACAGCTGTAAAGATCTTATACAGCGTGTTCAAACAAGTTATTGGCCTGTAATTCTCTGGGTTGGACAAGTTGCCTTTTTTTGGAAGGAGTATAGTGCGTCCTAACACCAGCCACTGCGGAATGGGTGTCTCCGACTTTAAATATGAGGTGAATATGCGGGCCAAATGTTGGTGTGTAAAAGTAAACTTCTTCCACCAAAAGTTCTTGATACAATCTGGTCCAGCAGCGGAAAATTTCTTCGTGCCTCTAAGTGCTTTTTTCACTTCTTCGGCAGTGATTTATGGACATTCCTCCTCAGATTTTATGAGGTTGTCGCAAAACTCCTTGAAGCGGATGATATTTTCAGTATCTTCTTTCAAATCTAGTGTTTTCGGGATCTTGTACACCTCTCTCCAAAAAGTCTCTACCTCCTTGGGCTTGGGTGGATTTTTTACAGAAACAGGTAGATCGCTGAAGAGGCGCGATGGGTCAGCGAGAAACTGTTGATTCTCCCTGATCCATCTCTCCCTCTTCTGTATTCTCCTCCTTGCGTCAGATAACAGCCATATTTTGTCAACAATATGCTGCTTGATTGTCAGTAGCTTTGACTTGTTTAGTGTGTGATTCAAGATCCTTAGTTCTTGGGCGAACTTTCGAACCTTTTCCGTAAACGGTCTACCAGATGTTATGTAGTCAATCACACATTGAACACGGGACGCATTCTGTCTTGCCCATCCAATCTTCTCGTTCAGTTGATGCAAGCGTCTTTTGGTCTTTTGATCCATCGTTGGTTTCAGCCTTCGATTTGAATCAGCTAAAGTTCTCGCAGCACCATAAACTGAGCAATTGATGGTCCAGAGGTCGGACTTTTGCGAGATATCTCCACGAAGGAAGGCATCCATTTCAGCCAGATCTTGGGGCTTAGGAGGAACTTGCATGTTAATGTTCCTTCTAGTAATGAAATTGCGATCATCTCTCAGAAGGTGCCTGCTTTCTGCGGTTGGTCTCAATGTCGCTTCCTCATCTTCGTCTGCAGCTTCATAAAGCAGCGGTTGGGGAAGCGCTCCGCATACATATCCATTTTTCCGGAGGTAGTCGGCTTGATTTCGCAAAGACTGATGCGAAACGTGCTGAAGCTCTGGGTGTTTCTGGCACCACAGAGTGTGCATACGCGCCATAAAGCCTCCGCGAACAGGGATAATGCTGGCATCGTAGCAGTCTAGCACGTCATCCCTGAGTCGATCCGTCCACTCAATGTGGGCGTTTCGCCGGTTCGTCGTCGTGTTTCCATCTAAATTATTTTCAGCACCCCGAACTCTAGGCTGATCGGCATTTTTTGCCGACCCATTGACGGGTGCTCTGCGCGTTCGATTGTCTTGAACCGCATCTACAACATTTTGGTGTTTTGGTGGTTTCATTGTTGTTCCCACGAGCAGCTAGGGAAAGGGTTAGTCCGTCCTTGTAGAGCCCCGCGTGCAAGGATAAGGCTGCATACTCTGAGAGGTCGCCCGGTATCCCAGAGTCACCGTTTGAGACACCTAACCCAGGTGCCATTCAGCTTTCGGCACGGTTGTTACGCCTCCGCTTAGGAGTTATTCCTTCGGGACCATCCCTGGACAATTGTCCGCGACTGCGTATTAATTATTGTAACCATATTCAGCAGAAACCCTTGGTACAGGAACCCTCTATCCGCAACCCGAGGACGCGTTCGGTGGCTTTGTCATAGGCCCTTCGGTTCTATTCCAAAGGAATCGAAACCGAAACCGAATGGCGATCCTGCCAGGATATATATATATATATATATACGTATAATCCACGTATATTTCGTTGTATAAAAATTTATAGTTTACGCACGAATAAATATTATAATTCGTTTGAACAATTACATATGCTGTCTTGCCTTTTTGATAATTTGATCCATCAATATTTTTTAAATATCATTAATACACGAATTTTTCATCAATCTTTTCAAAATAAATTATAAATAAATTTTTGAAGTATATTCTTGCATTTTTAGTATTTTATTTTTATTTAATAACCGATCTGACTTTCGATTGACCTTGAACATTGAGTGATGGAGCTAAACTAATTTCGAGTTTGCATTTAGTGAATCCAAAAACATGAAGATACATAAATATAGTTTAATAAATGAACTCGCTTACGTGTTATGACTGTTTTACGAATAACTTCATTGAAAATAGATGTCTTTACGGATAATTCATAAAAAGAATCAGATCCGATTTCGGGGCTTCAATTTTCGTTAATTATTAGTGTTTTAGAACCGAATGACTCGAGCCGAATTTTTCGTTAACGTGGACAAACTTCTTTTTGACTGAGGAGACCTGTGCCTAATCCCTACCAAAAATTCCCTGACCTGAGCCGGATAGAGAATGAAACGCCCGAGCGGACCCCCATTTGTGCCGGATCAGATTTATGGCAGCAAGATCCGGGCCAAGGCAAAATTTCTACATTATATGATACATTATTATCTGTTCAAAAATTACTCAATAGTATGACATGTTGATTACTTTTCAATATATATCGAAAAGTAATCAATATGTCGTATTATTAATTAATTTATATATATATATATGTATGTATATATATATATATATATCCCGTGTAGGAATGGTAACAGGGATCCGATCGGGAGCCGGCCGGATAGCCCCAGTTTAACCCGGGCGCTGGCCGGGGATACCGGCCGGGATCCGGCTAAAAACTTCACGGTAAACTGGTCGGATTTCGGCTTTCATACCGGCCGGGATCTGGTCGGGTAATCCGGCCACAGATCGGTTAAAAAATGTTGCTTCTGGCGAGAAATTGGTAACTTGTTTTGTCTTTTAAGGCTCATCGTAAAGAATACGATGAACTTTAAATGTCAAATCAAGTTAATAAATTCTCGTGCGGAAATTGAAGAAGAGTTTCAATAATTGATGCTGGAATCTGCTAGCAATTGTTTTATTTTGGAAACCACGTGGTTATTTGAGGTTAGGAAGGAAGAAATGAAAAAAATGAATACACAACACTATAAATTAATTAAAAATACTAATTATCCACTCAGTAGGTGGGGTTTTCGAACTGATTACTGAAATAATGTTCATTTTAATTATGGATCGCGGTTTTATTTGCGAACTTCCAGGAGACGACACGTGCATTCTCGTTCGAGGTTCGAAACTGAAACTTACAAGTGTCTACGCCGACGCCAGCGTAGAAGGCGTCAGACATGGCGGTAAATTTGAAAGTGTACAGACTAAAAATTGTCTGAAAATAGAGAAAATTATACAAATTGTAATAAATCTGCTGTTGCACATTGCAGAATCGATAACAGTTTTATTTAATAAGTTAAAACATTTAAAAAAATCAAATCTTTTTTTTTTAAGAATTCAAAAAGCTAGTTTCTGTTTTGCTGATCTGATAAATCTTTAAATTATACTTTTCAGATAACAATTCATCTAGTATCCGTAGTCGACATCTTTCCTAATTCAATAGTGGAAAATTAATTGCTTGGTAAAAAGAAAATAATTTTGACTTGTATATGGTAATTTTGAAAAAAGTTATAAACATGGAAAACGTGCAAAATAGAAAAGTTTAATAGAACCACGCGATGGTATAGCATTTTTATCTTTATTGACATAATAAGGGAAATTATAATGGATCAAGATGCGATCAATAACAATCAATATATTAATTAATTATGCATATTCAGTATCCTCGTGCGCTACTTTTAAACAGAGTTCTGTTCTCGATTTTCAACATTTCTTTCTTTTGTATACTTTCCTTATTTTCCATCGAAAATTGCCATTATTTTGCAAACTTTGTAAAAATTATTTGACTCGAATAAGCATCAGCTTGAATAAGTATGAAATTGAGTGCCTAAAGAAGGTTATGTTAATTCTATAACTTCTTTCCTTATGCAAAAGATACGTTGAGGTCTCTTTAAATAAAAATTGGTGAAATTTAAATTATTACTAGTGAAAGTTTAAAGATTCGATCAGCAAAAAGTAAGCCATTAAAGATAAGCAGAAAATTTATAATTCGATGAGTTAAGATATTCGCTAATTCAGCAGTGCAAAGCAAAATTAATTGCTTCATGGAAATAAATCAATTTACTTTAGACTGTAGAGAATAATTTTAAAAAATTAATAAAATGGAAAACGTGAAAAGTAGAAAAGTTTAATAGAACGTCGCGATGATATCCCATTCTTATCTCTATTGAAACAATAAGAAGGTCACATTCTAAAATCGTAAATGTGACGTAGCCTGCCTTAGTTTGAAAACATTGGTTTCTAATTATCTGAACAAGGTTAAAAAAAATAAGAATATTTCAAACTCTTGAAATTATAATGGATCAATGAATTTGAAATTAATTATACGTATATATTAAGGGTCTTCATGCGCTACTTTTCAAAAGAGTTCTGTATATTTTCCTTATTTTCTAGGAAAAATTGGAATTATCCAGCGAACCAAGTAATAATTATTTGCCTTGCATGAGCATCAGCTTGGATACATATACAATTAAGTTCCTAAAATAGATTATTTTATTTGTATAGCCTTTTTCTTATGCAAAAGATACTTTGATGTCTCTCTAAATCAAAATTGGTAAAATTTAACTTATTACAAGTCAAATACCACTAATACGATTAGCACAAAGTGAGCGACCAAAGATTTGGTAGAAAATTACTAATTCGATTAGTCGAGATATTTCCTAATTCAATAGTGGAAAGCAACTGATTGCTTATTAAAAATAAATAAATGTACTTGAGACCGTATACAATAATTAAAAAAGATTATAAAAATGGAAGACGTGAAAAATATAAATATTTGATAAAATAACCCGACGGTGTTACATTCTCAGCTCTGTTGAAATAAGAAGAAAGTCATATTGTGAAATTATGAACGTGAAGGGCTATAAACTAATTATAAATAGTCAGAGTTCTTACAAGCTACTTTTGAACAGAATGTTGTCTTCGATTTTAAAATTTGTTTACAGTTGTACATTTGTCTAGTTTTCCATAGAAAATTCCAATTATTCCAGGAAGCGTGGATTTATAAAAAATTTCAAAACAAATAAATATCCTTATTGAAGGTATTGTATACCATTAAGCCATTTCCCTTTCGGGGTAGGAGTGACACTACCCGATTCGGGTAGTGTTTCTAGGTTGATAACTTGTAGTAAATAACTACAAGTGTGGGCTCACCACACCCACGATGTGCCAACAGCACTCAGTTTTCTCGAATGGTCACCCATCCAAGTGCTAACCGCGCATAACGCTGCTTAACTTCAGTGATCTGACGAGAACTGGTTTTTTCAGCGTGGTATGGCTGTTGGTTTTTCATTTATAACATTTTTAACATTTTTATAACATTTATAACATATTCATTTATAACAATTGTTATAAAAATGAAGCAAGCGAGTTTATGAGCAATAAACAATGTTATCAATGGTAGATATAGGTTTTGCAACAGTTTTAGGGAAAATTATGACACTGTCCTACATGGATGATTTCTTGTTAAAAAAATGAAAAGTCTAATTTTTTTACCTTTCAAACAAAAGGTATTTTAGGGAGCTCCTGATGCATACACAAGTATTAGTGACAAATGGATTAAAATCACAAACATGGATATTGAATTTAACGGCAGATTAATTTGATATGTATTGATATAGAAAATTAATTTTCTACCAAGAAAGGTGAAAAAAAAAAGATCAATTTTCAACAAAATACATGAATTTTCAACTAAAAAAGACTATTTTTTCAGTGGAATAATTAAATTTTTAATCAAATAGTCGAATTTTTAAGCAAACGGAATGACTTCCGTACCAAAAATATAATCGTAGACTTTTCAGTCGAATGAAATGAACTTTCAACAAAAAATATTTGGATTTTCTTATTGGGTCCTATTAATTCAGGTCGCATTTAGGCAAAAAAAAAGCAAAACAGGGGAAAAGGGGTAAATTCCCTAAAAACAGGGGAAAAATAAGAATCCTATGAAAAAGAGAAATAGGGGAAAGAGTGTGAAGTCTGAAAGATGAAAGTGATTTGTACACTTACATATTAAGTTATTATAGAACTGTACCGCTACAGGGCCATCTTTAGCAAAACTCGCAAACTTTTTAAAAATGTATCATCAGAAAACATGCAAAGAGTTATCTAAGTTCGAAACGTTACTTCCACTGACCTCCCCCCTCCACCATGTTTCCAACCGTAATTTTTGGCGCGACCCCTGAAATTGGTAACGTAGTTTATGAATGGCCCCTAAGCTACGATTAGCTGACAATTCAAAACAACTGTCAATAAAATACAATTGGAAGCAATTCAACGGAAACACTGTGAATTATTACAACCCTAAATTTAGCTATACATATCGATTTGAAAATTGGTGAAATTATTTAAACAAAACTAATTGTCATATCACTCTGCCTAGGGATCACGGGACCTTGTAGTTGGTGGGAGGGCTTACTGGTCTTATCGGACTATAGATCTGGATAGGTGAACCAGAGGGGCTGCATCGCGAAGTGTAGCTAGTCTGGGGAACTGACGGACTCTGGTCAGTGGGACTTAAACTATGGAGCGATCCTTCCAGGGGGTAATGGCAAAGCCTCCTGCAATATCGAGGGCGCGAATTCTTATGCTCCCAAGCTACGATGTGATCGCCGCCCGTGTCGAGAGCTGAATGGTACCAGGGTTAACAAATCCTTGAACATCCCAGCCTGCCCCCCTCAGTAGAGTCGGACAGGCAAGGGTCTCAAAGGAGGTGCCTTAACGGGGACTTTGGGACACCAGGTCGAATCCCATATTATATAGAACCGCCCCCTGAAAGCGGGGATTTGCAGGGGGTGTTTCTAATTTCTCTAGCTTCTCGTGGGACAATTAATGGAACACGAAAAACACTCTAACTCCTCTAACCCACCGCTGGTGGTGGAAGGCTCCTCAGGGGGCAGTCTACGTCGAGCGGTGCGAACTTCTGGATCCCTTGCGGCTCTGAGCTACCGACCCTATCTAGGGGCCCTGAATTAGCCTTTCAATGGCTGAGACTGGAATCCCCATGATGCAGATTAATCTGCGCCACAGCAAAGGCGCCTCGGCGGTTCCAGCCAGGTGTTTGACAGTGGTGCAGGCAGGAATTGCCCTAATCCAAGAACCCTGGTTATACAGGGAAAGGATTTGTGGCTTGTCAGGATATGGCTCCATATATAAGGGGCCACGCGAAAAAACGCCAAGGGCATGCATAGACGTCAAGGGTATGGATACGACCTTGAAGCCTAAATTCTGCTCTAGAGATCTCACCGTTATTGAGGTGAAACTCAGGGGCAGTAGCGGAGAAAGGGTAGAGGTATTCATTGCCTCGGCTTATTTCCCTGGCGATACCGAGGGACCCCCGCCTCCCAGAGAGGTGGAGGCTCTAATTCGGCACTGTACAGAGAACAAGATTCGTCTGCTGTTGGGCTGTGATGCAAAGTCTCACCACACGGGTGTGGGGAAGCACAAACATCAATGACAGAGGGAGAGATTTAATTGAATACATAG
This sequence comes from Andricus curvator, assembly GCA_932195095.1. NCBI lineage: Eukaryota > Metazoa > Arthropoda > Insecta > Hymenoptera > Cynipidae > Andricus > Andricus curvator. Next base: position 70,131 of record CAKNYM010050855.1, read on the forward strand.
CGGGCACAGAGCTGGAGATTCTAAATCGGGGTGATACTCCCACATTCCAGACTAAAAACAGGAGTGATGTTCTCGATTTGACTCTATGTTCGGGTGTACTGAGGCGCAGCGTAGTGGGCTGGAGAGTTTCCGATGAGGAGTCTCTCTCGGACCACAAATATATCGTGTTTCGATTGACCCTAGGAAAGCCGGTGGTTTCTAAGATCAGAAACCACAGAAATACACTTTGGGACTCATATGAAGAGAAACTCAAAGGGAGGCTTGTGGAATTCCCCGCAAGCTATGGTAGCATTGATGAGTTGGAGCACGCCGCAGATTTTCTGCGAAGGGTTCTTACAACATCATAGGAAAACAATTTCCCCACAAGTACAATTAAGTCTAGGAAGGGAGCAGAATGGTGGAATACCCACCTGGAAAGACTCTGTAAGAAGACAAGAATGTTGTGCAATAGGGCAAATAGAAATAAATTGCCTTCAGACTGGGACACCTATAAGACGGCCCAATGTGAATACAATAAAAATATAAGTCCTGCTGTCTATTTAAATCACCAGGGGCGGATGGCATTTATCCAGCACTTTTACAAAAAGGCATGGATTTAGTCGTCCCTCCTCCGAAGAAATTATTTAGGGCAAGTGTAGCCCTTAAACACGTGCCATCGGCATGGAAGGATGGCAGAGTGGCCTTCATACCCAAACCTGGGAGGGAGGGTTACACTGCTGCCAAAGATTTCCGACCAATCAGCCTCACGTATTTTATCTTGAAGACGCTGGAGAAGCTGGTCGAGAGATACATTAGGGATGAGGTGCTCTTGGCCTCCCCGCTGCATAGAGGGTAGCATGCTTTCTAGGCAGGCTGCTCGGTAGAATCTGCGCTTCATGCTGTTGTGGCAAAATTGGAGCAGCAGTTGGAACAAAAGGGGTATGCTGTGGGCGCTTTCTCTGATATAGAGGATGCTTTCAGCAATACTCCTCCAGAAGTCATCTGTCGACTGGCTTTGAGATGTGGCGCGCCGGACCAGCTAGTATGCTGGATAGGAAGCATACTACGCCGGAGAAGACTCGAAACCAGATGGGCTGAAGGTCTCGTAAGGGGGATAGCTCCACGGGTTTGTCCACAGGGGGGTGTCCTGTCGCCCCTCCTGGGGTGCATTGTGGTGGACGGCCTTCTTCGAAGACTAAATAAAGAGGGGTACTATACTCAGGGATATGCGGATGACTTTATGATCCTAGTCAGGGGGCTCATCTGGGAACGCTGATGGGTCTTACAAGGTCGGCGCTGCGCATCGTAGAGCTCTGGCGCTATAGCTCAGGGCTCTCGGTAAATCCAGAAAAGACCAACCTGGTAATTTTCACGAGAAATTATAAAGTTCTGAAAGTTAATGCTCCTGTATTCTATGGTAGGGGGATGAAGTTTTCAGATTCAGTTAGATATCTGGGAGTAATCCTAGATAGCAAGCTGAACTGGGCAAAGGACCTGGAGACGCAATGCAGGACATTTTTCATGACTTTTTGTATGTTCAGGAGAGCCCTTGGGTTGACGGGGGTTCTAGGGCCTAAAATGCGTGACATCAGCGCACTGCCGATTCTACATATGAGGCAAGATAAAATAACAAAAAGCTTCAACTTTGCCAAAGCTTTCCACGTCTGCATCCCAAGCAGGGATCTGTGGAAAGCAAATCGTAACCCGCTCCTCCAAGAGGAAATCTGGTATACAGATGGCTCCATGGGCGAGGGAGGGTCAGGAGCAGGAATTTATGACAGCAAGAGAGGGAAAGTGATAGGGATGACACTTGGGCGACATGCTACTACTTTCAAGCGGAGGTCCTGGCCGTCCTTCGCTGTGCTGGAACACCGATAGAATAAAATGCTGCTGGCAGACATATTACGATCTGTTCGGACAGCCAAGCAACACTAACTGCAATAGGGAAACCGGACATAACATCAGAACTGGTTTGAGAATGCAAAAAGGCATTAAACCAACTTGCAGAAAGAAACAATGTGGCTACACGGAAAAAATTTATCCGTGAAGAAGTCACGAACTTGTAGCTAGGTCTCGGATACGAGATAAAAAAATGAAACATTAAATCCTTATTTCTATGAGAAATATATGGATAAATTTCGAAGTTTCTTACGAACAGTTCGAATTTCCTACGAACAGTTCCTGAAAATTTCAGACTGAAATAAAAAGAGGAAAAATTTTATTTGTGCGATTTAATTTTATATTAATTTATAAATTCGCAACTCAGAAGATTCGAACCTCAAACACTGCTGACTCACCAGTTTCTAAACATAAACCAGGAGTGCGTAAACATGCGCAGCCATCGAGGCCAAACAAAATAGGTATTATAAAACTTCTAGCCACTCATCCGACGAGCTCGAAGCACACATACGAGCGCACACACGCACCGCGCGTGTGTGCGTGGGCCACGTACAAGGAGACTTAGTTTCGAGTTCCCAGATTTGTCGGGCAAGCTCGTGAGTGCTCTGAGAATCTTTTCCCAATCACTCGTAATATTTTTGTAATTATTCACGTAAAAAAAAAGTGATGAACCGTTTTAGAATTTTCACATCGAGTTCGTCAATCTTTCTCAAAGTTCGCAGGTTATTTACGAAAATACATAAATATCCGATGAATTTTTCTCATATCCGAGACCTAGCTACTAGTTCGTGACTTTTTTACGGATAAATTTTTTCCGTGTATCATATGGGTCTCTGGTCACACAGGGATCAAGGGAAACGAAAAGGTGGACCAGTTGGCAATACGCGGCGCAGCGAGTGAATACATAGAACCGGAACCGGTACTGGGAATAGCGTCTTGCTGTGTCGGAATGGCCATTAAAACCTGGATCCGAACAAAACACCGGGAGTACTGGGAACAAATCCAAGGTTGCCGTCAGGCGAATTCCATCCTGGGGTATACCTATAGAATGGGCAGAGCTAGGGAAATCCTGGGCTTACCCTAACTGGGCACAACCACTTGAACCATTATATGCACAAACTGGGGTATAATCCCACAATAGAGTGCAGGAAATGCGGCAGGGATAAAGAAACATACTTGCATGTATTAGGCCAGTGCCCGGCATTAGCTAGACTCACGAAACAGACTCTCGGGGTCCATTTTATGGAAACAAAGGAAATTACAACGCGATCAGTGGTCGACATACTAGGCTTCATCAAGAGGTCTGGGGTCGACTGCTGAGAGTGAATATGTATGGGTGTGGCACAATAGGCTTTATAGCTTGAGCGCCAGGGGAGCTCTCCATGGACTTCCCGCCCGTTTTAAAACTAAACTAAACTAAACTTATTGTCCTATCAAAAAGCTGACAACATATCTGGATTCGTTTCAGCCATATCTCTAGAAGATTTTCGAATTATGCCAAAAAAATTATTTTTAAACAATTAAATTGTTATAAACAATTCGGAATTCAATATAAACAAATGTATCAGTCTGAAAATAGTTTCAAGCATATTAGTAGATACTTCAATAAAATACCCCTAGGTGTAATTTCAATTACCGCGAAAAAATAATTATTTAAACAAATACAATGTTTATAAAAAAATTACGTTTTTGATTGTTTAATGTACAATAACTTCAAATAACACTAAATAAACACAAAGTAAATAAATATAGCACTATGATCAACTCTAACAAACCACCCGTAGAGAATAATTCATCAATTAAACATTGTTTTATCCCCTCCACTCTCACTACATAATAGTATCCAAATAAATTTCTCAAAATGAAAAAACTCCAATTTAAACATTGTTTTTAAACCCTCCACTCTCACTCGAAAAATCCTTTGTGTATGGATTTCAATATTCGGGCATATATCTACAAGAAACTAAAATTCGCAAAAAAAATCTATAGGTATAGTTGTATGCATCCCGATCATATCTCTAGGAGTTTTCACAATCATGCAAAACAAACTATTATTTAAACGGTGAAATTGTTTATAATATTTATTATTTTTTCAAACAACTATTGAACAAAAATTTATCTCAAACGACAACTAGATGACGTTATTCGAATATATTAGAATGGAAATAAATTTTTCAAAATAAAAGACTCCAATTTAAACATTGTTTTTACCCCCTCCAATATCACTTGAAAAATCCTTTGAATATGGATTTCAATATTCGGCCATATAGATAGAACTAACTAAAAGTCGCAGAAAAAATCTAAAGGTATCGTTGGACGTGTCTCGGCCACATCTCTAGGAGTTGTCTTAATCATGCAAAAAAAATTTTTAAACATTTATATGGTAGTTAAAAATGATATATTCCAATACAATACAATAAAATATAATATAATAAAATAGAACGCAATACAAAGCAATGAAATATAATACAATGAAACAAAAAAATATAATACAAGAAAACAATTAAGGAAAGATACTATAAAATATAATTCAAATATAGTATACAAATATAATGCCAGGGGGCGTTCACATATTACGTAACACTAAAAAAATGTCTGGTTAAATCAACCAGAATTCTGGTTAAATATGTCCTTACTATTTTTTCTGGTTAGACTAACCAGAATTATGGTTGAATTAACCAGAATTCCGGTTAAATTAAACAGAAATTCTGGTTAATTCAACTATAATTCTGGTTAGTCTAACCAGAAAAAATAGTAAGGGCATATTTAACCAGAATTCTGGTTGATTTAACCAGACATTTTTTTGAGTGAACGTTATTTTCGACCTTTTTTAACCGGGGGGGGCCACGTAACATTTTTTGGTATTATGTTTAAAAACAGACCCCCCCCTCAACGCCGTTACGTAACATTTTTTGTATTATGTTTAAAAACATAATAGACGTATTAATAAGTATTATCGGTTTGTTTTCCAATTTATATAAATATAATTTTTATAAGATTCTTGAGAAAATTAAAAAAGTTTTTTGTCCAAAAAAGAATCTAGAAGATTCTGAAGAGATTTTTTCATTGTACAGGATCTTACAAAATATTAGGAAAAATTCGAGTCCTTTTAAAAGATATTTAGGACTTTCAAAAGTTTGGAAGAAATCAAAAACTATTTGATTTTTCGGAAATGTTTCTAAGCTTTAGAAAATTTTTAATCTATTTAAAACCTTTTAAATTCCTTAAAATACAACAAATTATGCAACAACAAATTGAGTTTCTCAAAACAAACTTGCTTCAAGGGGCAAAATTATTCGTAAACGATTTCCATTGCCATATAAAGTGTACTTATCGACCGTAGTTTCAGATGATAAAAATGGCCAAACTGCAAGATACATTTGAGTTTAGTTAATTTTCTTAAAGTGTTTATCACAGATTGGCCATAGGCATATATGTAAAACGCGCTAATAGCGTCGTGATGGCGGAAAATGGTAAAAAAGCTACATTTCATTACCTTTAATACTTTGCATGCTACCTACATTTCATGGAAATGACTTTGTTATTTTTTACACTTGAAAGAATAAAAGGTCTAAGAACAAAAATCATAGCCGAAACTATTGCTCGGGAAATAATGATCTGCTACAAGAACTCGAATATTTCTTTCTCTTACCTTTATCACAGCAAAAGAGATGAGCATGAAAAGAAAGGCGAGCACCCATTCGTGTCCCCAAAAAACTCAGTGTATGTTTTTGTAAAAAATATTTTCGAAAAACTTCTATCGTTTTGTACTTTCTGCACTGGAAACCAACGTGAAGAAACATAAAAGTTGAGCCCATAACAGCAAAACGCAAAAGCTGTACAGATTTGAATTATACAAGACTGGCATGAATAAGGACATCAAAACATGCTTCTGGAGCAACATACAAGTGCATACCGCAAACATATACCAGAAAATAAACGAGGTGATCTGAATGCAGAAAAATCTTGGTGTAAACGGCGAAAGCTCAAATGCGTTAAAAAATAAGGCGTACAGTCTTTAACCAAAGGAAGCTTGAATACAAATTCTGAATGGTGTCATAGTAGATCAAGATTATTATTTCGTTTCACATGCTCCTTACGAAATGCATGTTGAGCCACGAAGAACAGAAAGTTCTCCATCTATACGGATAAGATTAAATAAATTTACACGAAAATACCTGGCAAGCAATGCTTTCATATAGATTATTGTGACAATATTGTCCTGAGCAATTGACATTATACAAAAGCGATATTTCTTATGTGAACTGCGACATGGGGCTTTACATCGCAGTAAAAGCCGAGACGCGTCCAACGATACCTTTAGTTTTTTTCTGCGACTTTTAGTTTGTTCTAACTCTTGAGTACGGACATGACCTTGATATTTACCGGATATGACAGACAGCATAGTGTTGTTGGCAAAAAGCGAGGAGGCCTCAAAGGAAATGATGAAGAGGTTGAGAAGATACCTGGATAAGAACAGGTTAGAACTGAATGCGGAAAAGTCCAAGGTTATGGTTTTCAGAAAAGGTGGTGGAAGGGATAAGGACGGGGGGTGGAAGTGGAAGGGAAAGGCGGTGCAGGCGGTGAAAGAGTTTGTGTACCTGGGCTTCTTGTTTCGGAGGAATGGCGGAGTGGATGGTCACATAAAAGAGAGAGTGAGGAGGGCAAATGTGGTGATGAGGCAGGTGTGGGGGTTGGGAAAGAAGTTATTCGCAGATGATTTTGGAAGCAAAATGAAATTCTTTGACTCACTAGTGATGAGTGTGCTATTGTATGGAGTAGAGGTGTGGGGGTGGAAGGAAAGCGAAGAGGTAAATAGGATACAGGAGAGATATGTAAAGTGGACAGTGGGGTTGGCAAGGAACACGCCTAATTATATTGTCAGGAGGGAGACGGGGAGAACGAGTGTAGGGATTCTAGCGGGGAGTCGAGCGTGTAAATATGAGGAGAAATTTTTGGAAGAGGGGGAAATAAGCTGGTTAGGGAGTGTTGGTGGGAGAAGGAGAACAGGAGAGGGGGTGGAAAGATGGAGGTTGAAAGAGAAAGGTATTTTAGAACGAATGGACTGCATATGGATGAATTGAGAAGGATGCATGAGGAAGGAAGGAAGGTATATGAGTTGGTTAAGAAAAACAGCATGGAGAGAGAGAAGACAACAGGGGAAGAGAGAATAAGAGAGACGAGGTTTAATGGGAACTATGTGTGGATTATGCCAAGGGCGAGAGCGCAATATTTGTGTGAGAAAGGAGAGAAAGGAAGTCAGGAGCTTATAGCGAGGATGAGATGTGGGTGCATGGAGGGTTTCAATAGGTTCTGGCTCGCTAGGGAAAATAGGATGTGTGAACTATGTGGGAAGGTGGAGGCAAGAGTGGAGCACTGGTTTGAGGAGTGCGTGGAGGTGGAAAGGAGTGGGATAAGCATGGAGGTATTGATGCATGAAAGGGGGGACAAAAGGGCAGTAGCATGGGTGAAGGGAGTATTGGGTAAGATGGAGAAGAAGAGAAGGAAGGAGGAAGAGGAATGGAGAAGGAAAGATTGTAAATAGAGGAGGAGGTAAATATAAGTAAATGTAAATATTGTAAATAGTAGATAAGTATTAGGGATTAGCCGCGGAGGCAGAGTTTGGTAATGCGAGGCAAGCAAGAAAGTAGGGACATGCGAGCGAGGCGAGGCGAAGCGAGGAAGGCAATGCGATAAGAGCGAGCGGCGTTAGATATAAGGTGTGGAAGGATGTTAGTTTTAAGGGTTAGTTGTAAGAAAATTCTGTAAATGGAAGTGTAAGCAAGTCAATTTTTTAAGGCCAGCAGGCTAAAAAATAAACGTTTATCTATAAATTTGAAATTTACATAAAATAGCACGTATGCATTGTTTTTAAATATAATAAATGCATAAATGATTGCTTTAAAAACGTTATAACATTTTTCAAATGAAGCAAAATAACAGAGGAAACTTTCTTGCAAAAAGATTTCGTGAAAAATTTGTCTTTTCATTCCACCTAAACCCGTACTAGTTTTGTTGTTGGTCACGAACATAACCTGAAAAATTACCGGTCGAATGTCAACAAGCGGATTGCTGATCATTCATGTGGTGAGGGTGAGGAGTTGAAAGTGATTACAATAAGCAAAATTCAGTGCAGCGTAATCCGACAAACGCCTGTTAGTTCTCCCCCATACGACGTTCAATTACAGGTGTCTATTAATTTAAAAATATATTGTAACATAAAGAGAAGTATTAGGGAAATATATAATTATAATTATAAATTTCCTAACACCACACAACAATTCCAATTGCCTTTCCTAGCTTTTTCACTGCGTTCTGTCGCTTCTGCCATAATCAACAAACCTAGGAAAAAAGTTTTTTCACATAACATAGCGAATTGTTAAAAGAAAAAGCTTCACTTAAAACTCAAGACAACTAATAAAATACTCAATGTCATTTAAATTTAAAAAAAATATACTCCATGAATATTCTGGGACAATTGAACTTTCTAAACTCAAAATCTGACAACTAGCATTACTTTTACAAAAATAATAGATCGTATAAATATGCAAATATATATAATATTACTTAACCAATTAACACAATAATTTGTCCAGATACCTTTTTCGAAAAACAAGAATATTGAAGTGCTTTATGTGATATTTGTAATCCGATAGATCTGTCATAGACAGATAAATTAAAAACTCAACTCCGATCAAACCGTTTAATAAACTCGAGCAAAAGTTTTTCCCCCTAAATCGATAGTTAAACTCTTATTTTCAGTATAAATTTATTTATTTTTAATCGCATGTAAAGAAGTGGAATTCATCCTTAAGACATTGCCGCTTTTGAGCAGCAGATGGCGCCAGGCTGTTTCCGTGGCCGTACTCAATATGCCCGAACACTGAAATCCCGATTCGAAGGATTTTTCGAGTGAGAGTGGAGGGGGTAAAAAGAATGTTCAAATTGGAGTTTTTCATTTTGAAAAATTTATTTGGATTCTATTATATTCGAAAAACGTCATCTGGTGGTCGTTTGAGATAAATTGTTGTTCAATAATTGTTTAAATAAATGATAAATATTAGGGGTATTTCATTGAAGTTTCTATTAATGTGCTTGAATCTATTTTCAGACTGACCCTGGCGGACCGAACGAACGGAGCGGATACGCTACAGCGTATCCTTATAGTATCCACTTCGTATCCTCTCCGTATCATGCAAGAAAAACTCATTTAAAAAGGAAGATGAACATTTCACTTGTTGAAATTCGGATTCTACGTGAAATTTTGCGTTAAAAGGTCACGGAGTAATCGCAACAGTTTTTCTTGCAACATTAAAAACTTTAAAAAAATATAATACTTATCGATAACGTGGGCTGAAGGCGACTTCAAACGCATTGTCGACGGATAACGCCTATTGACTGCTACTGAACGACGATGCGTTTGAAGTCGCCTTCAGCGCACGTCATCGATAAGTATTATATTTTTTTAAAGTTTTTAATGTTGCAAGAAAAACTATTGCGATTACTCTGTGACCTTTTAACTCAAAATTTCACGTAGATTCCGAATTTCAACAAGTGAAATGTTAATCTTTCTTTTTTAATGAGTTTTGCTTGCATGATACGGAGAGGATACGATGTGGATACTATAAGGATACGCTGTAGCGTATCCGTTCCGTTCGTTCGATCCGCTAGAGGATACACTTGTTTATATTGAATTCCGAATTGTCTATAACAATGTAATTGTTTAAAAATCTTTTTTTGGCATAATTCGAAAAACTCCTAGACATATGGCTGAGACGAATCCAGATATGTTTTCAGTTTTTTGATAGGACAATTAGCTTTCTTCAAATAAATTCCCCAATTTTCAAATTCATATGTATAGCTAAATTCAGGGTCCTAATTAGCTTTTACCAAGATGTAGCATTCAAAGTATGTACGATCCGAATTTCATTCAATCGATTTTAATGGAATCGTTTTCTACAGCGAATCTTTCAACTGAAATCGATGTTTTTTCTGTGCTGGGCCTTTTTGGTGACCAGGCCATAGAGCCAGTTCACATCGAGTTAAAACCCATAACAAAATATGCAAATCGTTTGTTAAGAGACATGTGCGAATTTAACGGTCGCCATGTCTAAATACTTTTATTTTTAAATTGTATTGTTTAATATACTGTTTCATGTAACAACTATAAATACAGTTTGTCATTAATACATCATCCTTTTAATTCTCTAGATAATAAAAAGTTAAAATTTTACGCAAGAAAGGTATATAATAAGTTTTTTAGGAATTATTTTTCAGGTGGCGTGAACAGAAAACAAGGTTGTTTTAAAAACTGCATGTTCAACCCACTTCGATAAAAAAGGCCCTACCTTCAGAAAACCCTTTGCACCTTTTCTGGGGTACAAAATTAAGGAATTTCAACAAACAAAATTGTAAGAAAGAGCTCGTTTCAGCTCAATATTTTGAAGAAAAAAAAAACTATTCCTTTAAAGAGAAAAACTGAGTTATTTTAAAAGGCCACCCAACAATTTTCTTCGTTTTAGGCATAAAACAATCGGATGGCACCCCAAAAAGAAAATCAGCAAAAAACGGGATAGACAAGCACCTTTTCAGTGAAAGTTACTTCAAGCTAAGCAGAGAACTGAATACAAATATTCCGTTAAGAAAATGTGCAATTGACTCCTAATTGTTATTTTGTTAAACAAATTATTAAATGCATATTCATTTCTACATTTTTTGCATAGGTAAAGATTGCTTCTCTCATAAAAAACTTATGAATGTGTTTCCAATTCATAATTAATCACACACATTCATGAATACCTAAATATTAAATATTTATTATTGTTGATCATATAAATTATAAACAAATTGAAAAATTAGTCTTTCACATAGAAAAAGTTATATTTTCTAATAAACAATATTATAAAATAAACTCATTTTTAATTCATACTTTCATTTAGTCTGAGAAGACATAAAAAATGTATGTTATTCTCTGATGATAATACGGATTCCTTGAAAAATTTAACGTGTACCATCTAGAAAAGTAATGCGTGTATTTTCTGAAAAAAGTTTCTTCTCTCGATCTCTCTAGTAGCTTAATGGGAAAGTACCCGACCGGCAATCGGAAGTTCTGTGGTTCGATTCCCAGCGGAGCAAAAGGAGAAGATCTTTTTTTAGAACAAAATTAATTAAAATAATTTTGAATTCATATCTCAATCTAGTCTGAAAAGACGTTAACAATTTCTGTTATTCTCTGATGATAATACAGATTCCTTAAATATTCAAATAAGAAAATATGTCGTGGAGTCTTAGTTTTGACTGTTATTAATAAATTGTCAAATACATAATCATTTTTACATTTTTTGCATAGGTAGAGATTGTTTTTCTAATGAAAAAATTTAAAATTTGTTTTCAATCGATCAAGAATCATACATATTTATGCATATTAAATATTTGTTACTTTAATAATAAAAATAATAAACAAATTCCTAAGGTACTCATTTTTACACAGAAAAAGTTACTTTTTCCACTAAAAAATATTTCAGACAACCGAATAGTAATATTCTGTTAAGGAAATTTATCTTGTTATTGTTATTGAAAATTATTCAAAACATATACATTTTTGTGTTTCTTGAATAGGTAAACATTGTTTTTCTCACAAGACCAATTTAAAATATGTTTTCAATTGATTAATTATCACACACATTTATCAATAGTAAATATTTATTATTGTTAATAAGAATTATAAACAAATTCGAAAAAGAGTCACTTTTACATATAAAAAGTTATTTTCTCTACTAAAACATATTCTAGACAACCGAATAGTAATATTCCGTTAAGAAAATGTATCGCTGACTTGTAGTTGTTATTGTTATTAAAAATTATTCAGTAAGAAGGGTTCTTTATTAATCACTGTAAAACATATTCTGAATTTGTTTTATGAGAAACCCCATTACTATTCGGTTGTATAGAATATTTTTTAGAAAAGAAAAAGATTTTTTCTGTGTAAGAGAGACTAATTTTTAATTTTATTAATGATTTGTATTATCATCAATAATAAATAATTAATCTTTATAAATATGCGTGATTATTCACCAATTCAAAACATACTTCGAACTGGTTTGATGTGAAGATTAATATAGACCTACAAAAAAGTTGCAAAAATTTCCTCTTTGTGTATTAAAATGTTTTTTTTTCTAACGTTGAGGTCCTCATCTAAGTATTGGTTTAAACAATTTGTTTATACACAATAATTAGCTTCAATCCTCAACTAATTATTTATGTTCCATAAGTGTACGTGCATTGATTCTGATACACAGAAACTTCATTCAAGTCTTCTCCTTGAAGATAAAAAATAATATTCCCAAAATGTTTCATTTGTACATTTTATTTATTTAAACAATAAATAACATAAGGATAAATTCAATAAAAACATCGAAATATGTATGTATTATATTATTAGGTATTCATGAAAGTCAAATTTAGTTTTTTCCTTTATTTTTTATTGTTGAATATTATAACAAAAATATATAAATATAAACAAAAATGTTCAATGCCATTAGAAGCGCTACAAATCACCGAATTAGACGATATCCACAAAAATACAATAAATTTTGATTCTTAAAAGAAATTTTCCATTTTTTAGTGAATATATTGGTCGTAATTCTAGTTGATCCAGCGTTATCTCTTCCAAGGTTTCAAATTTTCCTTGACTTTAGAATCATATCAAGTTACCTGAGATAATGTACGAAAATGCTATGACTGATAATAAATATTTCTCTTAAGAATAATAAAAAGCAAGCTCACTTATCTATGAACTAAAACTAAAGAAATAGTCTCATTATACTTTTTCTAATTCTAAAGATTTAGAAATTAAAATATCTTGAATTTTAAGGCAGTGGCTACGTGTACGAAATTTCGGTACAAATATCTGAATTTTTTCGGTACCAATACGGGGAGCTGGAAAAGGGGCTATTTGTACCGAAATTTCGGTACGAATAGCCGGATTTTTGTGTAGACACACCTATATTTGTACTGAAATTTCGGTAACTCCCTAACTTTAAAGTATTTTATCCTTTAGGGTTTAAATTAAAAATATTCTTTTTTTTCCTTAGTACATTTCCAAATTAAAAAGTATTTTTTTCATGTTTAGACAATTTCAAATTAAGATATTTTAAATTCAACAATTTCTAGAATGTAAATTTTAATTTTCACAAACATGAACAATTTTTAAATGAAGATTTAAAACACAATTATATGAAGTTAAAGAATATTTGACTATGGAAGGCTCCAGAAAAGAATAATTCTATATTTATTCGGTAGGTTTTAAAATTGTTTGTTAAAAGCAAGCGTCTATTTAGACATGCGTTATCTCCTACGAATCAGCAAATACAAAGTTATATGAATTTATGAAGACGGTTATGATCTCCATGTACTTAAAAAACTTGGCTTTCGTGAAAATATTAAAATTACAAAAATAAGAATTATTTAAATTAAATATTAATCGATTCCACCTTCCAGTGATGACACCTCAAGTCACCTCAAGTTTAACACGTATTTCCCATAAGAATTAAAGACGTTTTTGTAAATTTTATTCAGAATCGTCAATATTAGCAGAATAAAATTCAAACTGAACACTTCTCTTCACAAATAGCTATAGAATACGAATAAAATATTACTTTTCAAATATCACCACCATAAGTCTGTTTTATAGGGTCCCAAAAAAAACCCACAAGTGAAAAAATGGGTTTTGCGAGTTTTTGGCGCTAATTATGACTTTTTGCAGTTTTTTTAATGCAAATTGTTTATAGCACATGAAATACTACTTCATACTGATAATTAGATATTTACATACATTGTTAAAACAAATTATTATTATTATTATTTTTGTAGCGATCTTCTTCTATATTAATAATAGATAATTCGGTTTTTTCTGAATTTTTCAACTTTTTCTCTGTGTTTCAATTAGAGTGAAGTAATAATTAATTCAAGTTAACAAAAACAATTGTTTAAACAATTTATTATTATTGTTAATAATGTTCTCTTTGGTTAATGATAGAAAGTTGCAGTTTTTTCTTAAATTTTTAACTATTTGTCTATTTTTCACTTGAACTGACTTACTAATTATTCAATTTGAGCAAAAATAATTGTTTCAACAAATTATTATTGTTGATAACTACCTTCATCTATATTATTGGCAGATAGTTGCGGTTTTTTTTCTGAAATTTTTAACTTTTTGTCCACTTTTCACTTAGCGGGGTAATAATTAATGCAAGTTGATAAAAATAGTTGTTTAAACAATTTATTATTGCTCATAACTATCTTCTCTTAGATAAGAGCTAGAAATTTGCGGTTTTTTCTAATATGTTTTTTTCAAACAATCTCTTTCTTTTTCGAGTATACGTTTTGCTGGAGGGAAAGCTGATATCAAAATATGTGCAATTCCAAATTTTTCTTCTGTGCTTTGCAATAAACTTCCTATTATCATTTTTTTTTAAATCTTCTACAAGTCATTTACAGACCTAGTCCTCCCACCTACTCCTAATTATTTCATTCTTTGTTTTTGCATCTTGTGTAGGATATCTTTTTTGTTGAAATTAATTTTTTTAAACATTGGAAAAAGAGCAAAAGTAATTCACTTAAAACAATACAACACTATTTAAAAAATGATTCTTGTTGAGGTTCACTTATTATTTGTTCATTACTGAAAAGTTAAAGCAAAACTAAAGATTTCAAAAAGAAGCAACCTTCTAGCATTACTTTAAGAGAAGATAGTTATAAACAATAATCAGTTGTTTAAATGAGCATGTTTGTTAACTTTAATTATTACTTTACTGAGTACAAAATGGTTAAAAAGTTAAACATTTCAGAAGAAACCACAACTCTATAGCATTACTAGAGAAGAAGATAGTTATAAACAATAATTAATTGTTTAAATAATTATTTTTTCTAAATTCAGTTAATTATTAACTTACCCTGAGTGAAATGTAGACAAATAGTTGTAAATTTCAGAAAAAAACCGCAACTTTCTAGCAATATTCTACGAGAATATTATTAAGAATAATAATAAATTGTTAAAACAATTATGTTTGTTAACATTAATTAAGTGTTACATCACTGTAATTGAAAATTGGACAAAAAGTGAAAATTTTTTGAAAAAACCGCGATTTTCTATCTGTATTCTAAGAGAAAACTGCTAAAAACAATAATGAATGGTTTAAACAATTTATGTAAATATCTCATTATCAGTATAAAGTAGTATTTCATGAAATATGAATAAATCGCAATAAAAAGACTGCAAAAAGTCATAATTAGCACCAAAAACTCGCAAAACCCATTTTTTCACTTATGGGTTTTTTTTAAGAAATATTTTATTCCTATTTTATGGCTATTTGTGAAGAGAAATGTTGAGTTTCAACTCGATTCAGCTAATACTGACGATTCTGAATAAAATTTACAAAAAAGTATTTTTTTCTTATGGGAAGTACGTGTTAAACTTTATTTCGCTTGACCCACCTCTAAATATCATTTTTTTTCAAAATAAAAAAAATGGATTTATTTTTGTGTGGATTCGAACAAATTTCTGGGTGATATGCATAAAAATTCAAGGGAAAAAAATTTGGACCACCCTATTGCTCTCGCTAAGAAACAGTCATTCTCTAAAAAATAAGTGTGTCACGAAAATCTGGAAAGCATTGTTGTCACTTTTCCTCAGTGCCAGTTGGGTAATTTTTAAACTCGAAGGAAAGAATGGTGCCAAATTCATACACATAATTAAGAATTACAGTGTGCATAATAAAACTGACAAAAATGTAAGATTTACTAATGTAAAATTTTATTGCTTAACGAATAACAGGTGAAAAATTACCATTTTTCAATATTTTAATTACATTATTTGAATTAAAATAATTATTTCTGAAAACCAAAGCATACTCAAAAAGATCAATTTTGGACAAGAAATAGAAGAATTTCATATTGAGTTCAAATAATTAATTTTCAACCAAGAAAATGGGAATTTTCAACAAAATAGTGAAATTTTTAACCTAAGTGATAAATCTTCAACAACAAAAATTAATTCCCAACAAAACATGTGATAGATGATATTTCCACAAAAAAATATTTTAATTTTCAATAAAAAAACAGTTGAATTAAACCAAAAAATACGAATTTTTGACAAAAAAGTTAAATTTACAATTCAAAACTATGCATTTTCTACAAAAATAATTAAATTTACAACACAAAAAAGACGAGAAGTGAATTTTCAACATAAAAAGATCAATTTTCTAAAAAAAATGAAATAGCCACATTTTCAGTCAAAAATATTCATTTAAACAAAAATTTCGACAACAAATTTAAATTTTTAAGTAAAGAAATTTATTTTTAACTAAAATAATGGATCTTTTAACAAAAAAAGGAATAATTTTCAATCCAATAGTTGAATTTTCAACCCAAAGCGCGCGACTGTTAGTTCTCGCGCTTCGCGCTCGATAATTTTTTTATTTTTATAACAAGAGTTTATTAAAAATTTGTAGATTTTTTTTTGGTTGAACAACTTTTGTCTTCTCATTTTTTTCATCTCTGGTGTCGTTTTTCTAAAAGTTTAATTTTTAATTTTTAATCTTGTTTTTTACCATTAAAAGAAAATCTACTTGTTCTGCCTAAAAATTATCAATAACAAATTTGTCGATCCTTTTTGGGTGGACAACTTTTAATATCTATTAATTTTTTTACGTACCCTGTGTCGTTTTCCAAAAAATTTAATTTTCTTATCTTAATGTTATTCTTTACGATTAGAACAAAAACTACGCGTCCTATCAAAAAATTATTGATAAAAATTTGTAGCTCTTTTTTGGATAAGCAACTTGTGTCAATCCATTTTTTTTATAGTTTGTGTCGTTTGTCCAAAAAATGAATTTTTTATTTTTCAATGTTGTTTTTTACGAATAAAACAAAAACCACGCATCCTGTCAAAAAGTAATTGATAACAAATTTGTAGCTATTTTTTGTCTGAACAACATTTGTCTCAATATTTTTTTTCCGTAGCTTGTGTCGTTTGTCTAAAAATTAAATTGTTCTATTTTAAAGCAGTTTTTTACGAATAAAACAAAAACTACGCGTCCTATCAACAAATTATTGATAACTAATTTGTAGATGTTTTTTGAATACACAATTTTTGTCAACGCAACGTTTTTCTTCCTTTGACATTTTTTCATATCGTGCGTTGTTTTTTTTTTTTTATCAAAAAAAGTCAACATGATAAATTTTTCGTCTTTTTGAGAATTATTAATAGCCGTACATAGAATCTTTAAATCTTGAAAAAAGTGGTCTCAAACATTTTTTAAATGCTCTCATTTTTTGAATTTTTATCCAAAATGGCTGGCTAACGAACTTGACCTTTATTTTAGGACACTTGAAGAGTATGCCAAAGCCCAATCCAATATGTCAACTCTTTCGAAAGTTATCGTTCTAACAAACTTCTGTCAAATCTTACACAAATCTCATATTTTCTCTGATGAGAATGTAAAAAGATAAACTTTCCTAAATAAAAACTCATTTTCACAGAAAAAAGAACAAAATCGTTCAATTTTCAAGCAAAGAGATTAATTTTTATCTAAAATAATAACTCTTCATCCACAAAAAATAACTTTTCAACCCAATACTTGAACTTTCAATCCAAAAGAAGAATTTTGTTCCAAAAAAGACAAATTTTCAACAAAATAGATGATTTTTCAACAAAATTTGGAATTTTCAAATGAATTTTCAACCTAATAGTTAAATTCTCAATCAAATAAATAAATTTTGAACCAAAAAGGTGAATTTGTCACCAAGAAGATTAATATTCTACCACAGAAAACAAAGTTTTAACAAAATACAGAAATTGTCAACCACATAGCTGAATTTTCAAGTGAAGAAGATAAATGTTAAACCAGATATGCAATACTTAAATTTTCAGTTAAAAAATTCATTTTCACAACAAAAAAACTAATTTTCAACAAAATAGTAAAACTCTTAAGTAAATACATTAATTTTTTACTAAACTAATGAATTTTCAACCCAAAAGATGAATTTTCTGCCAGAAAAAGACAAATTTTCAACAAAATAGATGAATTTTAAGAAAATAGTTAAATTTTCAACCAAACAGATGAATTCTGAACTAAAAAGATTAAATGTCTATCCAATCAGATAAATTTCGACACAAAAATAATTGTTAAATTTTCATTTAAAAAAATTAATCTTCATTTTTTTTAAACTAATTTACAACTAAAGAAATAAATTTTCAATCAAGAAGATTAATTTTCTACCAAAAACCATGATTTTTAACTAAATAAATTTGATTTTTTAAAGGAATATTCAACCAAACATCGAATAGTTCAATTTTCAGTTAAAAAATTAATTTACAGCAACAAACAATTTCAAAAAATTAGTTGAATTTTGAATCGAAAAAGGTTTTTCAGTCGCTATTTACGAATAGCGAAAATATTGAAAACTGAATCAAATCGTTGTATTGGGACAAAAATCCTAGAACCAGTGAAAAACTGAGGGGTTGATTCGAGCCAGAAATTATTTAAATGCCCTGTGAATTCCAAATTTTTCCGTTTTTCTTTGTAAGATGAAAAAAAATCATTTTTAATAGAACTAGCAAAAAGTGACCACTTATGATAAGTCTTGGTTTTCAAAATAATAATTTAAATGTAAATAATGCAATGAAAATATAGAGCAATGGTGATTTTTCATTTATTGTAAAAATACCATTTTTACTGTTATTCAATAATAAAGTTACTTGTGCTCATTAAGAACAAAATTTTGATATAAAACTTTTTAAAAATTTCGGAAAATAAACCGAGTTTTTTTCTAAAGAAAGGGTAATTAGTGCGAGCTTTTTATATAAAACATCAATTTCGCACATCTTTAGAATGTAAATTTACCAAATTCGTTGTCAAGGACATTTTTTAGTTCACATCGAATCAGTTTTCATAACCTAAACAAAAATTCTGCAAGACAATCAATTTTTTCCCCTGTAGAGTAGGTCATCATGATTTACGAGTTCGTCTTCAAAAGCAGAGCTATCCATCATGTCTAGATGGACGTAGTTTGGAGGAAGATTTGAAAGTGATCTATCTGCAACTAATTTTATGGAAAATAAATAAATATTCATAAAATTTCGTACATTAGTAACTTAAACATTTAAGAATAATTTTGATCAATCACTGGTCTACAAAGAATGACCTATGTATTCATGAAATGAAACATTTATTTTCCGATGCGTTTTTAAACTCTGAATCCAACAGCTACCTTATTTGTACGATAAGGCAAACAAAATTCCAGATAATAATAATAATAAAATATTAAACTCTTCAAATCTGTAGTAAATTGAAGAGAATTGAAGAAAATATAAAAAAATAATATAAAAACTGAATAATAAAATATTGAAACTTGAGTATAAAATATTTCCTTTTCAGAAGGTATATTCTCATGAACCACTAAACGCTTATTTTAATAATTAAGCAATCAAAATTCTACTTTTTAACCTCAAAGCTCTTAAAGGAAAAAGTTGAAGCTTTCTTTTGAGATAAATAAATTTAAAATGTGTCTTTTTTCCATAAAAGTCAAATTTGTTTTTTTCCTTCATTTTTTAAGGTCAAATATTTATTTTTTCAAAAAATACTTGTCATCAGTGAAAAGGGTGTGCTCACTCACTTCCTTAATCTCAGTAAAAATTTATCTGTCTTCAGAAAAGACATTTAACATTTTTTAGTGAATCTCTGCCAAGGTTTCAATTTTTACTCGACTTTAGAATCATTTAAAGTTAGCTGAAATAATCTACAAAAATTATATGATTGATAATAAACATTTCTTTTAGGAATAATAAAAGCAAACTTACTTCTCTATTAATTATAACTAAAGAAAAAGTCTCATTATGCTTTTTTGTTGAATTTTAAAGTATTTAAATTAAAAATATCGTTAATTTTAAAGTGTATTATCCTTCAGGAATATAATTGAAAAATATTTATAGTCAATTCTCGTTTTTTTCTTTAGTAGATTTTTAAACTGGAAAATTCTGTTTTGAATGTTTATACAATTTCAAATTCAGACATTTTAAATTGAACCATTTTTAATTTCTCAAATGGAAATTATAAGTTCCTCAAACATTAAGATGTTCTTAATGAAGATTTCAAACATAATTATTTAAATTCTAAGAATATTTTACTCTGGAAGGCTCCAAGAATGAAAACTTATATTTTTATTCAGTATGTTTTAAAATTGTTTGTTAAAAGCAGGCGCCTATTTAGACATGCGTTATCTCACACGGATCAGAAAATAAAAAGCTGTAGGAATGTATGAAGATGGTTATGATCTCCACATATTTTAAAAAAACTTGGCATTCATAAAAATATTAAAATTATAAAAATAAGAATTTAAAAAAAAATCAAAATTTTGTTTTTTCGATCCATCTAATGTACCTTTTAGTAACTTTTATTTTCTTTCTCCGGATACAATTTATTTCAAATTTTACTGATTTAAAAAAAAATTATTGAGAATGTTATGAGTATTTGAATTTTAAAAATTAAAAACGCGAATAATGAAAAAATTGTCAACATTTTTGTTAAAAGTGCAATCTTCTTTAATCTAATATTTATCTCTTTCTTTCTCATTCTGTTAGAATTTTTTAAGCACTCCGATTCACTGAAAAAGTCCACCTTTTTTTTTCTCTCTTAATTTTTTTCTAGAGTCGTCCAAATATAAACAGTATATTCCATGGTAGTCTTGCCCTGTGCCTCAGGCTTGGAGAAAAGTGAGATTTTTTTCTGAAAAACGAAAATTCACATTTTTTCCAAAACAACACAAGATACAAAAAAGTAATGCAAATAAAATTGTTTCTCTAAAACAGTTATGGAAAAATGTCTCTTCACGATTTCTTCTATCTTGCGTTATTTTCGATATTTTTGCTAAAATATGTATGAAATCCTTTGAAATTTATTTTTTCTCAACAATGCAATTTTATGCTGTGATAAAAATCCAAGAAAGACTTAATTTAATAATTTTAACAATGTGTTGGTGGAAGCATAATTAGGTAGGTTATAAAAAATGAAGAGTATCGATTATTTCAAAAATACCGACTTCGAAGGAAATACCGACTTCTTTGTTTTTTGATACCATATAATTGTAGCGTTGAGAATGAATAAACTTCAAAGGATTTGATACATATTTTGGCAAAAATTTGAAAATAACGCGAAATAGAAGAAAGTGTCAAGAAACATTTTCCTAAAATTTTTATAGAGAAAAAATTTTGTTCATTTTATTTTTTTCGTATCATGTGTCAGTTTGACAACAAATGTAAGTTTTCGTTTATTAAAAAAAAATCCTCTCACCTCTCCAAGGAAGAATCTACAAAAAATCAGAAAAACCGCAGCCATTTTGTCAATCTTGAACTTTTAAAAAAATGTTCACAGATTTCGCAAAAAAGACGAGAAATTCTATCAGGATCAGAAAGAAAATAAAAAGACACTTTTAATAATGCGCGTTTTCAATTTTTAAAACTAAAATACTCGTAACTTTAGAGAATAAAAAATTTTGCTTAAATTTGAAATTATTTGTCTATAAATTTTCTAATTTCTAATCGTTCAGTGCAGAACTTTACAGAGAATTGTCATTTTGTGTTCAAAATGTAGGTACAGGTTTTAATACTTTTTCTTAATTATTATATATTAAAGTGAAATTGTATAGTTCTGGCAGTTCTGAGAACTTGAACTTTGAAAATATTTAATTTTTAGATTAAGGAACATTTTTAAATGAAAACTTCCAGGTTCTTAGGAGTGAAATTTTTAACATTGAAAGCTTCTAAACAAAAATTGTTTGATTTTTTATGGTTTTTGATTTTCTTCCAATGAAAATTTGTATTTGTTTTGAAGAATATCTTATTTTAGAACACTTTAGTTCTAATATATTTAGAATTATTTTAAAGCTACTGCTTTGAACTTGTTACAATTTTGAATGTTTTATTTTGAAATAGTTTCTAATTTTTAAGCCCTTAGAATAAAAAGTATTCAAATTAGACTGCTTACAATCAGTAATAATTTATACATTATTGTCACAATTTTTTTTCAATTTGTCACTGGCAAATTTTAATTCTTTTATAGTTTAGATGCTTCGAATTCAATTTATATATAATTTATATTTTTATATTGCGTAAATACCGGGAAATATTTTTTCAAACCGGAAGAAAACCGTGAAATAATATTATAATATTATATTATACTTACAATTAAAATTAAGAAAAAACACGAATGCAGGGAGTAGCTTGACAACAGCAATCTTCATTTTTGCGAAGTAGTCACAATGACAGAGAGGAAAGAGTAAACTGATTTTTCCAGAATTGCATCTGAAGAGTGACATGCTAATTTTCGTGACTTCAATCCTATGACAAACTTTATTTATTCTTGAAAATATGAAAAGTGGAAGGAGAAATACTGTTGATCTTAGATCTCAAAACTTTTCCTATTTGCTACATTTAATACCCTAGAACCTTCAGAATTATTAAAGATTACAATATGTTTTATAGATTGCACGGTATATATGAAATGAAAAAGGACTTTTCCAAAGTATTTCTTCGATGCGCTTTTATTATTTTTGTGATAACTTGAACGATTCTCGAAATAATTGTAAAAAATCTTGAATCTTGAATTTAAGCAAAATCAAAACTTAAGTTGTGTTAAAGAAATACAAGAAAGTTACAGAAAATTTAGGAGAATTCAACGGAACTTAAAATAAATTTAGTGAATTCTAGGCAATTTAGGACGATCTATTCAAGATTATTTGAATAAATTTTATAGCAGACTGCGAAAAATTCCAGAAAAATCGGGTAAATTCCAGTGAATTCAACAGAAATCGAGTCTCAGTAAATCTGAAGGTATAATTTTTGCTGAAACGATATTCAATTGATACGAAAATCTGTAAATAATATTTTTAAAAAGACTGACATTCTAGGATTATTCTGTGACACGACTGAAAAATCCCGAATAACAAAATTTCCGACACTGTAAAATTCCCAAATTGGAAAATTCCAGAAGAATCAAATTCCCGAATAATAAAATTCCCAAATAATAAAATTCTCGAATAATAAAGTTCCCAAAAAATAAAATTCCTGAATTGGAAAATTCTCGAATAATAAAATTTCCGAACAGTTTATAATATTATTGAATTGGAAAATTCCCAAATAATAAAATGCTCGACGGTTTTTATAATATTACCGAGCTAGAAAATTCCCGAATTCAAACAATTAAACATTTTTTTATAAAAATGTTTTATTATGGGATTTTCATTCAATAAATTATATTGATAAAAAATGTTTAATTGTTTAAATTCAGGAATTTTCAAGTTCGGTTATTTTATAATTTGGCAATTTTCTGTCGGGAATTTTATTATTCGGAAATTTTATTATTGGAAAATGTAGTTATTCGAGAATTTCATTATTCTGGAATTTCAGAGTGAAAATTTGCGAATAATCAAATTCCCGAACAGTTTATAATATTACCGAATTGAAAAATTCCCGAATAATGAAATTCCCGAGACGACTGAAAAATTCCGAAAAATGAAATTCCCGGCACTGTAAAATTCTCAAATATTAAAATTCTAGTATAATAAGATTTTCGAATAATAAAATTCCTGAATAATAAAATTACCGAATAATAAAATTCCCGAATAATAAGATTACCAAATTATAAGATTACCGAACTATAAAATTCACGAATAATAAATTTCTCGAACAGCTTATAGTATTAGCGAATTGGAAAATTCCCGAATAATTAGAAATCAATAACAAACATTTATTGATAACATTAATTGAATTATTACAATTAAAATTATATTACAATTAAATTGATAACATGAACGATTCTCGAGATAATTATAAAAAATCTTGAATCTAGAATTTAAGCAAAATCAAAACTCAAGTTGTGTTAAAGAAATACAAGAAAGTTAAAGATAATTTAGGAGAATTCGACGGAACTTCAAAAAAATTTAGTGAATTCTAGGCAATTTAGGACGATCTATTCAAGATTAGTTAAATAAATTTTATAGTAGACTGCCAAGAATTCCAGAAAAATCGAGTAAATTCCAGAGAATTCAACAGAAATCGAGCCTCAGTACATCTGAAGGTATAATTTTTGCTGAAACGATATTCAATTGATACGGCAATCTGTAATAATATAAAAAAACAAAAGACTGACATTCTAGGATTATTCTGTGAGACGACTGAAAAATCCCGAATAATAAAATTTCCGACACTATAAAATTCCCAAATTGGAAAATTCCAGAAGAATACAATTCCCAAATAATAAAAATCTCGAATAATAAAATTCCCAAAAAATAAAATTCCCGAATTGGGAAATTCTCGAATAATAAAATTCCCGAACAGTTTATAATATTATTGAATTGGAAAATTCCCGTATAATAAAATCCTCGACGGTTTATAATATTACCGAGCTAG
>CAKNYM010050855.1:94483-120176 GCA_932195095.1 Andricus curvator
CGGGAAATTTATTATTTGAAAATTGTATCATTCGGGAATTTCACAGTAAAAATTTTCGTATAATCAAATTCCCGAACAGTTTATAATATTACCAAATTGAAAAATTCCCGAATAATGAAATTCCCGAGATGACTGAAAAATTCCGAAAAACGAAATTTCCGTCACTGTAAAATTCGCAAATAATAAAATTTCAGTATAATAAGATTTCCGAATAATAAAATTCCTGAATAATAAAATTACCGAATAATAAAATTCCCGAATAATAAAATTCCCGAATAATAAGATTACCAAATTATAAGATTACCGAATTATAAAATGCCCGAATAATACATTTCTCGAACAGCTTATAGTATTAGCGAATTGGAAAATTCCCGAATAATTAGAAAACAATAAAAAAAATGTATTTATAAAATGAATTAAATTATTGCAATAAAAATTATATTACAATTAAATTGTTGTTATTTATAAACAAATTTTCAATTGTTTGTATTAGGGAATTTTATAATTCAGTAATTTTCTATTTCGGATATTTCATAATTCGGCAATTTTCTCTCGGGAATTTTATTATACGGGAATTTTCAAATTCGGTAATATAAACTGTCGAGAATTTTATTATTCGAAAATTTTCCAATTCGGTAACCAAGCATGTGACAAAATTCTACTGCGCATCAAAATGTACGCCATAACACGACTTCACAACAAAGAATGCTACAAGAGTTCCCTACGACGCCGGAAGTGCAACCTAGCTTGAGTGTGCAACTAAAGATGCTGCAGAAGTCTACTGCGCAACCACAAGTGCGACATAACTCCAGTGTAAAGCAGTAACTACTACAAAGCTCCTATGTGAAGAAGCAAAAGTAGGATAATTTTAGTTTGCTTGCAATCAGTTACATAACAAAACCCAGTATTTAAATTTAAACATAAAAATTAAACGTTGTCGATTTCAGTACTACAGCGGTCGAATTTTCGAATCGAAAAAACTAATAGACTTAGATATAGACTAAGGTATATGAGCCGATGCTTCATTTTTTAAATTTTTTTTTAGTTCCTTTTACTGCTTCAAAGTAACTTTTTGTGTGGAAACAATCAAAAAGTTTAAACGGATTTGTTTCCGTAATTAAAAATAGTTGAAAAATGAAAAATTCTCTATTAATGGACAGTACGTTAAAAATATGGCTTAATCTTCTAATTGATGAATATTAAATATTACCACTACAGAAAACACTTTCATTAAAAAAAAGTGTTCATGCTTTGGTATTTCTAAAGTTGTATTTACAGTAAATCAAGATTTAACACCTTGCGATCAAGTTCTATGCATGCGGGCGATAGTTTTCTTATTTATTGAACAGTATTTGGTTTAGAATACGTCAAATGTTCCCACCTAAAATTATTGTTTTTTTTATCAGTTTGAAACTTGGCTGAATCATAGTCCTAGTGGACCTATATTAATTCAACAAACCATAGGTCCATTTATCAACCGGTTAATATACAGGGGCCTGAAATGTCCACTTTTTCAGGTGCTTTTTCACATTCACGTTAGTGCAACTTCTTCAAGGATTATCCAATTGAACTTTTATTATAATGTTTTGGAAAATGTACTTTAAGACTACCATAAAAAGAAAGTTTCATGATGATTTTTTTTTTAATCAAAATTAAAATTGATTTTTTGAAGAAAAAGAAACAACTTGAAACATTCTTTTCCTTTTTTAAAAAAATACCTTTTTTACATTCTTTAAAGTTATGCAGAAAAAAAATTGGGCTGGAAATAATGTCATGGTCAAACTGAGATTTTTTAACTCGAGGGGGCCACATTCAATTTACGCAGCACCCGGGAACGAATACTGAGTACAGTTCCACCGACCAAGCTTCGGCAGCGTGGCTTCGCTTATACGTGAGTGGCGTGGCGTATCCAGTGGCTTCGAGGTGGAGGGGATACTTAAGTTGGAAAGAGAAGGCGGACCACTCTCGGACTCCTCGCTTACTCCTGTCTATCCCCTCCACCTCCAAGGCGCAAGATAGGCCGCGCCACTCACGTATAAGCGACGCCACGCCGCCGAAGCTTGGTCAGTGGAACTGCACTCACTGTTAATTCTAACTTGCCTCTGAGCTTACATTGAACTATCTTGAGATGATTTTTTGTGTGTATGTATGTATGTATATAAGTAGGTCGGTCGGGCCTTGCCGCCAAATAAGGTGATCCGGCCGGAAGTACGTATATGTAAATGTCGCGTTCCCTATAGCTTATACACAGAGAAAACTTTTACGAATTATGATTCTTCATCTTTACACCATAATGTCTAATAGTGTACTAAAAATAATAATTTTTTTGCAAACGAGTGATGAAAGATTGATAATTAAGGATTCCGTTGATATGAATATGTTAATGACTTATGTAGCTTAGGGGTCGTGCATAAATTACGTAACACTTTTTGGGGGAGGGGGGGTCTAGCTTAGTGTTACATAATGGTGAAAAACTACAGGGAAAAGTCGGAAAAAGCGTTACATAAGGGGGGGGGGGTCAAAATTGTCGGAAAAATGCGTTACGTAATTTATGCACGACCCCTTATATGGTTGTATTTTTGTTATGAAAGTTCGTGTTTCGTGCGAGTTGCCGAAAAAACTTCAGTTCAAGATTCGTATTTTCCTTCACCCCAAAGTTTAGAAAGAGCTGTGGTGACTTCTCCGTGCCTTACTCGGGAAGCATTTTATGGGGGGGGGGGGTTTACGGTATGTTACGGGCAACCAAGGTTTTTCATAACATTGATCCCGTTAACTGTGTTGGTTGTGTCACCATCAAACATGTTTGCCTGTGTTCCCATGTGAATGCTTCTATCTTGCTTTATTAATTACGCTTTACGCGTAGCCTTCAATACAGTAACTGTAGTGTTTTCTGTAAATTCTATTCGTTTGCTCTAAGTCGTGTTCATCACATGCATACCATAATGATTGTATTTTTAAATTATTTTTTATTTATCGATTGAAATGCGATGTATATTATTTTACTTTTGATTTCAATGGAAACCATAAGTGAACTGATACTCAATTACAATTTTTTTTCACATTTTAATAATAGTTCAAATGCATCCCAGCGCAAAAATTTCAGAGTGGTCCTGGTCGGGGCCAGATCTGGCAAAATCGGGTATCCCAGTTAGGGCCAGACTCGAAATGAAACGCCTAATCAGATCAGGGCCTGACTGGGTTATCCATCAGGAAGGCCCGATCTGGCCCTGACCAAGCTCCTTCTAATTTTTATTTGTAAAAATATTATTAAAATATAATTTATTTAAAAAAAAGTAAACAATTAATTAAGAGTATCAAACTTTATTATTGAATTATTTGAAAAAAATTATTGTTAATTTTACAGAGAGTTCAAAAGTCTTTGTGATCTGTCGCATCAACTATCCTTGTAACATATTGAACAATAAACTTCATATAAATATTTTGAATAATATTCTGAAACTTATCGTTAGATTAATGTATTTTGTTGAAAATTCATCTGTTTTGATAAAACATTAATCTTCTTGGTCGAAAATTTATCCTTTTTGGTTAAAAGGTTAACAATTTTGTTGAAATTTTGTTTTTTTGCTCAAAGTTAATTTTTTATCCGAGTTTTTATCTGAAAATTTAATTCATATATATTTTATGAGATGAAACTTCGACCATTTGGTATAAAATTCAAGTATTTTGTTGAAAAGTCGTATTTTTGGGTAGAAAATTAATCTTGTTTGTTAAAAATTCAACTTATTGGTTGAAAATTCAACGATTTGGTAGAAAGTTCAACGAGTTGGTAGAAAATTCATAGTTTTTATTAAAAAGTCCTCTTCCTGGGTAAAAAATTATTCTTGTTTGTTGACAGCTCAACTTTTTGGTTCATAATTCAACTTGCATGTTAAAATGTTTATCTTTTTTATTGAAAATGATCTTTTTCGTTAACATTTTTCGTTCTAAAGTCACTGTTTTCTAAAATATTAGATTTTTTAGCTTAAAACTTTACTCTTTATTGAAAATTCAGTTTCCATGGTAGAAAAGTTAGCTTTTTTGGTTGTAAATGAACTTTTTTGATCAAAAATCAACTGCTTTCCAAAAGATTTGTTTTTCTTCTTGAAAATATTAATATTTGATTGAACTTTAATCTTTTTTGTTTGAAAATTCGACCATTTGATTGAAAAGTTTTTTGGCACTTGAAGCAAGGAATAAAAAAATGAGGTTATAATGCGAAAATATTACAGCATTAAGTCCATACGTGCCTTTCTTTATAGCATAATAAAAAGAAGAGTGGGATCTTTTTGTACAACTGGTCCCAATTCTGGGTCCCAATTCTCAATCTATTCAACACTTTCACGGAAAGACTAACAATAAATGATCTTCAAAATGTCGACGCTTTCTCGAAGTTCACTGTCAGAAATCTTAGAGAGCTGGATAATTCTAGTTTGATACGAACACCTCACCTCGGTCTAAAAACTTTGAGTAAATGATTAATGAGGTGGATTGAGAATTATTTAAAGCGATTTATCCACATGACTTTACCAGTTTATCTGTTTACTGTTTGTCACTTTTACAAAGTTGTCTTCCTTCCGTCCGTTTGTTGCCAAATAATCGAACGAAAGAATAATCGAATACATTCGAGATTAGCGCGGCAAATTCAAATCTAAATAAGTCTAAACTCTAAACAGATTAAAAAAATACCTACAATAATTAATACAAACTTGATAATTGTATATTTATTAACTAATGCAATGCGTTCTTAAACATACATTTCTAGACATTTTGTTCAAATGAATTTAAGCTTTTTTTAGTTTTTGCTTGTTTCTTATATTCTTTGCATATGAGGAGTTCAATTTCACTAATTTACAGAGGGTAGCCCGATGCGGCCCCGACCAGGAACTCAACAGTTGCCATGATCAGGGCCGCATTGAGCTAACCCGATCGGGGCACGTTGCGAATCAGGATCAAATTGGGCCATTTCTCCACGGGATATTAGATAATAATTATTATTTTTATGAATAAAGAATCAAAATAATACTAACCTAAAGGTTAATTCAGTAAGACTGTAGAATCATTTAACATTAAGTAATTGAGAATAATTTTTTAAACGCGTTTATGTTTTTAAGTATTGCGATTATTCACTTTACATTTTCACTTTAAAGGTCTCCCCTACTAGTAATGTAATATAATATGTCATTTTTATTCCAAATGTTAAACACAAATAAGATATAATTTCAAGGATCCTATTTGAATTACAATTGAAATTATAATCTTTAAATGACAGCAAAATTAAAGATATTTCAATTGAAATGTAGCCTATATTTTATAATAATTAATTTTAATGAATAATAGAAATAAAATGTATAAGGAAAGGATTTTTCAAAGACACAGTTGCATTGTAAACCCAATAAACTAATTTTCAACAAAGCACTTCAACTTTCGACCAAAAACTTCCCGTTTGTATGAGATAGTTCAATTTTAGATAAGAAAATACGAATTTTCTGTAAAACAATTGAATTTTCAATTAAAAAGTTCATCTTTGATCCAAATTTATTGATTCTTATTTTGAAAAGAAGACGAATTTTCAATAAAAAATATAAATTTTCAATGACCTAGTTAAATTTGCAACCATAGGAATTAATTTTCTACACAAAATACGAATTTTGAAAAAAGTACGTGAAGTTTGCATAAAAAATTATTAATTTTTAAACTAAAAATGAAATAGTTGAATTTTTATTTAAATAAATTAATTCTCCACCATAAAGGAAACGAATTTTCGAAAAAGTACTCAATTTTAAACAGAATAAAGTAATTTTCAACAAAGTATTGCAAATTTTGCTCAAATACTTTCATTTTGTATTAGATACTTCAATTTTAGGTAAAAAATATATGAAAACATACGAATGTTCTATAAAACAGTTGAATTTTCAACAAAACATTTCATTTTCAATAAAAATAGATTAATTTTTGTGAAGAATTGAGGACGAATTTCAAATAAAGGATATAAATTTTCAATCACATACTTACATTTTTAACCAAAGTAATAAATTTTCTAAAAAAAAAATAAGAATTTCAATGAAAGTACATGAATTTTCTACTAAAAATGCATTTCAATAACTTAATTGTCATCCAAAAAGGAAACGAATTTTCAAACAATAAGAAAATTCTAGAAAACACTTGAATTTTTAACAAAAAAGTTCATTTTTAATCCAAACAAATTAAATTTTGTCAACAAAAGAAGACGAATTTTTGATAAAATTAATTAATTTTCAATAACTTAGTTATATTTTCAACCAACGGAATGAATTTTCTACACAACAAACAAATTTTTTGTGGTATACAACACAAAATTTACTATAACTTTAGAATGTGAACTATAAACAAAAGCTCATCGTATTAATATATTCCTGTTGAAAAAATTATATACTTCAAGAAGAAAATAATTTTCATAATAGTAAAAAATTCACACAAAAAATGGTGAAATCTCTAAAAACAAACCCTCGAAAGAAACGAGGGTAAAAAAACGTTGCCAAATAATACAGTCTTACTAGCATTAAATAAAAAATTATAGTATAAATATATATAAGGAGTCATACAAATTTCACAAGAGAATGTTGTGAGATCACTAAAATTCACAAAATACTATTAGTGAATAAAACATTTTTGTCACTAATGAATTTTAATAATTTAATTATTCGTATTCCACAAGTAAAATATCTTCAATAGAAATAATAATATGGATTACAGAATTTGTAATCATACAAACATTTCTTGAAAATACCCATTTGACGGGCCTGTCTTCATATGGCCATACGCCTGTAGAGCGCCTCTTAGACCTTGACAAGAGCGTCATCTGACACGCGAACTATTGGGTATCTCAAATTTATTGTAGGAATGTTAATGAAAAAGTGCAGTGAATAATAATTCATTGTAATGAAAAATTTTTTACTACGGTTAAAAATTAATTTTTCACTGTGTATGATTTCCTATCAATATTGTATTGAAATTCAACGGCGATACCACGCTGAAAACACCAGTCCTCGTAAGATCACTGAAGTTAAGCATTGTTGGGCGCGGTTAGTACTTGGATGGGTGCCCGTTCAGGAATACTGCGTGTTGTTGGCCCGTCGTGGGTGTGGTGGGCCCACATGGGTAGTAAATATCCACTTAAGAAACACTACCCGAATCGGGTAGTGAGGCAATTGACTTTCGAGTTCGAACTGCTAATCCATGTATGTATGTATTGTATTGAAATTCAAATTTCTTCCCAATAGGCATTGACGAATCTTCTTATTACAATTGAAAAATAACGTAAAAGATATTGCATATTCTTCTTGTCATTAAAATAAAAATTAGCACTAATGATGGGTCATGTATAATCACAAGAAGCAATATTTATAAGAAAGTTACCTATAAAGCTTTACTACATACAAAACATACTGTGTACTCTATTACGGAATTTCATGTCAAATTAATCCATTTTCAAATCGTAAGGGGCTAGTATGTATTTTGAAAAATCAAATGATACTAGCCCCAGCGCTAAACTTCATCGATTAGTCTTAGATAATATTTAATAGTAGTAGACAGTGCCTATATACAAGTTTCAAAAATTGATTCAAAGTCCATTATAAAGACAGGCCCGTTAAATGTACATTTTCAAGAAATTTTTGTAACTACAATTTCTGTAATTCATATTATTATTACTATTGAAGATATTTTACTTGTGGGAAACGAATAATTAAATGATTAAAATCCATTAATGACAAAAATGTTTTATTCACTAATTACAGTATTTAGCGAATTTTAGTGATCTCACAACATTCTCTTGTAAAATTTGTATGACTCCTTACATATTTCCACTATAATTTTGTATTTAATGCTAGTAAGAATGTATTATTTGGCGGCTTATATAATAATCATAACGTGGTACCC
This sequence comes from Andricus curvator, assembly GCA_932195095.1. Lineage (NCBI taxonomy): Eukaryota > Metazoa > Arthropoda > Insecta > Hymenoptera > Cynipidae > Andricus > Andricus curvator. Next base: position 102,401 of record CAKNYM010050855.1, read on the forward strand.
TCATGCGTAAAAATCTCAACAGTCTACGGAATTATTTCCAGCTCACTTTTTATTCTGCATGACTTCAAAGAGTATAAAAAAGCTATTTTTCAAAAGATTTAAAAAAATTGAAAGAGCTTTCCAAAACACTATAAAAAAGACCAATCGGATAATCATAAAAGAAGTTACACTAACGTGAAGGTGAAAAAACACCTGAAAAAGTGAAAACTTCAGGCCCTTGTATATTGAAAACCGGTTGATAAACGGATCTATGCTCTGATGAATTAATATAGTTGCACTAGGACTATAATTCAGCCAAGTTCCAACCCGATCAAAAATAAAACAATTATTTACAATATAGAGAAAAGGAAATTTGTCTTCTTTTTTTCTCGTTTTTCTAAAAATCTAACATATAGGATAAAAACTCGAAGATCATGACTGAATTTTTAGATGGTCGAATTTAACAATTGAGAATCATAAAAAGTTAATTTTTGCTTCGATTTTCAGATTGAACGATATAATTTAAATGTAGATTCTTGAATGGCAATCCTTATTATTTAAATTGTGATCGCGCATTCGTGCGTGCTGATGCAACATTGTTTTGAATATTTCAGAATGCTCTTGCCACATGGAGTTTGTACACGTACAGGTCATTGAATTGATGTCCTCGACACAAATTATAACGATCAAGTTCATTGGTACAAATTATTTACTTAAATATTGTATCTACAATTTTTCATAATTTGGAGGTATTAATCTTAGAAAAAAATATTTCTAATAAAAGTAGGTAACATGGAAACATAATCTTGAGGTTAACGTCTGTATCGCGTTACTACATCAATAACATAAAAAGAAAAGTACAAGCATCAAAAAATATTATTCATTTATAACTTTCAAAGTTAAACCACTTTAAGACCCTTTTACGGACCACAAAAACGTCACATACTCCACTGAGATTCATGTTCATTTCTTAATATTTGTTTGCATAAAGCATCAGGTTATATACTCCTCTCTCCAGAATAGATGAAATAAGCCCGAAGTAAATGCACAACGTATAAAATATCCCTCAAAGACATAATTAAACACCTTGTCGGCTGTATAAATTTAATATGATAGTAATAAAATTCATGAAGTCCATTGTTCTAAATTTGAGTGAAAAAGTAACAATTATACACATTTTTCGCTGGAATGTTGTTAAAGCATTTATATTTTACGTTTCTAAGTGCAATGCGCTAAAGAAATACACCTACACTGTTAGAAAAATCTGTATTAAATTTAATACAAATGTATATGAATTCATTTGCATACACGGGAATTGAAATTTAATATACATTAAAATATGAACAGCTGTACACTTTATATTAAATTTAATATACATGTCGGTATAGCAGCGTGCTTGAAAACTCAAAGTGCTTTTATTTCTTTAAATCTTATCAAATATTCGCAATTGAAGTAATAATCTAGAATTCGTCGATTGAATTGCTTTTTATGATTAAAGTGCAACGTACAAGTGGAACTCTTTCCAAAAATTGCCCTGAATGGTAGAAATTTAATGTGAGTATAGTTGATTGTAGGTTAGGTCTGTCATTTCTTTACGTAATTGAACTTTTCGACTTAAAATCCAATTTTATTTTTGATTAATTGCAAGAAGGTATCATGTTTTATTATTAAGAATCGAAAATTACTGCTAATCTTATTTTGATTTTGTGTAAAATGGAATTATCTGAGCGATTATCATGATTGTATATGAAATTTAATAAACACGTACCTAAATAGGGATTTCATATGCTTGAGATATTAATTTTAATATACATTTGTATTTTAAATTTAATACTATTTTTAACAGTGTACGATCCATTTTCTCAGAAAGAATCGTAAATTCTATAAAAGTGGACACAGTTGAGAGTGGATGCGTAGTTGATTTTTCCAGGGAATGAAACGAGACCGTAAACAAATGAAACGTTCGGTTCAAATAACAAAAAATAAGATCGAACTATCAAACTGATTTTATAGACAAATAAGGGTGTCATGACACTCTCATAATACATTTGTACTGCTCGCGAACGAATCCCTTTTTTCTGTCCGGTTCCGGTTTCAATCTAGGAACCGATCGAATGCTGTTTTCATAGAACTATATTTTGTCTTATGTCATCCTTGGTTAATATTTTTTTCAGAAGTGTTCAAATGTGACATACAAGCAAATACAAGTACCGCCAACAAAACCAATATTTTACTTACAATGCTGAGAAAAAGTTGGTTACATGTCTGGTAGATCGATGTGGAAAGGAGCTAAAGATGAGTGTATTGTAAATCATTTGAATTTGTATACGAATTTTCTTAAGTCTTACAATATTATTAAAGGGCGTGAAGTTGTATGAAGAAGGTTGAAAAAAATAGTGTGCAAAATAAAAGTATTTCTTTCACTAATTAGAAAGTGTGCAGGTCAAATACTAACATCTCAAATACAATAATAAATTTTCAAAATATTATATTGAACTAAAAAAAAAGTTTCTGGAAAATGGCACAATTTTGTTTATTACTTTTTATACAAATTTGATAGTATGTATGTAAAAATAGCAATCTGTAAACTGTAATTATATTTAAATATTCAAAATAATTAGAAAAGCAATATTCATACAACTTAATGCATTTCTGCAAGAATTTTTTATTTCATTTGTTTGTATAAGCAAAAAGAAAGTGTTTAGTTTAGTTTAATTAGTTTAGTTTTAATACGGGCGACCCCAGACCTCTTGACGAAGCCCAGTATGTCGATCACTGATCGCGTTGCCATTTCCTCTATTTCCATAAAATGGGCCCCGAGGGTCTATTGCCTGAGTCTAGCTAATGCCGGGCACTGGCATAATACATGCAGGGATGTTTCGTGATCCCTGCCGCATTTCCTGCACTCTGTCGTGGGGTTATACCCCATTTTGTGCATATGATAGTTCAAGTGGTTGTGCCCAGTTAGGGTCCGTACCACTGTCCTTATATCTTTCTTGGGTAAACCCAGGATTTCCCTAGCTCTGCCCATCCTATAGGTATACCCCAGGATGGATTTCGCTTGACGGCAACCCTGGGTTTGTTCCCAGCATTTCCGGTGTTTTATTCGGATCCAGCTTTTAATGGCCATTCCGACACAGCAAGACGCTATTCCCAGTACCGGTTCCGGTCCTATGTATTCACCTGCTGCACCGCATTCCGCCAACTGGTCCGCCTTTTCGTTGCCCTTGATCCCTGTGTGACCAGGGACCCATATTAGAGCCACTTTGTTCCTTTCTGCCAGTTAGTTAGTTAGTGTCGCTTGGCTGTCCGAACAGATCGTAATCTGTCTGCCAGCAGTGTTTTCCTCTATAAGTGTTTCAGCACAGCGAAGGACGGCCAGGACCTCCGCCTGGAAGACAGTAGCGTGTCGCCCAAGTGTGATCCCTATCTCTTTCCCTCTCTTGCTGTCATAAATTGCTGCTCCTGACCTAGTGTGTGTCTAGTCCCTGGAATCCATCTATTTTCTCTTGCTCACAGAGCATGAATCCTATCGCCGATGTGGGCCTAGTTCTCATTGCTCCAATCAAACCCCTAAATGATAGCGTTTGTAATCTTTGCAGCCTGTCCTGCATTGTTTTAAGTTCCGCCCGTGGCCCCCAGACCACGGCCGCATGTAGGAGCCAGGGTTTTAAGACAGCAGAGTAGAACCGTGCAAGCATTTTAGGCCCTACCCCCATGTCAACACAAAGGCTCTCTTGCACATCCAAAAAGTCATGACAAATTTCCTGCATTGGGTCTCCAGGTGCTTTGACCAGTTCAGCTTGCTATCTAGGATTACTCCCAGATATTTAACTGAATCTGAAAACGTCAGCTTCCCACCACAGAATACAGGAGCGTCAACTTTCGAAACTTTATAATTTCTCGTGAAAATGACCAGGTTGGTCTTTTCCGGATTTACTGAGAGCCCTGAGCTATCGCACCAAAGCTCTACGATGCGCAGCGCCGACCTTATAAGGCCCATCAGCGTTTCCAGGTGAGCCCCCCTGACTAGGATTACAAAGTCATTCGCATATCCCTGAGTATAATACCCCTCTTTATTTAGCCTTCGAAGAAGGCCGTCCACTACAATGCGCCACAGGAGGGGCGACAGGACACCCCCCTGTGGGCAACCCCGCGGAGCTATCCCCCTTACTAGGCCTTCACCCCATGTGGTTTCGAGTCTTCTTCGGCGTAGCATGCTTCCTATCCATCATACTAGCTGGTCCGGCGCGCCACATCTCAAAGCCAGTCGACAGATGACTTCTGGAGGAGTATTGCTCAAAACACTCTCTATATCAGAGAAAGCGCCCACAGCATACCCCTTTTGTTCCAACTGCTGCTCCAATTTTGCCACAACAGCATGAAGCGCAGATTCTACCGAGCAGCCTGCCTGGAAAGCATGCTACCCTCTATGCAGCGGGGAGGCCAAGAGCACCTCATCCCTAATGTATCTCTCGACCAGCTTCTCCAGCGTCTTCAAGATAAAATACGTGAGGCTGATTGGTCGGAAATCTTTGGCAGCAGTGTAACCCTCCCTCCCAGGTTTGGGTATGAAGGCCACTCTGCCATCCTTCCATGCCGATGGCACGTGTTTAAGGGCTATACTTGCCCTAAATAATTTCGTCAGAGGAGGGACGACTAAATCTATGCCTTTTTGTAAAAGCGCTGGATAAATTCCATCCGCCCCTGGTGATTTCAAGGGACAGAAGGACCCTACGGCCCATTCCACCTTTTTGTAATCAACGTCCTCTTGGTCGTTTCGGATTCGCTGAAAACCCAGGAAGTAAACTTCCATCATGTGATTCAGCGTTGCTTCTTCATCTTCGGCAAAGTCACCATTATCGAGCCTTATGAGCCCGAGGCGAGCTTCCGGATTTTTCGCTAGGATCTTGTGGAGCCTCGCTGTTTCCGCAATATTTTTCGATTCCTCACAGAAGCCCATCCAATCTTCCTGCTTATACTTCCTTATATTTTTATTGTATTCACAGTGGGCCATCTTATAGATGTCCCAGTCCGAAGGCAATTTAGTTCTATTTGCCCTATTTCACAAACTTCTTGTCTTTTTACGGAGTCTCTCCAGGTGGGTGTTCCACCATTCTGCTCCCTTCCTAGACTTAATTGTGCTTGTTTGGCAATTGTTCTCATCTGATGTTGTCAGAGCCCTTCGCAGAAAATCCGCGACGTGCTCCAACTCATCAATGGTACCATAGCTTGTGGGGAATTCCGCGAACCTCCCGTTGAGTTCCTCATTATATGAATCCCAAAGTGTATTTCTGGGGTTTCTGATATTAGAAACCACCGGTCGTCCTAGGGTTAGTCGAAACACGATGTGTTTGTGGTCCGAAAGAGACTCCTCATCGGAGACTCTCCGATCCACTACCCTGCTTCTCAGTGCACCTGAACATAGGGTCAAATCGAGAACCTCACTCCTATTTTTAGTCTGGAATGTGGGAGTATCACCCCGATTCAGAATCTCCAGTTCAGTGCCCGCTGAGTATTCAATTAAATCTCTCCCTCTGTCATTGATGTTTGTGCTTCCCCAACCGCGTGGTTAGAGTTTGCATCACAGCCCAACAGCAGAGGAATTTTGTTCTCTTGACAATACCGAATTAGAGCCTCCACCTCTCTGGGAGGCGGGGGTCCCTCGGCATCGCCAGGGAAATAAGCCGAGGCAATAAATACCTCTAGCCTTTCTGCGCTACTGCCCCTGAGTCTCTCCTTAATAACGGTGATATCTCTAAAGCAGAATTTAGGCACCAAGATCGCATCCATTCTCTTGACAGCTATGCATGCCCTTGGCGTTTTTTCGCGTGGCCCCTTATATAAGGAGCCACATCCTGACAAGCCACAAATCCTTTCCCTGTATAACCAGGATTCTTGGATTAGGACGAGCCCTTTCTGCACCACAGACATGCGTCTGGCTAGAACCGCCGAGGCGCCTTGGCTGTGGTGCAAATTAATCTGCGTAATAGAGATTCCCGTCTCAGCCATTGAGAGGCTAGTTCAGGGCACCTCCGGACGCTTCTGGGACCCCTGCGGATCCCAGTTGGGTCACCCGGAAGATAACCCTACTCGCCTCTAGAAAGGGACAATAATCTAGAACCGCAAGAGCTCTGATTGAAGATTCGGCAAGTCCAACGACTAGAATCCAGCCTCTCCCCTTCGACCTGGATCGCTGCTTTTCGGAAAACACCTTCCACGAATCGGTTCGCAGAGACGGGTTCTGCAGGCTCAGGTGCCTCAGAACAGTCCCCGGACTCTCGGAGTTGCCGGGAATCAGTACAGTCGCTCCGCGGTACCTCTGCAGACACTCCGTCCCCTTGACTTCCAAGTTCAGACCTTCTTTAAGCCTGAACATTGGGGTTTTCTCCAAAATCCAGTCTCGCGACCAGATGTCCTTGGCCTCCACAACGATGGCCCCCGACCTAAAGAAGATGTCGTTGAATCTGGGGGCGCGTCCCTCGCGTGGTAACGCGTTAATCCCTTTTGAGATTTCACCCATCAAGCTGTCCAAATCCTCAAGAGTTAGACAGTTATCTGGATAACCCGACGCAACGACAACTCTCACCAGGGCGTTTTTGGCCATCTGCGCGAAAGTAAGGCCCTGTGTTACCACAGCTTTCGGCCGTTTCAACTCCCTGTTTGGGGGAGTTTCTCTGGAGCCCTTCTTCCTCTTGCCAATAGAATAAGCCTGAGCATTACGGGCCGTCCTCCTTTGTGCTCCGCTACTGTGCCTCCTCCCTACGGAGAGTTCCGTTAGCCGCACTTCCACGGCTTCTACATTATTGTCTCCACCATCTTCACTATTTCGCATTGTCTCTGTTGGGTTGCCCCCTACGGAGCCTCCCACTTTTGGCAAACTTTATAACGTAAAATGCCACACAAAGTAAAAATATAATTTTCACAATATTATTACTTAATTATTATAAAGTATCTCGCAGGCTATATTGTAAGCAAAAATTAGAACTACCCGACGGCTACATAATGTGATATATATATATATATATGTGTTTGTTTGTTTGTTTATAAGTAATATAAAAAAGCAGTGATTACATATTGTCATTAGAAAACAATGATACAAATATTCATTTAAAAATTAATTTAAAAATAGATGAATAATTTTTTGAATTTATTTATTACTGTGATAATAAATATCATAAGAAACAAAATATCTAATATAATTTCTTTCGTAAGTCATGAGAAAAAAAATGCATTGTGTACAAAATGAGTCGAAATTTAGAACTACCCGTTTTGCTTTTAGAACTACCCGTTTTCTTAGAACTACCCGTTACAATATGGCCTGGTATCTCGTGTAGAGTTTTGCTATGCATAATATAATTTTTTGAGTTAATTTATATCTGGTGAATTTCGCTACTGTCCCAAAAAGGAGGGTTGTTAACAGAACATATTTTTGTAAATAATATTTTATGTTAATATAAAAATTCGAAATAAACTGAATTGTTTTCAATTTACATGAATTTTCAGTAATAAATATAACTGGTTCAATATGTTCAAATATGCTTCAGGCTACTCAAAAATCATTCAATTGTAATAATCTTTGTGAAAAAATTTCCTATACTAAGCGGGGAATTATATTGACCCCCAAGAACAAATTTGTAAATTATTTTGCGATAGCTTTGGTTTCAGGGGTAAAAAATAAATGAATTTAAATTTGTTTGCAGGATTGGAGAGTTTTTTTGGCAGGAACGTAGTTTACAAACTGGATGTTTTTTGGGTGTAATGAGAAAAAAATTTTTATCTTTGGTTAATATCGCAGTTGTAAATTATTATGATTTATCTTTGGTTAATATTTCAGTCAAAATTTTTTTTTGTCTAATAGACTATTTATTTTCAAGAATTAACATGCCAAAAAATATGGAGCGACACCTTTCCAGTCTGCTGCACCAGACTGCTTACGAATCCGTAATACGACTCAAGGCAGAGGCTGCAAAACTTAAAGTTGAGGAGAGTCTGAAAAAAGATGTAGAGGCCAAGAAACCGACCATTTTCGGCTATGGACGATGACGGATTTCGAACAATTATCAATCAAATACTAGAATTTATAAATAAATAATCTGAAATGAAAACAATTAATCCTCAGAACATAAAGGATTTAGTCAAAGAGACAGCGGTCCAGACTTGTTAATGTTGAGAATCAACGGAACATTCTAGCAAGAATAATTTACGTGGGAAAATTTCCATTCTATTAACAAAATATATATGTTTAAACTTTTAATTAGATCCAATAAATAATTTTCAACTTGCTTGGATATTTCAGCATATTTATTATTATATTTAAATTATTCCAGTCATAAAACTGAGGAAAAATATAAGTCCTAGCTTTTAAATTTTTTTTCAGTATTACAGATTTTAATATCACTTTTTACTTCAAATTTTATACATGAAAACTTAAGTGCACTCTAATTACTGTAGAGCTCAACTCATTCAGCAACTTATTCTGCTCAATTCATTTAGTACAATTTACTTTAATGGGACATGTAAGCCAGAAAAATTCAGATCTGTTTGAAATAGTAGGCACTATTTTTTCAAACATAAATTAAAATTAATGTGAAAATAAAATAAATTTTTTAATAATATTTAAAAATGCACGATTTTTATGGATTTGCATTTTTCATTTTTAAGCTTGATTTTATAATAACGTGTCAATTACAGATTTCTTCAAATACAAAGCTGTATATACTGTTATTTCATTTGTAGTCCTAATAAAAAATATTTGTTATTCTTGTGAAGCAATAAATGAAGCAAAAGATATTCAAACTTATTTATTTATGCGAAGCAAACCGCATAATGCGGTTTTAATCTGGTTTCGAACGATTCATTCCTTCGTTGCAACGATCGCGATTGAAACAATGTAATGACATATTCCTCGCAACGACACCGGTATGAACTTAGCAATTAATACCGAACCGCATATTTCGTTTTATTTCCTGGATTTTTCATAATATTTCTTAAATAATCTTTGTCGACAGAGAATAAACCAAGGGGGACATAGTTGAGGTTCTTCAAAATCAAAATTCTTTGTTAAATAATTGTCATATTCTTTGAACAATACCTTAACATTTATAGACGCATAGGTAGACTGAAAGTGATGTTTATTAAAAATTATTTCATTTGAAAATATCATGCATAAATGAAGTACTATGCCCAATAGACCTTAATTGAATGGTGGCGTCGAGTTGTATTACATGTTTTTGGTATACTGTTTCAAGGTCTATAAAGAAAGGACGAGTTCGTTAACCAGCCATTTTGGCCAACAGTTCTGATATTATCCATCGAAAATAATTTTAAAAAAATCAAAAATTCCATTTCCCAGCAAAACTATACATTTTTTGTAAGATGGAATAATAATTGAAAAAATGATTCATCTCGAGAAGATCTACTAATTTACTAGAAAAAGATTTTTGATAACAAGTATCGTTTTTGTTTTATTCGTATATATTTTCAAAAGATAGTTATTGTTTTAATTATAAAAAATGTTATTAAAAATTTTAAAATCCATTTTCCATTTGAACTATGCAACAACAAAAATAGGTAAAAAGGAAATCTCTTCATTTATCTAAAACAAATTCGTTTATATATACTCTGTACAATAAATACAAAAAAAATATTGTGAAATAAAGAACAAATAATAAAATACATTCGCTTTATTTTGTTCTGTCCAATTTAGCAGTTGCGAACAGAGAAACAATAATCACAAAAAATCACGTTTTGTAAATTTTCTAAAAAAACACGAAGGGAAACTTACAGTTTTCATTTCGTAAGATTTGAAAAGCTGCGTACTCCAGTTTTGTTTTAAAATCTGTCTTAAGCTGATGTCATAATTTGTTCGTCTAAATTATATCTACAAATTTGCTTTGATCCATTTTCTTATAGGACGGGTAGTTTTTGATTTAATCGTGAAAAATAACATTACAAATGATCAAGTTCAATTTTTGTAAAAACGACTAGAGATTAATGGCAAATAAGGAACGAATATTAAAGTAATCATGAAGAATAAAATTTGTACTTTATTTTTCTATATCTGAATGAGCAGTTCGGAACCGACATACATATATTAATATAGTATACATTTTATATAATAAAGTTAAACATAATATAGAAAAATGTGCATATTGGTCAAATGTTATTCGAGTGCGAAGCACGAGATACGTGATGAGAATGTGATCGTTAAAGCCGAAGGAGCCTTAACAAAAGAGAATTCACAATCACCAAATTACTACTGTCGATGATTTCACATTTATTTGTGAAATATTTTGCGTAAATGTAGGGAAAAACAAAGACCGAGCGCGTAGCGCTTGGTAAATGCATTATCGAGCGTGAAGCGCGAGAACCAACAGTCGCGCGCCCTAGGCGCGCTCAAACTTACGAGCGAAGCGAGCCGCGCGCGATGAGAATGTGCCCGCACAGCGGGCAGATTTTTTACAGATATATTTATCGTTATCGCCGAAATTTCCGTCAACTGCGCTCACCGAAAATTCTTCGAAAAGTATGCGTAAAGGGGTTTCGTAACTTGTCAACTTCAACTATGTCCCCCTTGGCTTATTCTTTGCCGAAAAAGATTATTTAAGAAATATAATGAAAAATCAACTACGCGTCCACTCTCAAATGTGTCCACTTCTATAGAATTTACGATTCTTTCTAAAAAAAATGGATCGTAGGTGTATTTCTTTAGCGTATTATACTTAGAAACGTAAAATATAAATGCTTTAATAACATTTCAGCAAAAAATGTGTAGAATTTTTACTTTTTCACTCAAATTTAGAGCGATGGACTTCATGAGTTTTATTACTATCATATTGAATTTGTAAAGCCCACAAGCTTTTTAATTATGTCTTTAAGGGATATTTCATACGTTGTGCATTCACTTCCGGCATATTTTATCTATTCTGGAGGGAGGAGTACATAACCTGATGTTTTATGCAAACAAATAATAAGAAATGAACATGAACCTCAGTGGAGTGTGTGATATTTTTGTGGCCCGCAAATGTGTCTGAAAGTGGTTTAACTTTGTAAGTTATAAATGATTATTATTTTTTTATGCTTCTACTTTTCCTTCTATGTTATTGATGTAGTTACGCGATACAGACTTTTACCTCAAAATTATGTTACCATGTTGACTACTTTTATTACAAATATTTTTTTTTCTAAGATTAATACCTCCAAATTCTGAAAAATGATAGGTACAATATGTAAGTAAATAATTTGTACCAGTGAACTTGATCGGTATAATTTGAATCGAGGACATCAATTCAATGACCTGTACATGTGCAAACTCTATGTGGCAAGAGCATTCTGAAATATCCAAAACATTGCTGCATCAGCACGCAAGAATGCGTGATGACAATTTAAATAATTAAGATTGCCATTCAAGATTCCAAATGGAAATTAAATAGTTCAATTTGAAAATCGAATGGAAAATTTATTTATGATTTTTAATTGTTAGATTCGAACATCTAAAAATTCAGTCATGATCTTCGAGTTCTTATCCTATATGTTAGTTTTTTAGAAAAACGAGAAAAAAAGAAGACAAATATCTATTCTTCTGTATTGTAAATTATTGTTTTCTTTTTGATCGGGTTGAAACTTGGCTGAATTATAGTCCTAGTGAACCTATATTAATTCATCAAACCATAGATCCATTTATCAACCGGTTTTCAATATACAAGGGCCTGAAGTTTTCACTTTTGCCGGTGTTTATTCACCTTCGCGTTAGGGTAACTTTTTTAGGATTATCCGATTGGACATTTTATAGTGTTTTCGAACGCTCTTTCAATGTACTTTAATACTATCATAAAAAATTTCTTTCATAATGAATTGTGATTTTTGAAAATTAAAATTAAAATTGATTTAAAAAAACTTTACTTAAAATTTTTTTAATCTCTTAAAAAATAGCTTTTCTACACTCTTTGAAGTCATGCAGAAGGAAAAGTGGTATAAAAGTATAATTTAATTTTTCGAAATACATACTAGCCCCTTACGATTTGAAAATGGATTAATTTGACATGAAATTCCGTAATAGAGTACACAATATGTTTTGTTAGTAAAGCTTTATAGGTAACTTTCTCATAAATATTACTTACTTGTGGGACACGAATAATTAAATTATAAAAATTCATTAATTACAAAAATGTTTCATTCACTAATAGTAATTGGTGAATTTTAGTGATCTCACAACATTCTCTTGTGAAATTTGTATGACTCCTTATATATTTCTACTATAATTTTGTATTTAATGCTAGTAAGACTATTATTTGGCGGCGTTTATTTACCCTCGTTTCTTTCGAGGGATTGTTTTGAGAGATTTCACCTTTTTTTTATTTGTGAATTATTTACTGTTATGTAAATTATTTTCTTCCTGCAGTTTTTAATTTGTTTAACATGAATATATTAATACGATGAGTTTTTGTGTATAGTTCACATTCTAAAGTCATAGTAAATTTTTTGTTGTATACCATAAACACTTTTATTTTTGTGTAGAAAATTCATTCCTTTGGTTAAAAATATAACTAAGTTATTGAAATTTAATTCATTTTCTTAAAAATTCGTCTTCTTTTGTTCACAAAATTTAATCTGTTTGGATTAAAAATGAACTTTTTTGTTGAAAATTCAACTATTTTCTAGAATATTCTTATTGATTGAAAATTCGTTTCCTTTTTGGTTGATAATTAAGATATTGAAATGTATTTTTAGTAGAAAATTCATGTACTTCCTTTAAAATTATTATTTTTGTTTAGAAAATGTATGACTTTAGTTGAAAATGTAAGTGTCTGATTAAAAATTAATATTCTTTAATTAAAATTCGTCTTCATTTTTTCACAAAAATTAATCTATTTTTATTGAAAATAAAATGCTTTGTTGAAAATTCAACTGTTTTATAGAACATTCGTTTTTTTTGTAATGGTAACATTTTCCAAAAATTTTAAATTCATTCATTTAAACCTTCCTCAATTAAAAAATGTCTAATGCAATGTTCTAAGCAATTTTTTGGATGTGTGTCTGCGTGTGTGTCACACTTTTTTGTGAACACGATTAATTCAAAACGGTTGCACTCAATAATATTTTAAAAATCTTTTTTTTATAGTAGAACTTTTTTCATTAGCATAATTCAAGGTTGATGCAATAATATAAAAGATTCTTCGGTTCGAGATGAATCGATTGACCTATAATATTAGTTATTATTTACATTTTATTTAAGAGTAGGGAAGTTTGGTAATTTATATATTTTGAAAATCGGTTTTTGATAGTAAAACTTTTTTCATGAACATAATTCAAAGTTCATGCAAGAACCGAAAAGATGTGTTGATCCGAGTCGAATCGATTGACCTATAATATTGATACATTCTATTGAAGAGTAAGGAAGCTATGGAAAATGCATAATATTTGAAAATACGGTTTTTTGTAGTAAAACTTTGTTCTTCAACATAATTCAAAGTTCATGCAACAACATAAAAGATTCTTTGGTTTGAGGCAAATCGATTGACCTACAATATTAATACATTTCATTAAAGAGTGGGGAAGTTATGATAATTTAAATATTTTTAAAATCGATTTTTATAGTAAAAATGTTCTCATTCATGTTGCTCATTTATAATAATTGAATCATCTGTTTCAAACAGAAAAACTTTTTTAATTGACATAATTCAAAGTTGACTCATGAAAAGAAAAGACTTGTTGATCATAAATTCTCAAATAGAATAATTCTGACAATTTTTGTAAAGAAATCATAAAGATGGGAAAGGGATAGGGTGCAACAGAACTTTTCCTTTCCCTTTTCCAGCTCGAAAAATTATCATTTCGAATAGAAAATTTGATTTGTCTAATTTGCCTTTAAATTTAAACAAAAATTTTATTATTTTGTATTTTTTGTAAATTTCTATTTTCAAATTGATCAAAATGAAGACTTTGGTTTGTCTATTATTGAAAATAAACTAATGCTTCCTCTATGAGGAAGCAAATACATTTGCTAACGGGAAGCAAAGTGCTCGTGAAATGAGCACCATATAATTATAAATACAAAGTGGAAACACTCGAGATCGAATTCACAGCTAGTTTATATATATTTTTTTACCCAAAATTGAAGTATCTAATACAAAATGAAAGTATTTGAGCTAAATTTGCAATACTTTGTTGAAAATTACTTTATTTTGTTTAAAATTGAAGTACTTTTTTGAAAATTCCTTTCCTTTATGGCGGAGAATTAATTTATTTGAATAAAAATTTAACAATTTCATTTCTAGTTTAAAAATTGATAATTTTGTATGCCAAATTCATGTACTTCTTTCAAATTTGTACTTTTGTGTAGAAAATTAATTCCTATGGTTGCAAATTTAACTAGGTCATTGAAAATTTATATTTTTTATGGAAAATTCGTCTTCTTTTAAAAACAAAAATCAATAAATTTGGATTAAAAATGAACTTTTTAATTTAAAATTAAATTGTTTAACAGAAAATTCGTATTTTCTTATCTAAAATTGAACTATCTGATACAAAAAGGAAGCTTTTGCTCGGAAGTTGAAGTGCTTTATTGAAAATTACTTTATTTTGTTTAAAATTCAACTACGTCTTTGAATATTAGTTGTTTAATTAACGTTGACAACCAAAAATTTTTGTTATATAATTTTCAAATTGTTTAAACAATACCTATGCATTTATTTAAAATCTGTTTGTTTTAAATGTTAGAAAAATAGTATTTGTTTATACTTTTTTTAAATGATTTGGATATTCCATTTGTCGGCATACTTGCACGGAAAATTATCCTGTATGGCAAACGTCACTTACTATTTTTTTTTCTTTCGGAAGCGGAGCTATTTGGTTGCTTAAAAAAATACGAAATGCTTAAATATAACTATTAACAGTAAAAAGGTAGTTTTTACGATTTCTGGAAACAAATCAAAAATTTTAAAACAATTTGCAGTAATTTATAAAAACAATCGGGGACTAAAGAACACATAAATCGGTTCAAAATTCGCGAAAAATGTACCTTTTCTCCCTTGTTTTTCTTATAAGATATATTTAAAAACGACAATTGCTTAAACAAAATAATCATTCGAACTCTTATCATTGATTAACGCATCTATAACTTTAAAAACAATAACATGAATGTAAAAGTTTCATAAGCGCCAATAATAATGAAATTATCTGAAAATTGTTTAAATAATTGCTATGTGGTTTGAATTGAACTTTTAACGATAAAGAACGACTTTTAAAATTGAATCACGAACTCATAACGGAAAGAATATGCCATAAACTAAAAAATGGTAAAGAATGAATGTTGTTTCAACATTTTGGAGCAATGCTAGGAAACAAATATATTATTAAAAAACTGAGAGTATACAGAAAATATCATAATTATCTCGCGACTTATTATTGCGATACAGGACTATAGTATAATCACATTTATTACACATGATCGAGTTCAAATGGCAGATGAAAAAAAAAACCGTATTTTCTTCATGTGATATCAATAGGAAACTTAAACTATACTCTCTAAATCTGAGTCAGTGAGATTTCACTATTCACCATTTAAAATCCTAACTTACTTGATACAGTGACCCATTTACAGCTATTTGAATCAGTGTATGTGTTGGTTGTAATACTAGACACATGGCAGAATGCCCAGAGGTAGACCGCCAAAAGAATGGTTAAAATCTGTGAATGAGACACTAATCCGAAGAGACATAAGAAGCCATAGGAACACAAGAGCTTGCATGAAAAAATGCATGGACGTGAAGGAAGCTAGAGTAGTATGCCAGGACAGAAAAGTGTGGCGACAAATAGTTTGTAAACAGAGTGACAAGAGAGTGAATAACGCCTGAAACAAAGACCTTGGATACTAATGGGCCCAAGTGGGGAACCACATATAACAATTTTGTGAGGCTCTTCACCTGGGGTGATCGCTAGAGAGATTGATCAGCAACCTGGGTCGGAGCAGTGTTGCGAAATGAACGTGTCATTTGAATAAATAACAGGAGAATTCCAGATCAATATAAAATATCTATGCCTAACACCTATATACCTATCTACCTTATACCTATATACACACCTACGCACTTCTATTTTCCAACCGAGCAAGTCACGCCTACCCCGAAAGGGGTGGTACGTAATTGATATAAATCTATCAAAGTGTTATAACTGCTTTTAAACAAAAATTGTGCTCTGGAATAGTTCTTCAATTTTTTTTTTGTTTTTCAGCTTTTTTAAATATTAGAAATGCAATACAATTGTAACAACAAAATTTATTTACTTTGACGAGACAAATTGATTGATGTATTTTGAAAAACTCTAGGACTAACTGAAGTCACGATATGTACAGATTCAAGTTCAGCGTTTATAAGAGAAGAAAAACATCTTAAATTTTGAAATACGCGACTATTTTGAGTACCATATTTATTGTTTTATATCGGTCGAATAGAACATTTTACAAAGTAAAAATAATCATACAAGTGTTCAACATGTTTATTCTATCAAAAAAAAACCTTAACGAGGAAACCAGTGTTCATGCACTGCTTATAATTAAAAGATGCACCATTAAACGAATACACGACAAATACTTTGCAGCTTGTTTTTTCAATTTACTCAGAGATGTTTTGAGAAGAGATTATCGATTTCTCACTCTATTGGAATTCTAAAATTTCTCACAATCTAGCTGTATCAGCTAAGACTTTCAATTATCATTACGCAATAAAATTCTGTTGAACATCTCGCATATATATGTAGACGGAAACAGGAATCGTATCTTCGAATTGACCGATGTGCAAGTGTTTCTCAACTAAATATGTATGATGCGTTAAACGTATTACTTCTGGTTTACGCAAAAAATCGATAGCATTGAAAGGCGATATTTTCGCAACGAGGAAACAGGAAGATATCTGCGCTTTGATGAATCTTGAGTATATTAGGAGGACCAGATTCCTTGAATTGTCAAAGCAGCTGAGTCCAGTGTCCCAGCAAGTTAACTGGCACTCAGGGCAAGATGAGGCTACCAGGACTTCAATGCTTCCTGTTCCTCTTGTCGGCGACTCTAGTAAAGGGACAATGTCACTGTAGCTGCCCATCCTCTGGGGGACAGGTAATTAAATTACTGTGAACTTACACAATCTGTCAATTTGACAAATATGGAATTAAGAGAAACTGTCTAGCAAAAATTATGATAATAACTACTGGATTTTCATAATTCTCAATGATGTGTGAACTTCATTATCAAAAATATAATTAAGGTTCAAAACAAATGTTTTAGATGAGTAATTCGTTAAACTAATTTTCTCTGTTTTAGACTAGTTACTTAACTCCAGGAACTGAAAGTTACTCATCTCCACCATGGTCAAGTTTCTCACCTCCACCATGGTCAAGTTACTCATCACCACCAACTACAGAATACTTATCTCCACCATGGTCGGGTAACTCACCTCCACCATGGTCAAGTTACTCATCACCACCGACTACAAGTTTCTTATCTCCGCCATGGTCAAGTTTCTCACCACCACCAAATACAGAGTACTCACTTCCACCATGGTCGAGTAACTCACCTCCACCATGGTCGAGTAACTCACCTCCACCATGGTCAAGTTACTCACCACCAGGGACTACAAGTTACTCATCTCCACCATGGTCAAGTTACTCACCACCACCGCCTACAAGTTACTTACCTCCATCATGGTCAAGTTACTCACCACCTCCAACTTCAGGTTGCTCACCACCAGCTCCTCCAATTTACATACCTCCACCTCCTCCAGTTTACATACCTCCACCTCCTCCA
>CAKNYM010050855.1:120595-131632 GCA_932195095.1 Andricus curvator
CCTCCTCCACCCCCTCCAATATACATTCCACCTCCTCCACCCCCACCAATATACATTCCACCTCCTCCGCATTCTTGCCCGGGAAGCTTACCCCCACCAATATACTTTCCACCTCCTCCACCTCCACCACCTCCTCCACCTCCACCACCTCCTCCACCCCAACCAATATATATTCCACCTGCTCCACATTCCTGCCCGGGACGCTTACTACCCCCACCAATAATGCCTCATCGTTGTCCATGTTCATAAACTTGACCTCCGCCAACGCATCCTTGTATACATAGTCCGTAGCCAATCTGTGTGCCAGAATCTCCGCCTTGTTATTATCAGTGACATCAATTGGACGCTATTTTTTTGAAGGGTGTATAGTAATAAACGATTGAATAAGTTAACTGCATTTAATTTTTCTGATTCTTCATGCGATCTCAAACCATTTATTTCTCGAAAATAGATACTTAGGGTGAAAACAAGTATCATCGCTAATCGTGAATTAGAGATAATTGTTAAGAAAGTTTCATCTTTCCTGTTTTCTTTGTCTGTAAAATATTGATCTTATTATTAATCGAAATTGTCGAAGCCTTTCCATGGTTACTGCGGCCTGTTACCATATTGACTCTAAGTAGCCTCTCTTTGTGTTAGACACGACTGGTCAGAAAGTTTGACATATCACACGTATTTCTGGAATTGAGATTGTAGAAAACAGTTATATTCTGCGTCAACGCTGCGCAGTTTAAAATGAAGGCGAATAAGTGTTGCCGCTTGGGTGGAAGCGATAGGTTTCTCATGAACTTCCCCGATGTTATTATCAGATTATCCCATTCATCACTGGCTAATTTGAAAAATTATTATTAATAAAGGAACACAGTCATTCACCTTTTTCCCTGCGTTGATGGATATTCCACAGTATGCTGAGGAATGCTACAACAATATTTACAATTTACTTTCAAAAATGAGAAGTTTTCTAGATTTACTGTTGTAGTATAATAATATATTTTTCATCATACCTCAATCGAAAATTCGACTTTCGATGCCTGTGGAGAGGGTCGAAAATCGAATTTTCAAGCCTAGGGAGGAAAGTGACAAAAGGTGAAACACCGCCATTTACATTTATCTGTCACTTTCTTCCCTGGGGTTGAAAATTCAATTGTCAACCTGCTCCACAGGCATCTCAAGTCGAATTTTCGATTATCGATATGATGAAAAATTGTATGCATGACTCAGGCCGAGGCAACGATTTCACGAGTGTGAAGTTAGCTGCCCTCGTCACGCCATATACTATTTCCAAAAGCATTTTTGCGTTAAATTTAATCTATTCTAGTGCTTTAATAAGTTTGTGATTTACCTTAGGCTTGATCACAAAACAAAACAAATGAGGAAAATATTAATTAAAAATTAGTGCTGTGGTGATCTAAATGTTTGTGCACGAAAAGCATACCTTTATATTTTCGGATTCTGCGGGAAAAAATACAAAAGAAAGATTCTGCTAATATTAAGGATCCAAACGATCTTTTCTTTGGCAGAGTTCGGGTTTATTCTTCAATAAAACTAAATCCAGGAATGAAATAATTTTGTATCAAATGGTCCTAGGCAGCGTCTCTGGTCTCGATCAAAATTTTCTTTATTAAAAGATGTTGTTTGAAATCGCGATGTTTCAGTTCTGGAATTGAACCCTCTTCAGGCGGAGTTTTTGATGCTAGTGTGTTATTGTGGGTTCACAGCCATCGGTTAAAGTAGAGGAAGTTACTAGGCGACCGTATGAATGAAATGACAAAAGGTCCTAGGCGACCTCCATGGTCTCAATCCAAATTTTCTTTATTTAAAGTTGTTGTTTAAAAGCGCGTCGTTTCGGTTCTGAAATTGAACTCTCTTTAGACGGTGTTGTTGGCGCTGATGTGTTGGTGTGGGTTTACGACTATTTTAAACGATTTTTCAAGGCTATCTTTGCGATGTTAAACAAAATCTTTTATTAAAGAAAATGTAGATTGAGACCAAAGAAACCGCCTAGGATCTTTTGTTATTTCATTCAAACGGTCGCCTAGTAACTTCCTCTACTGTAAACGATGACCGTAAACCCACACCAACACACAGGCACCAACAACACCGCCTGAAGACGGTTCAATTCCAGAACCGAAATGTGGCGATTTAAAAAAACATCTTTTAATAAAGCAAATTTGGATTGAGGCCAGAGAGGCCGCCTAGGACCTTTTGTCATTTCATGCATACGGTTGCACAGTAACTTCCTATATTGTTTTTTATCGACTTGCATGTTGGTGGCGGTAGTGAGAACGTGTTCAGTGACAGGTGGTGAGAAGATTTTACGGAATTGGGGTCGAAGGTGTGAGTGGAGTGTGAGGGTGGAAGCCTAGGAGGTGAGTAGGGTGGTGTGGGTTGAATTGGGAAGATAAGAAGTAATTTTCAGCGTAGGTGTGAGGTGGGATTTAGGTAGATAGAGAAAGTGAGGTTAGGTTGGCAAGGAGTCGGGGGAGTTTGTGATCGGGAGTCTTGGGCCTTCGAGGGGTCAAGGGTGGGTCTCGCAGAGTTAGGGTATGTTAAGGGAGAGAAAGGGGTGTCTGCAGGGGCTGTGAGAAATAGAAAAAAAAGAGAAATAAAGGGAAAATTTGGCGACGATTGTACAGAGATATCTGTCGGCTGCGGAAGGTGGTGCATGGAGAGGTCCCAGTTACCGGCGGCAGAGCGGGAGGTGGGCAGTGACAGTGCTGGCAGCGCTGCTATTGAAATTGACGGAGAGGAAATTTTCCACAGGCCACGACGACCAGCAGTGCGTGGTCCGGTGTCGAGCGGCGCGTCGGGGAGAAGGAAAAATCGGAACGGTGGGAACGAAGGAAGCGAGAAGGTACGGGAGAGGGCGTCGAGCGCAAGTGACGGGGAGGATCTCTTGAAGAGGAAGATAGACAGCCAAGAGAGTCCGGAGAAGAGCGAAGTTGAGAACCCGTTTAAAATAGAGGGGAATTCGGAGAAGGAGGCTCTCGGGATGCTGGTAGGCGAGATCGGGGGCTGAAGGAGGACGTAAGAGGGACTAAGGAGCAGATGGAAGGCATGAGGGAGGACTTGATAATTAGAGATGCGCGGTGGAGGGCAGGACGGAAATGGAAGTAGGAGACGGGGGTGGGGGGAGTGAGATTAAAGGTATTTGGGAGAGGGTAGAGAATATAATAGAAGAGAAAGTGGGAGAGCGTAGGAATAAAAAGGAGGAGATGGCGGATAGGGAAAGGATAAGGGCAATGGAGTTGAGAATGGATAGAAAAGAGAAGGCAGACAGGAGAAATAATATTGTGATAAGAGGGTTGAAGCTAAAGAGCGGAGAAGAAAGGGAGTGCGTGGAAGCACTGCTACAGAGCATAGGGTGGGTTAAAGGCATGGTAGGGAAAATTAAGTTGGAGGGGAGAAAGGAGAAGGAAGTGGAAAAATAGGATAAAGGATGAGGGAGTTTTCATCGATCACGATTTGACGAGAAAGGAAAGGGATGTACAGAGAATGCTGTACGACAGGGCTAGGAAGGGGAGGAGAGAAGGGAGATCAGCGAAGGTAGGATATCGGAAAATAAGAGTGAAGGTGCTGTACTGGAACGTAGCAGGGGTAAAGAAGAAGGGTTTTGAGTTCTGGAGGTATATCCAGGAATTTGATGTTGCGGGACAGGTAGAGACGTGGGTAGAAAGAAAGGAATGGGATAGAATAGAAAAAAAGCCGCCAAGGGGGTACAGGTGGAGACTCCAGGGGGCGGTCAGAGTGAAGAAGAAAGGAAGGGTCAATGGGGGAATCATAACAGGGGTTAGAGATGGATTAGAGGAAAAAGTTCATGGAGAGGAAGAGTGGGTGGGAGTGCAAATGAGGGAAGTAAGGATAGGAGGGGTAACATGTAAGGTTGTGACAGTGTACAATAAAGAGGGGATGAAAAGAATTAAAGAAAGGGTGAAAGACTTGCTAGGCGAAAGAGAGGAGGGTATGGTGGTACTGGGTGAGAACTTTAATGCGAGGTTGGGGTGGGAAGGGAGACTTTACAGGAAAGGGGAGAGATTCGAAAGGAAATCGAAGGATAAGACAATAAATAAGGAGGGGGAGATTCTAAGAGACTGTACGGAGGATAGAGGCTAGGCGGTGGAGAATGATATGGCAACTGGGGAAGAAGAGGGAGAATACACATATGTAAGTAAGGTGGGGGTATCGGTGATAGACTATGTGGTCATGAATATGCAAGGATGGGAGGAGACGGACAAGTTCGCAGTAGAGGGGAGGAAGATATATGGGAAGATCTGAAAGAGTAGGTGAAAGGGTGTGTGCCAAAGGAAGAAGAAGAAAGAAATGGAGAAGTCGGGGAATGTAAAAAGATGAAGAGGAAGGTGAAGAGGAAGTACAAGAAGTGGAAAGAGGGTAATGCGCAAAGGAAGGAGTACGTAGAAATGAGGGAGGGATTTAGATTGATGTGTAAGAAGAAAGAACAGGAAAAGGAAAAAGATCTGAAAGAGGAGTTAGGAGATGTTAAGACAGAGGGGGACGTCTGGAAGATAATAAATAGGTTTAGGAAGCGTAGAGTGGGGATACGCGAGAAGATAGGGAGTGAGGAGTGGAAGGAGTTTTTCAAAGAATCATTTCAGGGCTGAGATGCAAGGAAGAGGGATGGTGGAAGTAGAAGAACGGGGGAGGCAGAGATGGAGGAGTTGAATGACGATCAGATAGAAAAGCAGATAAGAAAATTAAGAAGGTCAAAAGCAGCAGAGATGGATGGGGTAGAGAATGAAGCATGGCTGTTTAGTACACAAGAGTTTAGGGAGAGGCTGAAGGAGGTAGTGAAGAAAGTATGGAGAGGGGAGGCATTCCCAGGAGGGTGGAGAGAAGTATTAATAGTGCCACTGTATAAGAAAGGAGATAGGGATAGACAGAAAAATTATAGAGGGATTACGCTAATGAATACGGCGTATAAAGTATACGCGATGGTGGTGGCGGAGAGGCTGCGGAAGGATGTCGAGGGGAAAGGAATATTGCCGGAGACGCAATCGGGCTTTAGGGCTGGTAGGAGTACTGTCGACAATATCTACGTTCTGCAGCACGTGGTGGTTAGAGAATTAGCGAAGAAGGGGTCGAGAATGTACCCTTTTTTTGTGGATCTAAAAGGCGCGTTTCCTCTGGTGGATAGGGGGAGGTTGTGGGAGGCGATAGAGGATAGATGAGTGGAGAGAGGCCTGATCGAGAGGGCAAGGGAGATATATGAAGAGACCAAATATAAGGTGAGAGGAGGGGAGGGGATTTCGGAGGAATTCTGGATAGATAGGGGGTTAAGGCAAGGGTGTCCGCTTAGCCCAACGCTTTCTGCGATTTTAATTGCGGATATGGAAAGTAAGCTGGAGGCCGGGGCGGTAGGAGGAGTCAGGATACGAGGTGTTAGAATTTGGTCACTAGCGTATGCAGATGACATAGTGTTGCTGGCAAGAAGCGAGGAGGCCTTAAAGGAGATGATGAAGGGGTTGAGAAGATACCTGGATAAGAACAGGTTAGAGCTGAATGCGGAAAATTCTAAGGTTATGATGTTCAGGGCTTCTTGTTTCGGAGGAATGGTGGACTGGATGGCCACATAAAAGAGAGAGTGAGAAAGGCTAAGGTGGTGATGAGGCAGGTGTGGGGGTTGAGAAAGAAGTTATTCGCAGATAATTTTGGAAGGAGAATGAAATTGTTTGACTCACTAGTGATGAGTGTGCTATTCTATGGAGTAAAGATGTAAGGTGGGAGGAAAGTGAAGAGGTAAATAGGACACAGGAGAGGTATGTAAAGTGGACACTGGGGTTGGCAAGGAACACGCCTAATTATATTGTCAGGAGGGAGACGGGGAGAACGAGTGTAGGGATTCTAGCAGGGAGTCGGGCGTGTAAATATGAGGAGAAATTTTTGGACGAGGGAGGAAGTAAGCTGGTTAGGGAGTGTTGGTGGGAGGAGGAGAACAGGAGAGGGGGTGGGAAGATGGAGGTTGAAAGGGAAAGGTATTTTAGAACGAATGGACTGCAGATGGATGAAGTAAGAAGGATGCACGGGGAAGGAAGGAAGGTATATCAGTTGGTTAAGAAAAACGGCATGGAGAGAGAATACGGCAGGGGAAGAGAGAATAAGAGAGTGAAGGTTTACCGAGAACTATGTGTGGATTATGCCAATGGCGAGAGCGCAATATTTATTTGAGAAAGGAGAGAAAGGAAGTCAGGAGCTTATAGCGAGGATGAGATGTGATTGCATGCAGGGTTTCAATAGGTACTGGCTCTCTAGGGAGAAGAGGATGTGTGAACTGTGTGGGAAGGGGATGCAAGAGTGGAGCACTGGTTGGAGGAGTGCGTAGAGGTGAAAGGGAGTGGGATAAGCATGGAGGTATTGATGCATGAAAGGGGTGACAAAAGGGCAGTAGCATGGGTGAAGGGAGTGTTGGGTAAGATGGAGAAGAAGAGAAGGAAGGAGGAAGAGGAATGGAGAAGGAAAGATTGTAAATAGGAGAGAAAGTAGATATAAGTCATCTGTAAATATTGTAAATAGTAGATAAGTATTAGCTATTAGCCGCGGAAGAAGAGTTTGGCAATGGGAGGCAATGCGAGGTAATGAGAAAAGTAGGGACATGCGAGCGAGGAAGGCAAAGCGATAAGAGCGTGCGGTCTTAGATATAAGCTATGGATGGATGTTAGTTTTTTAAGGGTTAGTTTTAAGAAAATTCTGTAAAAAATGGAAGTGTAAGCAAGTCAAATTTTTTAAGGCCAGCAGGCTGAAAAATAAACGTTTATCTATATTATTTTTCATCTTGAGATTTATTTGTTTGTAAAAATGACGAACTGAAGAAATTACTTTTCCTATAAAAAACAGCGTGTAAGATAAATAGGACGTGTCCATACTGTAGATTTCGCCTTACTGAATCTGAATCCAACAATTATTACAAAGGCACCCGATGTGTTAGATACTTTAAATTGCTCTCAAATTAATGCGTATATGTCTCGTATTAAGATGCAGAAGTAACCAAGACTAGGAACAAATTCTATTCAAAGGACAATTTTTATTTTTTGGATATCAAGTTCACATCCATGAAGCTAAAGAGTACGAGAATGTATGTGCCCAAACCTAATTCTTGAAAAATGCAAAGAAAATTTTGAATACAATTTTCTTTAATCCTACCTTAAAGTACAAGACTTCGGTAATAATTGAAACCCATTTCAAAAGTCCGTCACGTCGCGTTGGTTATTAGTTTGAGAGATTCCACTTTTTGGGATTGAGATTCAGCGACTAAAAATCTATGAGAAAGGATACATCCCACCTCTGATGTTACACTTTCATTGTCAACTTGTGTAATTGACTAATTCCGTTAATACGACAAACTTCCTGATCAGCTAACACGAAAATGGGTCGATAAAGTACGGCGCAAAAAACACTTTATACTTATTAAAAAAAAAAGAACATGAACTTTTTACGGAAAAAGCTCTCAGTACCCTCCAATACAAATGCATTCAGATTATGTGGTAAAAATATTACATAAAACAATTCATCGGTGTTATTCACACAACGTGCTTAGCACGTATTGCGTGCAGGGTGCAAGACATACATGCATCGCATTTTGTGAGAGGCCCGTGTAGAAATTTGGTCATGGCCCAAACAGGGCCCAGGCTTGGCAAAACTAGGCCCTGGCCTGGCGATCTAGCCTGGGCCAAGCTTGAATGAAACGCCAAATCTGGCCAGGGCCAGGTTATATTGCCAGGCTCGATCGCCCAGCTTGGCCCAGGCTTGGCCCTAGTTTATTATCGATTCCCAGCCAATTATCATTTCTCAAACTACTACCAGAATCTGTGGTAACCTCAACTTCGGCGACATGGTAATTTTCATTTTCCCATACAAGATTCTGATTTAAAATATTTTCTCCAATGATCTGATCCACATTTCCAAATTGAGGTATTCCATTGATTATCTCGCCGTGTTCTGATTCTTCCTCATCATCTGCGTCATCATCATCTATATACAATAATTTTTCAATTTACGTCCGCCATGCTTGTTTTGTAAATTAAAGTTTTAAACATCATTACATACATCAACAATATATTTACACTCGATAATTCGATGTAAAAGTTTTCTCAATTTGAGGTTAGAAGTCACATGTAATCTTGATTGTGAAAATATTATTTATAATTAATATAAGTACTTACTTGCACTTTCACCGCGTAAATATGGGATACTGCCGAGTGCTCGATGCCTCCGGACTCTCAGAGTGCTTTTTATTTTAGGCATTTTTATCGCAATTTAATTTCAATGATGATTTGTATTTTGTTCATCGACCATCATCATCAGCACCATCACCACTATTCTCAATCACTCACACAAAATTTATAAGTTAAGTTTGGCTCAAATTATGACTCGAATTACCTGTCAAGATACTTTAAGAATGTTAATTTATATCAAATTAGCCACTTGGTAAAGATTCACACTCGAAACTCCAAAGTAATAAGTAAACAAAGAGAATAGTACTACGCCATCTGTCGTCAATTTTTTGAACTTTGACACTAGCTGGGCCCAAGCTCGAGCCATTGCAAAATTCGAGCTAGATCCAGGCTAGGGGCGCCCAGCCTGGCCCAAGTCTGGAACATGGAACAAACTTGGCGATTTCTGCACGGGGGCACGTGTGTGCGATGCATATGCGCTGCACTTCGTGAGAGGCACGTATGTGCGAGAAATATGCATAGCACCATCCGTTTGGAATGAATGCCTACCTGCTCCTGTTTCAAAGATATCCACGTTTTACATATTCCTGATAGGATCAATTTTTGCGAAATAGAAAATGCGTGTTTCTCGATCATTGGAACATATTTATATGTCAAATATTCAAAAATGCATGTGTGTGTAAACGCGTGAGTAAATGTGTGTGTATGTAGTATATTAAAATATAAGTTTAAGTAAGTTTTTAGCCAGTTTTAAACGGTTCCAAGGTGCACCACGTGGAGGCAACATACTTTGCACATCTTTTTTTTTATATTTTTATACATGGTAAAAAGAACAATAGTTTTAAAAACTAAAATTGTAAAAATTCAAGAGATAAAAATAAATTGTGTAAAACAATTTAAAATAACAAAAAAGATTATAAAATTATGAAAACCAAAAAAAAAAGAGGTGCAAAGTAAGTTGCCTTCACGTGGTGCACCTTGGAAACGTTTAAAACCGCACTGTTAAAAATGTTTGGAATTCTCCAACACTTCTACAATACAAGCGTAAGGCAAAATTGCAAACACGGTATTGGAATGCAGAAATTGCAATACGTGTATTGTAAGTGTCGTCAATCGTGAAGTCACCGTCGAGAATTCCAATACATGTATTGTAGCGTTTATATCGCTGCATGATCCGTTACATTTGAAAACTACAACATTATGTATTGTAGCGTTACCTACATTTCGGAAATAAACTTCCAATACATTTAATGGAAGTTTTATGCGCAAATTTTTAACAGTTCGGCTAAAAACTTACTTGATCTTATATGTTAATATACTATATACACACACATTTACTCTCGCGTTTACACATACACAAATTTTTGAATATTTGACCATAGATATGTTCCAATGATCAAGAAACATGCCTCTTCTATTTCACAAAAATTGATCCTATCAGGAATATGTTAAACGTATTGAACTTAAAATACCAATGTATATTTAAATTAATATCTCAAGCATATGAAATCGCTATTTAGGTACGTGTTTATTAAATTTCATATACATTCGTGATAATCGCTCATATAATTCTCTTTCACACAAAATCAAAATAAGATTAGCAGTCATTTTGGATTCTTAATAATAAAACATGATACCTTCTTACAATTATTGAAAAATAAAATTGGATTTTAAGTCGAAAAGTTCAATTACGTAAATAAATGACAGACCTAACCTACAATAAACTGTACTCAAATTAAATTTCTACCATTCAGGGCAAATTTTGGAAAGAGTTCTACATGTTCGTTGCACTTTATTCATAAAAAAGAATTCAATAGATGAATTTGAGAGTGTTACTTCAATTGCGAGTATTTGATCAGATTTAAAGAAATAAAAGCACTTTGAGTTTCCAAGCACGCTGCTATACCGACCTGTATATTATATTTAATATAAAGTGTACAGCTATTCATATTGTAATGTATATTAAATTTCAACTCTTGTGTATGCAAATGACTTCATATACATTTGTATTAAATTTAATACACATTTTTCTAACAGTGAAATACACTCCTGCTTTCAGTTTTTGTCGACATTTTTATGCAACCTATCGTCGCTTCCTGCCCACCGTGTAATATTATTAATGTTACAAGACTAAAGTGTTAATAATTTATTTCTAATTTTTGAAAAAAAATGTTTTCTGAAGTTTCTTTTTCATACACATTTTACGTCCTTCATACAATTTGAAATAAATATCTTATAGAACACTATCATAAATGAAAAGATGCTTCAAATTATGTCTCTTGAAATGTTTTTTTTAACAACAGAATTATTTCATTCAATAAATAAATATTAAATTCCAATATTAAAAACAAATACAGATTCTGTTAAGTACCTTTTTTGCATAAAAGGAATTGTTCTTAAAATCCTACAAAAAATAAAAGTAAAGTTTTTTTTATCTTTAGACAATATCTTTTTCTAAATCTATTTCTCATAATTTCTGTAGTGACTTTTTTGATATTCAAAGGACCCCGCATACATCTATGGAAAATATGGTCCCGGTCGAATTGACTGAAACTGTGGTATAAGGTAGTTTATAATATCCTGATCAAATAAAGTCCTTGGACACTGGGTCCAAAAAAAAGCCAGTTTTCGAGATAGGAGGGACCAAATATCACTTTTCATGGACGCGAGAGGAGTCCCACGGACCCTTGAGGACATAGCATGCAATGACGTGTCACATGACATGGCATGACATGACACATCACATGACATGAAACATAGCATATGACACATGACATGACACACGACACATGACATGACACACGACATGACATGGCACATAACACGACATGACATGAAATGTCATGTCATG
>CAKNYM010050855.1:131642-144759 GCA_932195095.1 Andricus curvator
CATGTCATGTGTCATGTCATGTGTCATGTCATGTGTCATGTCATGTGCAATTTCATGTGCCATGTCATGTGTCATATCATGTCACCTCATGTATCATTTGCTATGCTATGTGCCATGTCATGCCATTTCATGTAACTTCATGTGTCATTTCGTGTCATGTCATGTCATATGTCTTGTCATGTTGTTTGTCATTTTTTTATGTCTCGTGTCATGTCATGCGTCATATCATGTGATCTTATGTGTCATGTCATTCCGTGTCATGTGATGTGTCATGTCCTACAGGTTCCGTGGAACTCCTCTCGCGTCCATGAAAAGTGATATTTGGTCCCTCCTATCTCGAAACCTGGCGTTTTTTTGGACCCAGTGTCCAAGGAGTTTATTTGATCAGGATATTATAAACTGCATTATACCACAGTTTCAGCCAATTTGACCGGGACCATATTTTCCATAGATGTGTGCGGGGTCCTTTCGAGAACGTAAATAACTAAAAATTTGCATGTGCATAATCAGTTGAATTTTTTAATTATTTGCTGAATGGATTATCAACTATTTTTAAACTAATATGTTTTCAAAAAGTATTTCGAACTTGATGTTATCATAAAATATATTTTTATGTGGCAAAACATTTTAATAACAAATAAATTACTTACAAAAGGTGGAAAAATGGAATCAAAATCATTTTAAACGTTTTCATATTAGAACCAAAAATTATTCAGAGAAAAATTATTTTGAATATAGATCAAAAAAGTAATTGCTTTACAACCGAGGGGTTGACAACTCGTGAAGTCAGGTGTACACTTATAATGAAATCTCCTGAAATATCTAAAACCTCCTGAAGTCTCCTGAAATATATGAAATCTCCTGAAACATCTGAAGTCACTTGAAGTCACTTAAATCCACTTGAATTCGCTTAAAGTCACTTGAATTCATTTAAAGGCAATTGGCTTCTCTTGAAATCTTCTGAAATATCTGAAGTCATTTAAATTCACATGTAGTCACCTGAAGTTACTTGAAATCACCTGAATTCAGCTAAAGTCACTTGAAATCTCCTGAAATATCTGAAGTCACTTGAATTCACATGCAGTCACGTGAATTCTTGTGAAGTCACTTGAAATCACCTGAAGTAATTTGTGAAGCCCTTGAATTCTTCTGAGGTCACTTGAATTCTCTTGAAAACTTCAAGTGACTTCATGTGTTTGATTATTCAGAAATTTTATTATTCAGGAATTTTATATTGTCGAGAATTTTATTTTTCGGGATTTTTCAGTCATCCCTTTAATTGGAATAATTTAATTTATTTTATAAATAAAAGAATTTTTTAATTGTTCGCATTCGGGAATTTTCTAGTTCGGCTATTTTATAATTCGGCAATGTTTTGTCGGGAATTTCATTATTCGGGAATTTACAAATTCGTCAATATTATGAACTGTCGGGAATTTCATTATTTGTGAAATTTCCAATTCGGTAATAATATAAACTGTTCGGTAATTTTCCGATTCGGGCATTTCATTATTCGGAAATTTTATTGTTCGGTAATTTTACAATTCGGGAAATTCACAGTGTTGAGAATTTTATTTTTCAGGATTTTGCAATCTTGCCAAATTCCCGGCAGTTTGTCATATTACCGAATTTGAATATTTCCGAAAAATACCATTTCTGGCAGAAAATTGCTGAATTTTAAAATATCCAAACTAGGAAATTCCCGAATTATAAAATTTTCGAATTTAACAATTGCAATTTTTTTATTTATAAAATTAGCTATATTATGACAATTAAAAATAATATTACAATTAAATTCTTTTGTTCATGAAAAAAATGTTGAATGTTTATCTTCAGTAATTTTGAAATTCCGGAATTTCCTAGTTCGGATATTTTATAATTAGGCAATTTTTTGTTGGGAATTTTGTCATTCGGTAATTTGCAATTCACTAATATTATAAACTGTTCGAGAATCCGGAATTTTATTATTCAGGAATTTCATAATTCGGGAATTTTATTATTCGGAAATTTTATTTTACGGGATTATCCGGCAATTTTATTATACGGGAATTTTATTATTCGGTAATTTTATTATTCGGGAAGTTTATTATTCGGAAATTTTATCGTACTGGAATTTTATTATTCGAGAATTTTAGTGTCAGAAATTTTATTTGTCGAAATTTTTCAGTCGTCCTGGAAAGAGATGTTTTATGTATCTTGCGAACAATCAGTGCTGAAACTCTAAACTTTCTTTAGATTTCTTTACAAAAAACAAGGAAATACCCAAATTGATTTTGAAAAAGGAAAAAGCTCTTACACACCATGTGTAGAGCATTTTCTGTAGAACCTTTTGTGTGGAACACTTTTTTTCAGTAAAGTCCACAGAAAAACCTAGGGATTCAATTTTGATTCAGGTCATTTTATTTAAAACTCATTTCGAACATCAGTTATTTTCGCTCTCTTACTCAATGTCAAAACTAAAAAAAACAATTGAATGAGTTTTGATATCCATATTGCTCAATGTGACCTAATTATGGTTCCGTTTTATTTCAGTACAGTACCAAAAAATCTTAAAAACCTGACCCACAGGAAGAAAGTGAAGATCAGAATCGCATTGCGTACGAAAAATTATATTTCGGAAAAGACTTTTTTCCTCTTTTTTTATGAACAGAATATTCTTGGCCAGAAATTTAGTTTTTTGATCCGAAGTTATATCTGATAAGGCTTCAATTTCCACTGAAATAGAGTGGAAGGAGGAAGATTTTTAAATTTCAGATCTCAAAATTGTCCGTATTTGCTGGATTTATTACCCGTGGAACCTTTAAATTTTTTGAGATTGCAATATGTATTGTAGATTACATGGTAGAAGCTTTAAAAATTAAGATAAAGATAATTTTCTTCATCTTGTAAGTTTCTGTCTCATGTATAAAAATGCAAACAAATATTTAAAAAATGGAAATTTCTTGAAGAAGGTCGTAAGGTTTTCTGTGGATGAAATTCATAATCTGTCGAGTGATCTGAAGAATATATAACAATTATTAAAATGTATTATATGGCGAAAGTTTTTTCTTTATTCAATAATTATTTGTTTCAAAATTTCCACCTTTAAACCTTTTTTGCTGATTGTTAATAATATGCGCAACATTTCATATAAATCTTTCCTTCCGGGGTAGTCAAAAAATTTGTTGTTTTGAAATCCACAGCATCTGGGGAAAAAAGTTGTGAACTGGTACCCTTATGACATACCTAAAGTTTGATTAGAATCAAAAAATAATAATCTTCATCCTTGATGACGCACAAGTATTTCTAACCAAAAATAAAAAAAAAAGATTGATTACTTCAATAATAAACATAATTTCATTTTTTCAAAAAAGATTTTTTTTATGAATTTAAGAATTTTTTATGAGTTGAAAGATCTGTTGCCAACATTTCATTAAAACATTTTATCGCATTATTCAGAGTTATAAAAAAGTATTTTGTAATGCAAAGAACTCTTCAAATAATTAGTGTATGAAAATATTTCGTCAGACATATGTATTCAATTTTGCACGTAGGATGACCACGCGTATTTCGAAATTTCGATTTCAAGCAATTAAACAAAAATTAAAATTGAGTTTTCAAAACGAATATTTCTTATTTTATATTATTTTTTTTTTTATAGTTTTTAATTTCCATAAAAATTTAGGTGGATTATAAGGGTACCATTCTACACATTTTTTTTCTTTAGGTGTTTTGGATTTCAAAAACAAAATTTGTTGAAAACGCCTAATGTACATTGCATCAACTTATTTACTTAAATATTGACTGCAGTCATTATAAGGTCCGAGCGTCATTTTTAAGACAAGACAAAATGTTCTACTAATTTATAAATTTATTAAAGGTATAGCGTAATATTTCTCCCACCTGAATCCACAATGGATTATGAAAGTACAATTTTTGGCAAAATTTGACGTTTTGAATTTTTAAATATTTTGACATATGAAGCCTCAAACGTAAGTAGACGTTAAAAATTAAGATAAATTGTCTTTTACTTTTTTATTCAATGGAGGGTTTATCATTCTTTTTAAATCCACGAAAAAATTCCAAAAAGTTGAAACTTAACAAAATGGGGATTATTTTTCATAAAACCAAACATTTTATTTTCTATAGGAGACACGAAAAAAAGACCAAAAGTGAGCTTGTTCATTCCAAGGAGTCCTCCGAGAAAAAAAAGAATAACATTTTTAATTTACTGAGAAAGAAGGCCATTTTGTAAATTTCCAACTTTTCGCATTTTTTGTTGCTGATTTTGAAACAAGAAAAATCCCCCTCCCATCCCCGTCAGTATAAAAGAAGTTAATTATCTTTACTGACAAAATTTTGTTGTGCTAGTCAAATTTCACTAATTGAAACCTCGGGGGGAGAGACTGAAAATATATTAATTTAGTTAGGACTTCATAATATATAATCATTAGGAAATGTTATAAATTTGAAAATAGTGATAAATAGAAAAGTTTAATAAAGTAAGGCGATTGTGTAACATTTTCAACTTTATTACAACCGTAAAAAGACAATATTGCTAAACTTATAAATAGGCTACGTCAACTCCACCAACATTACGTATTTACAAATTATTCATTGAAAATCGCAAATCGCGGTCAACCAAGCAAAATAATAAGAAAACAAAATTCATTTTCAATTTTTTTTAAATTAACATTATCTCATTTTATGCACATTCATATTCTTTACGTTTTTGTTTAATATTATTCAAGAAATTTTTAAATTTTCAGACGCGTCAAATCAAAATTTAAAAAAAAAACTTTTTCTTGTACCAAATAGTTACGAAAAATGTAAGAGTTGATGTTAAAACTAAAAAATATCTTAATTTCAAATAAAAAAGAGTTCAATTGATCCGAAAAGACAAATTTTCAACAAAATAGTTGAATCCTCAACTACAAAAGATTAATTTTCCACCAGTTGTGTTTTCAATCAAAAAACATTTTCCTAAAGAGACGAATTTTCTACAAAAGTGTTTAATTTTTAACCCAAAAATATGAATTTTCAACAGTAAATGTAGTTGAATCTTGAAACAAAAACATAATTTGTCAACCAAGAAGATTAATTTTATGCAAAAAAAGACGAATTTTCAAGAAAATAGTTACACTTCGAACCAAAGAGATGAATTTTGAACTAAAGTGATGAATTTCAACAAAAAAGGTACATTTTTTAACAATTAGTTTAACCGTTAACCAATTAATTGAATTTTCTACACAAAAAATGAATTCTTGACAAAAAATGCAATAGTTCATATTAAAACTAAAAAATATGTTAATTTCAAATAAAAAAGAGTTAAATGCATCCGAAGAGACAAATTTCCAACAAAATATTTAAATTCTCAACCAAAAATGAATTTCATTGTATAGAAACAGTTGCAATTTTAATAAAAAAGATTGACTTTCTACCAAAGAGATGAATTTTAAAAACAAAAAGACGAACTTTAAAAAAAAAATGTTCAGTCAAGAAAGAACAAAAATTTCAGGCAAATCATAATTGCAAGGGAAAAATAATTTTTAATACAGTATACAAATTTCTAATATCTATTTATTTTTTAATTTCCTAGTACTTGGAAAATTTCTAATAAGTTTTGTTTTACAGGATTTCACCAAATTTAGGGGAAAATTTGAGGCACTTTAAATTATATTTAGGCAGGTTTGACACTTCAAAAACATCGGTTATCTGTCCAAATTTTACAATATTTGTGATCTCTTTAAAACTTATAAAATTCCTAAATATTTTTCAAACTAGCTCGAATTATTCCTAAAATAAATTGTCCCAACATCTTCCGAATTCGTTTTATAGAATTGTGGAAATCTTTTGCAATAATTTAAAATATTTTTAAATATTCTCTTCATATTAATTTTTGAAAATAAAGAATCACTTTAAACATTGCCAGGAATCATAAGACATTTTTTTATCTTGAAACCTTTCAAAATCTTTAAAAAAAACTTGAAAATTTTGTTTCGAAATGTTCAGAAATCTACATTTGATTTTCAATTTCTTCAATAAAATCTTCTGAAATTGTGAATTGGTAGTGAAATTTTAAAAAAACTTCTAAATATATTTCAAAAAGATTCGAATTTTTCCTGAAACTTTGAAAATATTGTGCAAAATTTAAAAAAAAATTCTGAAAATCTTTCAGATTTTTTTGAACATCTTGAAAATCCTTTGGAATGTTTGAAAATTTTTTTAAATATTCTCTTAAAATAATTTTTTTTTTGAAAAATTATTTCAAATTTCCCCAGAAGTCTTAAGAAAAATTTTGTATTCTCTACATTTTTTTTTAATTTTTGGAAATCATTTCAAGTTTAAAATTATTTTTGTATCTTTTTAAAACTTCGAAACCACGAAAA
This sequence comes from Andricus curvator, assembly GCA_932195095.1. Taxonomy (NCBI): domain Eukaryota; kingdom Metazoa; phylum Arthropoda; class Insecta; order Hymenoptera; family Cynipidae; genus Andricus; species Andricus curvator. The sequence goes on from CAKNYM010050855.1 coordinate 138,011, forward strand.
AAGGTACCTAACGCGCCGAAGAACCGAAAAAAATTTATTGCACACTCGACCGAAATGGCCGCACCTTTTGCCCCTGAAAATAGGGACGAAAGTAGCATATATTTCCCGTAAACCACATTTGCGGGGCGAAAGTAAAATTTGCGGGGCGAAAGTAAAATTTACAGGGCGAAAGTAAGATTTGCGGAGCAAAAGTAAAATTTACAGGGCGAAAGTAAGATTTGCGGGGCAAAAGTAAAATTAGCGGTGCGAAAATAAAAATTAGCTGGGCGAAAGTAAAATTTGCAGATTTTGGTGGCCAAAAGGTGGGCACGGTCGCGAGTGGAATAATAGTTATTTGTGATACAAGGACCCTAAGTGGCTCTTTTTCGACCGAGTGTGAAAGTTGCAGTACGATTCGGAGTCGAGGCGTAGCCGAGACGAAGAACGAGTATTGCAATTCATACGAGGCAAAGTGCCACTTAGGGGCAAATAGCTTGCATAGAGTCCCAATCTAAAAAAGTGAAAGAGAATCCAATCCAAACCAATCCAATCCAATGCAATTCAATTAAATGCAATTAAATACCACGCTGGAAACACCAGTTCCCGTTAGATCACTGAAGTTAAGCAGTGTTGGGCGCGGTTAGTACTTGGATGGGTGACCGTCTGATACTACTGCGTTGCTGTTGGCGGTCGTGGGTGTGGTGAGCCCACACTTGTAGTTATTTACTACAAGAAACTATCCACCTAGAAACACTAACCGAATCGGGTAGTGTCACGCTTACCCCTAGAGGCTCGCCGAAAGGGAAATGGCTTAATGGTATATAAATCAAATTCCATTCAATTCAATTTCATTCAATTGCATTCAATTCCATTCCATTTAAATCAATTCAATTCCATTTCATTCAAGTCCATTCAACTCAATTTAATTCAGTTCCATTCAATTCCATTCAATTCAATTTCATTCAATTCAATTCCATTCAATTCGAGTACTGAAATTCACACGAGGCAAAGTGTCACTTAGGATCCGAGTGTCACACACTATTTTTTTTATCACACCAGTCATCAAGGAGTTAAATAGCTTACATACAGTCCTAATCTAAAAACCCGAGAGGGAATCCAATCCAAACCAATCCAATTCAATCCAATTCAATCCAATTAAATCCAATATAATTCAATTCCATTCAATTCAAATCAATTCCATTCAATTGAATTCAATTCCATTTCATTCAATTCCATTCAACTCAATTTAGTTCAGTTCCATTCAATCAATTCAATTCCAATCCATTCATTTTAATTCAATTCCTTTCAATTTCCTTCAATTCCATTCAATTCCATGCCATTCCATTAAATTCCATTCCATTCCGTTCAATTCCATTCCATTCTATTCAATTCCATTCCATTCAATTCCCTAGACGCAGGACGAGTACTGCAATCATTTACACTAGGCAAAGTGCCACTTAGCGGCTTCTGCATGCCAATGTTGGGGTCACTGCACTCATCGTACCATAAAGTACATATATGTCCGTCAGCCAATCAGATCACAATGTCAGTTACTTTATAGTACTTTATAGTACTTTATAGTACTTTATAGTACTTTATAGTAAAAATTTCACGGCCTAGGCTATGAAGTGTTTTTTTAGATATCGTTCGCAGTACCTAAAATCGCACTTATGATGGCAGTGTGATAAAAAATACTACATGCAACACGGCAAAAATCTTCTCGCTCGGGCAGTAAACCCACCGGTGGGAAAAATCTGCTCCTTTCGCCCCTTGTTACATAATGTACTATTATTCCCTGCAATCTTAAGAAACAATTCAAAACTTTATTTCAAAATCTCTCTTTGAAAGTGTGAATAGGTTCACAAATTCTCTTTTATCGATAATGGTTAGAAACATTCAGATGTAAATTATAGCATCAAATAAAATTACTTGGAAGTTTTAATTCACTAAATTGATGGTGACGAAAATTTGTAATCTTTATTAATAGATAAATACATATAACGTTATTTAATATAATCAAGAGGTTATGAATAGAATCGTTTTTTCATTTTCTAAAACATTTAGTCGAAACGTTAAGAACAGAATATTGTTGCCTTTATTATTGAAGAATCATTTACAATTTGAATTTTCTGTCTTAGAAATAAATTTTTAGAATTCACATTCCTCATTCGAAAATTTCGATTTTTTAAAATTTCAGAAAATTAAAAAAAAACTGAAAACGGCTACTTGAAACAGTTTTCACGCAGTATGTGACCAATCAGATATTCAATGACAATGAGTGGAAGATTTTCGATAATTTCGTCTCACATTTATTTTTTAGGTTTATTTGTTTTTAAGGTGATATAAATATAATTTTTCTAACATTCTGTAGAAAATCCTAAAAGATTTTTGAGAATTTCAGATATGTCAAATCAAAATTTCAACAAAAAAGTCAATCTTCAAACAAAGAGTTGAATTAAAAAAAAAATAATTTTTAACCAGCTGTATTTCTAACCGAAAAAGATTAAATATTTTCCAAAAAGACGAATTTTCTACAACAGAGTTTAATTTTTTAACTCAGAAATATAAATTTTCAACAAAAAAATATAATTTTCAACTAATATACATTTTTTTTAAACAGCTGAATTCATCAGAAAAATTTTTTTTAACAAATAGTTGAATTATCAACGAAAAACATGATTTTTCAACTAAGAAAATTAATTTTCTACCGAAAAAACGAATTTTCAAAAAAAATAGTTTCATTTTCAATCAAAGAGATGAGTTTTGAAATTAAATGATGAATTTTTAACCAACCAAGTGAATTTTCAACAAAGTAGTTTCACTTTTAACCTACTAGTTGAAAATTCAACCAAAAACGATGAATTTACAACGAAAAATATGAAAGTTGATATTAAAACTAAAAAAGATTTTCATTTTAAAAAAAGGCGTTTAATTCATCCAAAAATACAAATTTTTAACAAAATAGTTGCATCGATAACCAAAAAAGTTTTTAATTTTAAACAAAATAGTTGCAATTGTAATAAAAGCGACGAAATTTCTATCAGAACAGGTGAATTTTCAAACCAATAAGACAAAATTTTAGGAAAATTATAATTTCAAGTGAAACATTATTTTTGATACATAATAAAAATTTGGAATGATTATTTACTGTTAAATTTTTTTTGTTTATCTACTCCAAGGTTATATTATTATAATTTTCATAAGTTCACCTAAAAAATTGAAAAATATTTTTAAAGATTTCAGATATGTTGTAAAAGTATTATAGAAAATTTATAAGAATTTTTTTTCACAGGATTCACGTTCAAGAGGAGTGAATGAGAAGTTCACATATTACGTAACATTAAAAAGGGGAAGGGGTTTTTTGTTTCTTTACGGTCTGTTGTCTGAGGGGAAGGGGGGGGGGATTTTTGACTCGAGTACGTAACATTTTTCATTACTTAAAAAAGCGATGTTAAAAAATATCTAGAAAATTTCGAACACATTGTTGTCGATAACCTGATTGGTTGCGACACTGCGTGAATATAACTTTTAGTGACTGTTTACAGGTTGTTCATCTATTAATAAAGATTTATGAATGTTCTGCACCATCAATTTTGTGTATCAAAATTTTCAAATAAATTATATTTACTTCATCATAAAATTTATTTCTAAATGTTGCTAAACATTATTGATAGAAGAGAACATTCAAATTATAAATGATTGTTTAATATTAGGAAATAATTATATCCTTAACATTTTGCTACCACACTATAATTATTGAACTTTTTTACATTTTCAAAGGGATAAGAAAAATTAAATTATGGGAAAAACTTATTTTGTAGAATTCGAAAAAAAAATTCGAAGCTTTTTAAAATTTTTTAAAGATTTTGAGATTAAATTTTTTTAGAGAATTCCGCAAAATTTTCAATGTTTCAGGTCAAGAGAATGAAAAAAAATATTCTTAAGATTGATGGGAAAATTTTAAATGATTTTGTTCTTAATGAATTCTAAGAGAAAATTGAAAAAGATTAGAACAAATTTTAGTAAGTTTAATAGATACTTAGAAGTTTCGAAATGATTTATAAATAATAAAAACTTATAAGATATTTTAGGAATTTGGTAAGGTTCCCAGAAAATAAAAAAAAATTCTTTATGTTCCTAGGAAAAATTAAAATCTTTTTTTATTTTGAAAAATTTAAAAACATTTTAAAAGATTTCTAAAATTGTCAGAGAAGAATCTGAAGAATTTGAATATGACAATTTTGTTAATTTCGCAGAATTTGAAAAAAAAATATCACGAAAAATTTGAATAATTTTAAAATATGAGAAGGTTTAAAAAATTTCAAAGGTTAAAAAAAGAATTTTCTTAAGATTTAAGGAAAAGTTTTGTAGGATTTTTTATTTTGAAAAATGAACTTTAAGAGAAAATTGAAAATTTTTCAAAACATTCCAAAAGATTTTCTTAAATTTGAATAATTTTCTTACAATTCCTAGGAAAATTTAGAAGATTTAAAGGGAATTTTTTACATTTTGCATGATTTTTCAAAATTTTAAGAAAAATCCGAGTCACCTAAAAATATTTTTAGGAATTCAAGAGGTTTTGAATAGATTCAAAATATTTTAAAACTTGAAAGGATTTCCGAAAACTTTTCAAATATTTTGTATTTCTTCCGAATTTCTAAAAGTCCTTAATATCTTTTAAAAAGGCTCGAATTTTTCCTAAAATTTTGTAAAATCCTGTGGAATAAATTTTTTTTTCAATCTTCTAGATTCTTTTTTGACACATCTGAAATATTTAGAATTCTTTTCTAATTTTCTCAATAATCTTATAAAATTTATATTTATATAAGTTTAAAAACAAACTGATAATACTTCTTTCCTTGTAAGTAATTTCCTTGTAACATTTGTGTCAAAAAAAAATTTTTTTTAAAGCATTCAGTCTCACATCAAAATATTGTTTTATTTATTTCTATACAGCACTTGATCTCAGAAAACCCTTTTTTTATTTAAAAAATGTCTATCATGTCTTTAAACATAATAGAAAAAGGGAGGTGGGATTAAAAAAGTGGAAAATAATGTTACGTAATATGCGAACGCTCCCATAAATGGAGACAACTTCATTTGAAACGAGTCCTATTTAACAGTTTACTCAAGAATTCTATGTAATAATAAAATATTTCGTACAATTTATTTCTTCTATCGAATAAGATTCTCATTTACCTGAATCTTAGTTATTCCAAGATCCTTTTCAGTAAATCGATATACCTCCCTTGATACGTTTAATTCTCTACATTTCATATAATCATAATGTAAATGTTAAATTAGTTCAAATACAAAAAAACTACACACGAAAAATGGTTTACAATAATTTTACAAGTCGCTATAATATTATACCACTATATAGCATATTTTTCTGCAGCTTTTCGTAGTTCCGGACAATTTTGCAAAAAAAAATTGCAACCTTTAGTTCCAAAAAAGTTCCAGAGTTCTACCAAAATATAATTTCAGAAAAAATAAAAAACCTAAAAGTTACCACATACAGCAAAAATTGATTCTTAAATATTTACATGGAACTTGGTACATGCGACTTGTCAGGGTCTACAATAAATTTGAGGAAGAGGGGGGTACAAAAGGTGTTAACACTAGTACAGATTCTTGCAGATTCATCATTTCTTCATATTCGTTAAAAGCGTGTAAATAATGATAATTCGAGAAGGCCATTCAACTCAAAAATAGTTTATGGCTTTAGGGGCAGTTAAAAAATACGTGAAATTGTTAGGGGTAGAGGGGGGGGGGGGGTGATACGAAATGTGGCATCACGCATAGAAAGTATATAAATGTGTATAATAATTTTTTTAAATGTTTGAAAAAATTAAAATCAATGATTTTATTTTACAAGTAAAGTATCTAAATATTATTTTTGTACGTATTGTGTGTTATTGTAGCTCGTGCCAAAATTTTGCCGTGGCCCTGATGGGGCCCCAATCGGGGCGTGCGTTTCATTCACTATCCGCGCCAGATCAGAAAATATATTACAACAGATGTTCTTTACTTTTCAAATTTATTTAGATTTTATAAAAAAAGAGAGTTTAGAAATCTTGCATCAAAGTTTTCGTAGAAATTAATACATACTTTCGCAGAAATACTTAGTTAGAAATGTTCATAAAAATTCATGAAAGTTTTCATAGAAATTTATAGAGAAATTATGTCAACCAGGCATGAATTCGCTGATTCTAGAAAGCATTATTAAGCACAATCTATAGGCTTTGTTAGTTTAACTCCTCAAACAAGCACTTGAGATAAAACATATCTTTTTCGAATATGTTCGAGTATCCTTGAATTTCACAAACAAAATTTATCTATAAAAGTCGAATTTATAATTTCCTCGTCCACTTAAAATCGACTTTCCTGGGCGATTATATCATTTTTCAACAAAATGGGAAAAAAATTTTGTTTTATTCTCCTGCTACATTGTGCGGTTTTATCGCTAGGAATTGCGTTTCCATTTGAAGATAACAAAGGTATGTGGCTGTTTTACATTCATATAATTTCTGATAGAGTATCAAATTCGTCCCAAATTCAACACTTGAAGTTTTTAACATATCTCATCGCTTTGAGACCCTTTGAAGCTGAAACACATATTTTCGCGATGGCGAGTTTCTGATAGTCTTTAGCCCATATATTCTTTCAATATTCCCAGATATTCTTGATATTCCTGATATTCTTGATATTCTTGATGTTTTTATATTCTTGATATTCTTTATATACTCAAATATTCTTGATATACTTTA
>CAKNYM010050855.1:144769-160967 GCA_932195095.1 Andricus curvator
ATATTCTTTATATTCCTTCATATTCCTACATATTCCCAAATATTCTTGATATTCTTGATATCCTTTATATTCCCAAATATTCTTAGTATTCGTTACATTCCACAATATTCCCTCACATTCCAACATATTCCCCAATATTCTTTATATTCTTGATATTCCCAAAAATTCTTGATATTCTTTATATTCGTAAATATTCCCTCATGTTCCTGCATATTCCCACATATTCCGAAGTATTCCTAAATATTCACAAATATGTATTCTGAAATATTATATTCCCCGATCCCTTCCCTTCCGTTCACCGATTATATTCGTATAGCTTTTTATCTGATGCCCGGTGTAGCGACCTTCATTGGCATAGGCATCGGACTCACCACACTATTGACACTATTTGACACTATTTGACTTTTTTGGAGCGACAACACTATTTTGCTACGTCTTAAAAAAAAACTAAATACACCATTTTTTACGATTGTTTGCTAACTCTACTATTTCATTACTTTACCTTACCAAATATTTTTGAACTTCTTCGCTAACTTATTGAAATAATAAATATGCCATTACAACATACCGGAAAATTGTCTTAATGACTGATTAAGGGCCGTTTGCTCTTAACAAAATACATAAATTTCTAACCAAATAAACCAACTAAAGTGACGAATTTTCAAGAAAGTCCCATACATTTCCAACTAAATAGTTTGAAAAATCCCTCACAACAAAATGATATCCTTGGCATATCCCTAGGATATCTCTGCAGGATATGGGATATCCTGAAAAGTGTCCCAAAAATCTCCTAGGATATCCCTGGCATATTCCAAGGATATCGACATTTCCGCCCCGCACGATATCCTCTCAATATCCTGTGCGGGATATACACAATTTTGGCAATGGAAGCCAATATTTCTGAAATTCATATTAATTAAAATATGTAAAATGCCTGAAAACATAAAGATTTACAAACATACGTTTGACAAAAAAACACTTTACACAAATTTCGAATATTCGGTTTCTTTCAAATTCTATCTCAGTATAATTATAAAAAAATTATTACCGCAAATTATTTTCATAACCAATAACAGCCTACTTACAATAAAAAGCAAGCCACTTTCTGAAAATTTAATTGTTGGCTGTTATTGTATTTGTAATCTCTAAATTGCACAGTTTAGAGATCGCACTTTTCACTATCAGTATACCGGCAAAATCAGTTTTTATCATAAAAAACAATGAAATTAATATGTACCGGGTCACTCATTATTGCGCGACAGTTTTCGCACACTGATAGCCATGATGGAATTTACCTGGAAGTGACTTTAGAGGGGAATATACTAAATTATAGAATTCGGATATCTTGGGGACATCCTTGGCATATAAAATTGGGACATTAATGGGATATCCTCAGGATATTCTGAGATATCCTTGGGATATTCCAGGGATTTCGAGATTTCCGCCCTGTAAGAGATAACTCGAAATATCCCTAGGATCTCCTGGGATATACCCAGGATATCCTGGAAGATAAATGGGATATCCCACCGATATCTCATGCTGTGAGGGATGTATGTGATATTAGTCCAAATTTCATTTCAATAATTTTTAGTTTATATTTGTTTTCTTTGTCAACATTTTCAACTAAATAATTAAATTTTATACTAAGAAGATCAATTTTAACCAAAAATTGAATAGTTAAATTTTCATTGAAGAGAATTATTCTTGAATAAAAAAGAAACAAATTCTCTATAAAACAGTTGAATTTTCAGTTTAAAAAATTACTTTTTAATTTAAAAATACAAATTTCCAGCTAAAATTATAAATCTTTAACCAAAAAAATGAACTTCTAAGAAAGTAGCTCAACTTTCAACCAAGAAGCTGAATTTTCAACATAAAAATATTAATTTTCAATGAAACGTGTAACAGTTGATATTTCATCAATAAAATATTTAATTTGAAATAAACAACAGTTGGAGTTTACCAACAAGAACTTATGATTGATTTTCTATCAAAGAGACGAATTTTCAACAAACTATATACATTTTGAAACAAAAAGTTAAATTTTCAGTTAAAAAAAATTACTTTTCAACCAAAAAATGGATGTTCTATTAGAAAAGACGTATTTTCAACAAAATATATAAATTTATAACCAAGTCGTTACATTTATTACCAAATTGTCGAATTTTCAAGCCAAAATGGCGAATTTTCTACAAAACAGTTGAATTTTCAACAGAAAAATACAATTTCAATCAATGATTCAAGTTGTCAACACATCAGTTAAACTTTCAGTTAAAAAAATTAATTTTTAAACGAAAAAATAGAGTTTCTATAAAAAAAGACGAATTTTTAACAAAATACATAAATTTCAACCGAATAGTTAAATTTTCTACCAAATTGTTGAATTTTGAAGCCAAAATAGCGAATTTTCTACAAAACAGATAAATCTTCAACAAAAAAGTTCAATTTCACTCAATGAGTTATGTTTTCAACAAAATAGTTAAATTTGCAGTTGAAAAAATTACTTCTGAACCACAAAAATTGATTTTCTATCAAAAAGACGAATTTTCAACAAAATACATCCATTTTTAACCAAATAGTAAAATTTTCTACCCAAAATGTTGAATTGTTAAGCCAACAATACGAATTTTCTACAAAACAATTGAATTTAGAAAAAAATGTTAATTTTCAACCGAAAAAGATTAATTTTTAATCAGAGAGTTGCATTTTTAACCAAAAAATGTGCATTTTTTTATAGAAAGAGATGAATTTCCAAACCAAAAAGATGAATGTTCCACAAAATAGTTGAATTTTCAACCAAAACAAATTTCAAGGAAAAAAAACATTTGTAATCAAATTGTTGAATTTTTAAGCCAACAATACGATTTTTCAACAAAACAGTTGAATTTTCAACCAAGAAGTGTGACTTTTAAAAAAATTGTTATATTTTTAACAAAATAATTCACTTTTAAACCTCGTGAACAATCATGAATCATGACCTTTTTTTTGCATGCAAAGGTTTACCTTCTTTTTTCTACAGTGTGAAATTGAAAAAACATCCAAAAATCTCCCCTTTGACACATTTTCATAAAATTTTAACTTTACATATTTTTTTACATTCTCATTCATGAGAGTGTAATGTAATCGGCCAAATTTTCGATCTCTAGTTTTTAGCGGATCTTCACGTTTCGGCACTCACAGAGTCCGAAAATCATAAAGTCCCAAAATGAAGGTTAAGATAGTGAAGCAGATATTTTCAACAAAAATCAAAAAATTTTAAGCATTTCCAAAATTTGGAAAAAATTGTTTTTTCAAGTTCCAGAAGTTTTTGTCAAAGTTTCTCACAGATGGATAACAGACTTGCAAATTATTCGATGCAATTTTCAATTTTGATGAAAATTATAAAAGTTATATACGTTTCAAAATTTTATAAATTTTCAAAAAATAGAAAAAAAAAATTTTCTGATAGTTTGAGAGATTTAATTCAAAATTTTTACTAGATATCAAATATATTTCAAAACTATCCATGTTAAATTTTTCGATTAGACCAAAATTGAAAAAGTCAGTGCTTTTTACAAATTTGAAACAACATTTTTTTATGAGTTTTGGAAATTTTCGTCAAAGTTTCTAGTACATGACAAAAAGACTTGCAAATTATCCTAATGCCGCTTTTAATTTCGATAAAAATTTAAAAAGTTATATGCTTTTCAACATTTTGAAAATTTGCAAAAAATGAAAAAATATATTTTCGGTACATTATGGAATATTATTTCAAATTCCTACTAGATATAAAATATATTTCGAAAATATTCCCATGAAATTTTTCAATTAGAACAAAATTCAAAAAGTTAGATCATTTTCAAAAATATGCCATTTTTGTTTTTAAGTTGATTTTAACAAAATTTACAAATTATTTCAGTGATATTTTTCAATTGGACACAAATTAAGAATGTTTTAAATTAATTATTCATAGCATTCATAGTACAGTTATTTAGATCTGAAGTTCGAACGAACGAAATCAAAGCCTGCGGCTTAATGTCTCTATTTAGTAAATTTAAAAAAATGTGATTTTTTATTAACATTATAATAAAAATATACCTACTTCTTATATGCTGTTCAATTTTGTCTACATCGTTTTATTTTTCAAAGAGAACTGACTTTATAACCTAATTATCGAGCGCAAAGTGCGTGTGTCGCAATGAGAATGTAATCGTCAAAACCGCAGGTGCTTTGAGAACCATCTTTAAAAACAAATGGAAAAACAATTTTAGTTCCAATTTATGACTGTAGTTTCTCAGGGGCTTAAATCACAGTTTTCGATATGCATTCAATATAAAAAACTTTAAATTTCGGAAATTTTAAGATTTACTACCAAAGGGATGAATTTCCAACTCAAAAATATGCATTTTATATCAAAATAATTAAATTTTCAACATAAAAAAATCAATTTACCAACAACAATTGAACAGCAACATGTTCTATAAAAAATCATTTTCAACAAAAAAATTAATTTTCAACAAAATAGTTACATTGTTAAGTAGAGAAATTAATTTTGAAATAAAATAATTCATCTTTAACCAAAAACATAAATTTTTAACCCAATAGTTGAACTCTCAACCAAAAAGATGAATTTTCTATAAAAAAAAGACAAGGTTTCAACAAAACACAGAAATTTTAAACCAAATAGCTGAATTTTCAATTGATGAAGATAAATGTTAAACCAAACATGGAATAGATAAATTTTTAGTTAAAAAATTCATATTCACCGGAAAAACTAATTCTGAAGAAAATAAATAAATTTAAAAAAAAATAATAATTTTCAAGTAAAATATTAAATCTTCAACCAAAAGAAAATGAATTTTCAACGCAAAAGGTGAGTTTTCTACCAAAAAAAGACAAATTTTTAACAAAATAGATGAATTTTTAACGAAATAGATAAATTTTTAACCAAACAGATAATTTTTCTAATAACATTAAGTGTCTATAAAAAAGATAGCTTTCCGAGAAAAAAATCAATTACTTAAATTTTCAGTTAAAAAAATTAATATTCAACTAAAGAAATGAATTTTCAACCAAATTTTAAATTTTAAAAGGACTATTTAACCTTATAGTTACATTTTCAACCAAAGAAATAATTTTTTTACCGAAAAGATTAATTTCAACCAAATTTTGAATTTTTAATGGAATTGTCAACCTAATAATTAATTTTTCAACCAAAGAAATTAATTTTCAAGCAAAAAGATGCATTAGTCACCCAGAAGATTAATATTCTACAAAAAAAAACAAAGTTTTAACAAAATACAGACATTTTTAACCAATAACGATTTTTCAGTCAATAATGAAAAAAAAAATCTCATCCAAAATGTTTAATTTTCAAGCCAAAAGACGAATTTTTGACAAAAAAAGTTGAATTTACAACCTCAAAAAGGCGAGTTTTTAACGAAATACAGTGAATTTCTAACTAAAAAAGAACAATTTTCTAGCAGAAATGGAATAACTACACTTTCAGTCAAAAAAATCCTTTTTAAACAAAACAAAAAAAAAACAATTTTCAAAAAAATAGTTATTTTTGTAATCAAAGAAATGCATTTTTAACTAAAAAAAATGAATCTTGTACCGAAAACATGAACTTTTTATGTAGCAGTTGAACAGTTAGAAATATTATTATTGAAATTCATGAACTGTATAATTTATCGGGAAAATAATTAACTTTTCAAGATTTACAAGCAAGAAAAAATTGTTTACACAAATAATAATTGTTTAAAAAATTGAAAATTGGTTAAAGAATACTTGGAAACTTGAACTTATCGAAATCGAATAATTATTATTAATGTAAATAAATTCCAAAAAATGCCGTTTTTAGCATGAAGTTTACATAAAACTAATATTTTGCATTTTTTGGGCCATTTTTCGGTCACAATACACGGGGCTTAGGAGCATGAAAATAAAAAATTATTGGGTAGAATATATTCCTTGAATGTTAATTTCAAAAACCCGGAAGCACGGGTTAATGTTGGCCTGTTAAAAAAAATATATTAAGTGTCTTTTTCCGAAAAACGAGCAAATTGTGGGAAATCAATCACCAAAAATCGAAAGTCGAATTTTCGGTATAAAGGGACGTTCGAATGATCCTAAAATTTCATAATTTCAAAATTAATTATACCTTGTTATGTAATAACAATTGGAATTTTTAATAAAAATGCTATGCAAAAATTGAATCTAAGACATTTCTTTGTTTGAAACAAAGTTTCGATGATTTTAAAAATTGAAATGAAATTATTAGTCACCTCTTATGAAAGAAAAACCATTTCTTATTATGAAAAAAGTTTTTTAAAAAATTATACAAACAAAGAGTTTTACAGTTGATTTTTTCATATCGTTGCTTCTTATCATCACTTAATTTTTCGGGGAAGAAATTTCCTACATTTTTACTGTTTGCAATTTAAAAAAAAGTAAATAATCTTAAAATGTAATCATCTGTTTAAAAATTGTGTTCTCTAACAAAATTGTCTGAACGATTTTAGCTATAAAAAAACTTATTTTCAAAATTGTAAACAGTGAAGTTGTAGAGAATGTATTCCCCGAAAAATAAGTCATCAATTATTAAAATTGAAACATTTTTCAAAAATTTGTAAGAAGCGATAGTAAAAAAAATTTCTTGCAGAAAACATTGCTAAAATAAATTTTTTTGTGAGGTTTAAAATTCTTCGAGGGGTTAATTACTCCTGCCATCTGGTGTAAACTCTCTCTGCAATCTTAGGTAATCTCATGCAATCCTTTGAAATCAGATGGAATATTTTACAATACCTTATAATCCACCTTTACGAAAAGATATTACAGGAAATTCAGCATAGGTTCATAATGATATTTTTATAATACGTTTCTCATAATTTTTTCGGGATTCTTAAAAAATCATTATAGAAAATTATTATAAGAAAATCAGTAAAGGAATAAGGAATGTTAAACTATTAAAAGAGGTTGTACAAACATTTTAAAGATTTCCAAACATATTAGGAGATTTTAAGGGATTCCGAAGGATTTTTTCAAGAGATTAAAAAATATTTCCACGGATTTCAAGAGATTTAACAAATTTAAGGGAATTTCAAAGAATGTTGTAGGATTTCCAAAGATTTCAAGATATTTATATTAAACTTTAGAAAATAAATCAAATTAAATTTGAAGGGATTCCTAGAAATTGCCACGATTTCAAAGCATTTTAAGGAATTCCAAAGAATATCACAAGATTAAAAGATTTCAAAGATGTACAGGGATATAAACATTTTTTTTAGACAATTTGAATGAATAAGTTTAATTTTTTTTTAATCCCAAAATATTTCCATGGATTTTAAGCGATTCGTCAGATTTCATAACAATTTTAGGGAATTTTAGAGATTTACAAACATGTCTGGAGGTTTTAGGGGATCCAAAGGATTTTAACAGATTTTGAAGGATTTGCATGGATTTCAAGGCTTTTATAAAGATCTTATGGGTTTTCTAAATATTTCAACTTATTTCGGAAGATTTCATCAGTTTTCAAGTGATTAAAAATATTTCCACAGATTTCAGGGGATTTTAAAAAATTTGACTTTTTTTGAAGATGTCAAGGGATTTCAAAGAATTGTGTAGGATTTCTAGTGAACTTTTAAAAATAAATTAAATGTAATGAAATTTCAAGAGAATTCTGGCGATTCCAAATATTTCAAGGAATTTTGAGGTTTTTTGAACTAATTTCACAAGATTTAAAGGATTTTATTAAATCTCCAAGGATTTCAAGAGATTTCAAAGATTTCTAGGGATTTTAATGTTTTTTCTAGAGAAGTTTAATGAATAAGTTTATTTCAAATTATATTCAAGGTATTTTGAGGAATTCTAAAGGATTTTAAGAGATATACAAAAAATTTTCAAGTGATATTAAAGAATTTTGTAGAATGTCCAAGGACTTCAAAGTATTTCTAGAAAGCTTTGGAAAATAAATGAAATTTCATTGAATTTCAGGGGATTCTTAGCGATTTCACATATTTCAAAGATTTTAAAGTATTTCAAGGAATTTCACAAGATTTAATGGATTTTTTTTTAATCTATAAGGATTTCAAAGATTTTTAAGGATTTTTACGGTTCTTCTAGAGAAACGTAATAAATAAGTGTAATTCAAATTATATTCAACATATTTCAAAGATTTTAAGTTATTTCAAGGAATTCCACAAGATTTAAAGGACTTTATTGAATCTCCAAGGATTTCAAGAGATTTCAAAGATTTCTAGGGATTTTAACGTTTTTTCTAGAGAAATGTAATCAATAGGTTTAAATAAAATTATATTCGAGGGATTTTATGAAATTTCAAAAGATTTCAAGAGGTATACAAAATTTCAAGAGATTTCAAAGAATTTTATAAAATGGCCAAAGATTTCAACGGATTTCTAGAAAACTTTGGAAAATAAATTTAATTTCATGGAATTTCAAGGGATTCCTCGCGATTCCACAGATTTCAAGGGATTTTAATCAATAACTTTAATTCAGATATTCAAGGGATTTCAAGGATTTCTGATGGATTTTAAGAGATATATGAAAGTTCGTCAATAGATCAATACACGCGTCTCGAAGACGCGAACAATTACATCAAATTCAGCACTGTTATATTCCCAATATAAAAAAATCCTCTTGTAAACAAAGAAAATAGTTTTGTTAGAAAATTTAAATCGATTTGGGTAGGTTATGGTAGGTCATGAAAGGTTCCTAATTTGGTCAATCGATGTGTCTCGATGACGCGAACAAGTATATCAGCTAGATTATTTTTGTATTCCCAATATTTAAAAAGTTTTCTTGATATCAAAAAGATGAACAATATATTTTTTAAATTCATAAATCGGTTTTATTCGATCATAAGAGGTCGTAGGAGGTTCGTCAATAGATCATTCGAAGTCTCTCGAAGACACGAACAAACATGTCAGATACAGTACTGTATTATTCCTAATATGAACAAAGTTTTTCTCAAATAAGCAGCATACACCAATTTTTTTGAAACTTCATAAAGCGGTACTGGTGGGTCATAAAAGGTTCAACAATAGGTCAATCGATGCGTCTTAAGGACGCGAACAAATTCAATACATATAGTATTGTCTTATTCTGAATAAATCGGTACTGGTAGGTCATAAAGTTTCAACAATAGGTCGATCGATGCGTCTCAAAGACGCAAACAAATACGCTAAATATATTGTTGTATTTCGAATACCAAAAAAGTTTTTCTCACTCGCTCAAAATCCTATCACACCTGGATAATAGTCGGAGCTACAATTCCTTCAAATTTCGTGATCACATCTCTTTCGTTATCAAGATATAGTGAACAGAAAAAAGTTACACACACACATGGACAATTTAAAAAATTGTATTTTTGAACTCCTGGGGTCGAATCATATAAAAATAGGTTAAAAAATTATATTTGAAAATTTGGATCATTACAAACCTCCCTCTATTAGGAAGAAAATTTGTTCAAATCAAATAAATTGCATTCAAACAAACGTGTTTGTTTAAGTTAAACATTTTTCTTTGTGAATGTAATAAATTATTTTTTCTACTATTATTGCAGTGACAGCACCAGTTCAACAGATTCGTGAAAAACGGGAACTTTCACGAATTATCCCATCTCCCGAACGACAACCGACGCTTGCGGTCCGTGACATAGTGAAAATTGTGCGAGGACGTGAAGAAATTGGTGATGCATTTGCAGTAAGCACTTATCTCGCCGTGGCACCCGCTCATATCTTTGAAAGCTCATTAACTGATGGGCTCTTTCTTCGCTATACTTCACCATTGACAGGATTAAAAGTGAATCGCAGAATTGCAGAAATGAAGCACCCAAACTGTGAAAATATACGCACTTGCACACCCAATGTTGTCGTGCTTACAGTTAATGGAGCTTTCCCAAGGGCAGGAAATTTTGATAAAACTTTCTACGAAGAGTTTAGTCCGGAAGGAATTAAGTGGGCTGAAGAGTATATATCAACTTTGAAACCACTCTTACGGGAATGATGCGTCAAATAAAGATATCATCTTTGAACTATTACACTGCCTTTCATTTTAATTATCAACATGTCCAGCACCGTAGTTATTACTTGCGGATAGAATGCAGAAGGCAGTCATCCTAGGGTCGCTCCGTGTCTTCAGAACACACCAGTGCATCACACCATAATCGTCTGTCATTCTACCCTCTGTAGACAATATACTTTGCTTTTGAACGGATTTTATGACGACAAGTATTTCACCGATTTAATGCACCATTTTTTTTACAAAGTTATAAGTATTTTAACTTCTAAAGCTGTGTATCAAAAATTAGTTGAAACTTTTTATCAAGCGTTGCAGTACGGGTTTTATTCAGTGTAGATATTTTAACTTTTCTGTTTTATTCTCTCTAAGTCTGAATTAGTAAAAATTCAACTAAGTAAATCAATACTGAGAATTTCAACTAATAAATCAGTTTTTTTTTATTTCATTCATTGAAATATTAGAATACGTTGTAACAATCTAACTTAATCTAAAAAAAAAAAAAATTTTTTCCACTGTATCGATAACACTCTTCACAGGTCAAAATGCTCTAAAAACATCGGAACGAGGTGCTTTTTTTACAGAAAATAGGATTCTTTTAAATAAAATGAATGTGGGTACTATATTATATTAAATTGAATTACAAATGCTCTAAATTCCTAAGATTTCAGGTCAAAATGTTGCATTTTCAACAAAAGATATGAATTTTTAACCAAATACTTGAATTTTCAACCAAATTGATTAATTTTCTACAAAAAAAAATCAATATAATTCATAAACTTTCGACCAAAGAGTTAAGTTTTCAACGAAAAATGATACATTTTGAACGAAATAGTGGAATTATAAGCTAATAAAGATGAATTTTCAACCAAAAATATAATGGCTAAATTTTTAGTAAAAAAAGTTAGTTTCTATAAAAAGAAATAATTTTCAACAAAATGGTTAATTTTTAACTAAAGACATGAATTCTTAACTAAAATGATGAATTTTCAACTAAAATGATGAATTTTCAACCGAAAAATGTATTTTCAACTAAAATTATGAATTTTCAACCAAAACATGTATTTTCAACAAAATATTTTACTTTTCAACCAGAAGAGGAGAATTTTCAAGCTAACCCAAAAATATGAATTTTCAACAAAAAAGTTAATTTTGACGTTTTTACAAAATTGTTCAATTTTCAAACCAAAGAGACGAATTTTATTTAGAATACATGAATTGTCTACTAAAAATATCAATATTTAACTAAACATGGAACATAGTTACAGTTTAAAAAGTTAATTTTAAATTTAAAAAAAAACGAATTTTCAGCAAAATAGGTAGATTTTCCACCAACTAGTTGAATTTTCAACTAAGAAAGATCGAATTTTAATTAAATAGTTGTATTTTCAACTAAAAAATATAAATTGTCAACCAAAAATGGAATAGTTAAATTTGTACTCAAGAAAAGAATTTCATAAAAAAAAAAAATTTTAACAAAATAGTTATATTTTCAAACAAAGTAATAAATTTTGGAAATGAAATGATCAATCTCCAACTAAAATAGGTAAACTTTATACCACAAAGATGAATTTTCAACCAGAAAGATTAATTTTCTACCAAAAAATACTACTTTTCAACTAAAAGCGTCAATTTTCAACCAAAAATGGAATACTTAAATTTTAGGTTAAAAAACTTAATTTCCAAACAGACAAAAAACGAATTTTCAACAAAGTGGTTGAATCATGAACTAAATTGATTAATTTTCTACCAAAAAAAATCAATATAATTCATAAACTTTCGACCAAAGAGTTAAGTTTTCAACTAAAAATGATAAATTTTGAACGAAATAGTGGAATTATAAGCTAATAAAGATGAATTTTAACCAAAAATATAATGGCTCAATTTTTAGTTAAAAAAGTTAGTTTCTATAAAAAGAAATAATTTTCAACACAATGGTTAATTTTTTAACTAAAGACATGAATTCTTAACTAAAATGATGAATTTTCAACTAAAATTATGAATTTTCAACCAAAAAATGAATTTTCAACCAAATATTTTAATTTTCAACCAAAAGAGGGGAATTTTCAAGCTAACCCGAAAATATTAATTTTCAACAAAAAAGTACATTTTGACGTTTTTACAAAATTGTTCAATTTTCAAACCAAAGAGACGAATTTTATTTAGAATACATGAATTGTCTACTAAAAATATCAATATTTAACCCAACATGGAACATAGTTACAGTTTAAAAAGTTAATTTTAAATTAAAAAAAAAAGAATTTTCAGCAAAATAGGTAGATTTTCCACCAACTAGTTGAATTTTCAACTAAAAAAGATTGAATTTTGATTAAATAGTTGTATTTTCAACTAAAAAATATATATTGTCAACCAAAAATGGAATAGGTAAATTTGTAGTTAAAAAAAAGAACTTTCAAGCAAAAAAATGAATTTTTAACAAAATAGTTATATTTTCAAACAAAGTAATAAATTTTGGAAATGAAATGATCAATCTTCAACTAAAATAGGTAAACTTTATACCACAAAGATGAATTTTCAACCAGAAAGAATAATTTTCTACCAAAAAATACGAATTTTCAACTAAAAACATCAATTGTCAACCAAAAATGGAATACTTAAATTTTAGGTTGAAAAACTTAATTTTCAAACCGTCAAAAAAACAATTTTCAACTAAGTGGTTGAATCATGAACCAAAACAGATTAATTTTCAACAAAAAAGTTGTATTTTTAATAAACAAAAAATAATTTTTAGCGAATGAGGGGAATTTTTAAACAAGAAAGAACTTTCAGTTTAGCAAAAATTGAAGTTCATTCGTAAAACTTTTAAAATATTAGCTTGGAAAACTGTAAATTTTTCTCAGAAAATAAAGTTAATTTTCCACAATAATTACTAATTGAATCAGTATATTTTTACTGATTTTCAGTGACTGTATTCTAGCTACAGCAATTAGTAGAATTTCACTGACAATCAGTTATGTATTACTGATTCAAATTCAGAGAGTTCTGATAGAATTCTGAACATTTTGAAACACATTTTTCTCAAAAGGTCAGCATTATTTTTATACTTGATTGTTTGCTTTTAATATGATACCAATGTTGTGAAAATACATATGTCATCAAAGTTCATCTTTGGTTGAATCAGCCAAATATTTTGCTTCATTCTAATAAAATGCTCTCCTAAAGAATTTATTAAATTCAATCAAAAAATTTGGTACAAGAATAAAATATCTTCTGAAATTAAAAAAACGATTTTCGAACCAGAAAATTCTCGACGATTTACTCGGAATTCTTAAACTTTTTTTACCAAACTGAGTTACTTGAAATCTCTGGCAACTTGTCCCGAATTGCGGTACAAATATGTAATCTCTTTTCCAGGTCCCGCTATTCATGCCGAAAAAATCAGGCCATTCGTACCGAAATTTTGAGGAAAAATAATTCTATATTCATTTATTCTTATTACTGCGATTTCGAATTTTAAATTTATTAAATTACAAAATATTTAATTAAAAATTGTTTTGTCCTTGAGGGTTTAATTTGAAACTGTTCATTGTTCAGTCTAAATTTTGCTATTAGTTTTGCTTAGTTTCAAATTGCAAAATGCAGTTTTTATTGATTAGACAATATTTCAAATTCAGACGATGAAAATTTATATATTTCTGAGTTATCAATTTTAAATGTAAGTTTTTTAAACCCGAAAAATGTTTAATTGCGCTTTCGTTTATTAATCGATTCTAGATTACTTTCACTTTTCAGGATATAGTCACATAGTTCTATTTACGATATTTAAAATTCTGTTTTTTGGACCAACTTTCCAATTGAAAAGCTTTGTATGAGCAATTCTCAAAAATTGTCATTGTCCAGACCGAAAGGTTGGAATAGAAAATAATTGTTTATTGAATACCAAAAACGCTTAGATTTTACATTTTATGTGCTATACATGTTTTTAAATAGATTTTTGCATGCCCAATCCGAATCTGACATGTAAATCGTCAAAATTTAAAAATTAAAAATAGCGGATTCAATATGGCAGACCAAAATTGTAAAAGGAAACCGATTTGACTAAAATTTGCTACAAGGGGGTTTTTCGGGTCGCTGATTTCAAATCCAGGGTCAAAATTCCAAAATTAAAAATGGCGGATCCAATATGGCGGACCAAAATTGTAAAAGGAAACCGATTTGACTAAAATTTGGTACAAGGGGGTTTTTCGGGTCACTGATTTCAACTCCGGGGTCAAAAATCCAGAATTTAAAAAAGCGGACCAAAGTTGTAAAACAAAACCGATTTGATTGCAAATTCTCATTCGGTACCTCTTCAAGGCTTACTATGATTGCGGACATTTCTCGTGGTTATATAATTAATATTATCTGATTGTGAAATTAAAAATTAGAATGTTATTTTGTTTCATTACTTCACATTACTGATCACTATAGTGGTTCTATTATTACATTCTCATTCTAATGAGAAGGTATTGGTTTTATGTAAAATTTGACATAGTCGGTTTTCATCAAATCTCCACGTTTTGAGACCCCCTGAGCCAGAAAAAACGGTTTTTACCAAGGTGTCTGTCTGTCTGTAGTCTGTCTGTCTGTCTGTCTGTCTGTAGCCACGATAACTTTCGAAAAAATGATCAGATTTGATTGAGCTTTGGCACACTTTTTTATGGCCGAAAAATAGAGAACGAGTTCGTTAACCAGCTATTTTGGATGAAAATTCAAAAAGTGAGCACATTTTGAAAATTTTTGAGACCACTTTTTTTTAAGATTTAAAAATTCTATGTATGGTTATTAGTAGTACGCAAAATGACGAACAAAATATTCTAATGACTTTTCGTGATAAAACAAAAATTACTGGAGTTATAGCATTTTCAAAATTCCAAAAAACAAACGAAAATGTACATTTTAAGCCGAAAAACGCACGATATGAAAAAAAGTCAAGAGGAGAAAAACGTTGCTTTTTGAACGCCCTATAATATTTTCATAACAACTTTTTGAATTTTTTGAAAAATAAAAAATTCAAATTTTGATCGCACAAAAAAATAATCAAAAATTCCATTTTGCTGTGAAACTATGCAAGATACGAGAAAAGATCATTCCACCAAAATTGTGCACCCAAAAAAGATCTACAAATTTCTTATCATTCACTTTTTGATATGACGCGTAGTTTTTGTTTTATTCGTAAAAAACAGCATTGAAAATAGAAAAATCAAATGCACAGAACCGAGCGTGGAACGCAAGGTTCAAATGATTTTCAAATCAAATATCGAGCGCGAAGCGCGAGTGTCTGGATGAGAATGTGTTCCTTAAGGTCGATAGAACCTTGAGTAAATGAAGTTCCTTTTCAGTCTAAAATAAAAACAAATTTAACAATCACTTAATATGTAAAGGTTTTGATAATTTTATAATATTTGCAAACAAACTTTTTCTTTTCATCGAAGTCGAACACGAAGTTGAAAAATCTAGAGCAACCGAGCGTAAAGCGCGATGTAGATACGCCCGAGCGCGTAGCGCGAGGTGAATACATAATCGAGCGCGAAGCGCGAGATAAATATATGATCGAGCGCGAAGCGCGAGATCCAACAGTTGCGCGCCCTAGGCGCGCTCAAACTTGCGAGCGAAGCGAGCCGCGCGCGAAGCGCGCGATGAGAATGTGCCCGCGAAGCGGGCAGATTTTTCTTTTCTTCGTTTTTGCTTAAACTTTTTAAAACTTATCGAATAATCAAATCTTGTTTTTCAGCAAAAACTATTATTCCAAACATATGTGTTGACAAATTTAAAAAGCCGCGCGATTTCTAGGAAAAATACTGCAAAAGTAGTTTGGAGTATTTCAATCCGCTATTTTTAACTTTTTGATTTTTCAGCGACCCAAAAACGGAAATTTTTGGTCAAATCTGTTTTTTTGCACAATTTTGGCCCACCATTTTTAATTTTTTAATTTTGACCCCGGATTTGAAATCAGCGACACGAAAAACCCCCTTGTAGCAAATTTTAGTCAAATCGGTTTCCTTTTACAAGTTTGGTCCGCCATATTGGATCCGCCATTTTTAATTTAACAATTTTGACCCTGGATTTAAAATCAGCGACCCGAAAAACCCCCGAATAGCATTCTTTAGTCAAATCGGTTTCCTTTTATAATTTTGGCCCGCCATATTGGATCCGCCATTCCGAATTTTTAAATTTTGAC
>CAKNYM010050855.1:164107-175244 GCA_932195095.1 Andricus curvator
TGAGAATGAGAAAATTTTCACTATAAAAAACAATTTAAAAAATATATGAATTACCATAACTTCTCTACTATTTAATGAAATTTATTGATATTGTAGGTCAATCGATTCGTCTCGAACCAAGAAATCTTTTATATTTTTGCATCAACTTTGAATTATGTTGAATAAAAAAGTTTTACTATAAAAAACCGTATTTTCAAATATTATGCATTACCATAGCTTCCTCACGCTCCAATAAAATGTATTAATATTATAGGTCAATCGATTCGACTCGAATCAAGGAATCTTTTCCGTTCTTGCGTCAAATTTGAATTATGTTAGTGAAAAAAGTTTTACTATAAAAAATCGTGTTTTCAAATATTATGCATTACCGTAGCTTCCTTACTCGTCAATAAAATGTATGAATGCTATGGGTCAATCGATTCGTCTTGAATCAACACAACTTTTCTATTCTCGCATCCACTTTAAATTATGAGAATGAGAAAATTGTTACTATAAAAATCGATTTTAAAAATATATAAATTACCATAACTTCCCTACTCTTCAATAAAATGTATTAATATTGTAGGTAAATCGATTCGTCTCGAACCAAGGAATCTTTTATATTCTTGCATCAATTTTGAATTATGTTGAAGAAAATAGTTTTACTATAAAAAAACGTATTTTCAAAATATATAAATTACCATAACTTCCCTACTCTTTAATAAAATGTATTAATATTATAAGTCAATAGATTCGTCTCGAACCAAGGAATCTTTTATATCCTTGCATCAACTTTGAATTATGTTATGAAAAAAGTTTTACTATAAAAAACCGATTTTTCAAATATTATTGAGTGCTAAAAAAATTGAATCAATATTTTCAGAAATCCTTCGGTCAGTTTCAAGATATTAGTGAAGAAAATAAGCCCTCCAAATTTCATCAATTTATCTGCAACCGTTTTCTAGTTATCGTGTTCACAAAAAAGCGTGACATCCACACAAACACATCCACACACACATGCACATACACACACACATCCCCACATATACACACACAGCCGGACAATTGCTTAGAACATTGTATTAGACATTTTTAAATTGAGGAAGGTTTAATTAAATGAATTTGAAACTGTTACCATTACAAAGCTTCCTCTATAAGGAAGCAAAATTACAGAAGTTTCGTGTAAACTTATAAAATTTTTTGGAAATATACTGTTCCGAGTTTCTTGCATGCTTCAAAGCTTAACATTTTGAGTAAAATTAATCAACTTTTATGTAAAAAATCTTTATTAAATACTATTCACATGCGACTAATATGGCGCATTCGAGACTGAAATCGGCAGGTAACTTGGCGCACAAGTTTGTGGTTTGTTTTGCTCCGAGAATCTTAACATCCCAGATAACAATTTGCTCACACCTTGCCCGCATGGTGTTTGCACGCGTTTCGACCGATCGGCACGATGTGAGGGCAAGAGTGCAGACATATGTGTCCTCATATGCGTCGCATATGCACCGCACGCGTGTCGGCACGTGCGTGTCAGCGTCGTGCTAGCATGCACGTGTTTTGAGTTATAATTATTGAAAACAAGATGTTAAAAATATCATAAGTAACAGGAAACATTGTATGACCGTTGCAAGATGAGACTCCTGTGTTGAGAGTTGTTCTTTCACAACTGATGATGCAACAGGTGTTTATTCCAAAAGAGACATACACAAAATTATTCCTGCTACCTCTTAAATGATGTATTAGCGAGAAATATATATTTATCTGAAAATATTTTTTTATTTCGAACAATTTAAATTATTCAACACAGAACGTTTATTCAACACTTTTGTTAAAAAACAAAAGGGATTTTAAGGAACACTATACTTTTGATTCTTCCAGTTAATTACTTTCAATTGTTTTTCAAGTTGCATATTTTTAATCGTTCTGCTTTGCGCGCTCTAGTTTTTCTTCTAGTTGTATATTTTTCTTTATTTTTATCATTTGACTATAAAATTATCATGGTGCGTTTTCACGGAGCTAAAATTTTAGAGTTCAAAAAATTGTTTTTAAACAATTACAACTCTTGCCGACTTTGTTCTTTGCCTCAAAATTCGTTTATACTCCAAGCTAATTTACCGAACCAAAACCCAAGAAAAAATGTTTTTTTGATTTGAACAAAAATAATTATTCACTTTTATTTCGACTTTTTGTCTGTAAAATAAACTTGGAAAATAACAAAAATTTAGAGCATGAAGCGAATTTGATCAGAGTTTTATTTTTACACAACTGCTATATTATGTTTTTAGTAATAATGCGCTTTTTGTGCCGCACTCTTCACCGCACGCTATATGCCGAAATTTTCCCCTAAGTACCTGACGAGCATGATAGACGCACGCTGTGCTGCATATCATGCAGACCATGTGCGGGCACTATGCGGGATTACTCATTATCCTCAGAACGTGCTGTATATTTTAGAGTTATTTTAGAATAATTGTATTTTGAAATCTTTTTACCAGTTTTCAGGTTAGGTTTGTTCTGACAATAAATATTTAGAAGGTTTAGAGTAATGATATTATTTGAATGTTGAATCATTATAACTGTTTTGGAAAAGAATAAAATTTACTTATTGTTAATATAATTTTGATTCATTATTTATAAAACGTCTTCATAATTTGTTTTTTATTCAATAATTATGAATTGAAATCGAAACGCGCCACATTACCAAACAAGGTAGGATAACTTGGAACCGTTTTTGATAAAATTAAAATATTTCCCTGAACGGATTTTTTTTTGCCTGGAAAAACCTATTTGAAATACTAAAAATCAGTAAAATACTATTTTCAAGTTAATAAGACCATATAATTACGTTTATATAAAGGAGTTTTATGTAAATTAGAATTACTAACGAGAAGTTAATCAATAAATGAACAAAAGAAACGATTTTTTTAAATTTAAATCAATATATTTATCAATATTTCATCAAAAAATTCGTATACATAATGTTCAAGTTTCAATATTAATTTCTTATAAAAACTATAGTATGTATGATATACACAATATTTTAATGTTATTGTAGAATACATAATGTGTAATATACAATGTACAATAATATATAATAGCTATATAATAATTGTATTATAATTAAACGTGCCTACTGTTATATTCACGTACAGCTTTAAGTAAACGTTCTGCATAGTTAGAATTTGACTTTATCACTTTATATTTTTTCCATATTTTTTTAAAGTCTGCATGAGAAGATCCTACGGCTTGTTCCGAGTAAAATCCTAAGCCTTTATTGTTTTGTTTACAAAAATCTTCGATGTGAAAAAATACTGCTTGATCTTTCGGAGTTACTCTTATGCCTAAATCTATATAACTGTCTCTGAATATCATTATCATTTCAAGATATCCTGGTTTCAACTCAATTGAAAAACAGGAATCGGCAACATTTTTAAATGCTTCAAAACATTTCACATATTTCATACAAACAAAATTACTCACGGATGCGCAAATTTCACGAAGTACGTCAACTTTATTTAACAACGTTTTACTTGAATTCCCAGCAAATCCTGCTCTTCCATACAGCACTTCTCTACTGACGTTACACTTTTTGGCTCACATTTCACTAACGTAAGATTCTCAAATTTTGTATGTATGTTATCAAACAAAGTGTTTACTACTCCAATTAATAAATGTAATCCAGGTGGCGAAACTAAAACACTAATCGTTTTTTCCTTATTTGATAAAATTATAGGTAAATTAGAACAATTTTTAAATTTTTTGCAGTCCTCCTTCTTGCCCCCACTTCTCTCCCAAGCTTCAAAATTGTCAATGCAATTTCCGATAGTTCTTAAAGTACCTAAAGTATTCAAATTGTCTTTATATGCTGTACACCAAGTACACGGATACGAACTACTATGGGACATGAGGCCAACCAATATATTTAATAGTTTCAAGTCCGCTGAAATTGTTCCTTCGGAATCCTCAAGATGTAATAAGTCACATAAAAGAGATAAATTATTATGGTTTTCTTCTGAACATTCAGTTAAACCTATCAAAAATAATTTATTAACGCCAGAATCTTTGAATTTCTTTGAAACTACTACTCCTTCACTGTATTTTTGCCGCTTATTTTTATTTGAGTATATTAATTCACAATCTAATGATTGGATAGATAAAGTTATTTTCAAAAAATTTCCACCACTATCTGCAGCAATTTTAATATGCGCTTGATTTATTCCACGGATTTCTTTAACGTCATCAATTAATTGTTGAATGTTTTTACAAAATACAAAATGTTCTTCTTTGTTCACTACTTGTTCTGATTTTTTACCTATCATTTGGAATTTTGTAATATCAAAATGAGAATCAAGAGAATGATTAAAATTTTGGAATTTCTTTTCCAAATTTGGCTCAAACAATTATATTTTTTTTTTTTGCAATGCGAAGTGATCGAACGACTCCTAAAGTAGTATTTGATGATAATCCAAAATTTGTAATAACAAGCAGTATGCGAAGTTGTACGCGACGTGAATAAGTATAATAGTAGGCACGTTTAATTATAATACAATTATTATATATTATTGTACATTGTATATTACACATTATGTATTCTACAATAACATTAAAATATTATGTACATATATTATACTTACTATAGTTTTTATAAGAAATTAATATTGAAATTTGAATATTATGTATACGAATTTTTTGATGATATATTCATAAATATTATTATTATTATTTTTGATTAGCAATTCAAACTCGAAAGTTCATTGCCTCATCTACCGGAAACCGCCACGCATCTCTACCCTGGGCATCCTCCATCCAGTTTAAGTAATCATCAGTGGTGTAGTGGAGGCCTGGCGGGGCCTGGCGCCGCCAGGGTACTTTTTTCGAAGGCCTGGCGGCGCCAGGCCACTTTTTTGTCACACGAAAAATTTTTCCAGTTATGGGCCATCCATAAACTATGTTACCAATTTTGGACTTTTTTTATCTCCCCCAAAAGAAACGTAGCTGTTGGCTAAAGACGGATTTTACGTTTATGAATTTTTTTAAATACAATTAATGTAGATAACATATTGCATTCAATACAAAACACTTCAAATTCCTAAGATTTCAAGCCGAAATATATTGCATTTTCAACAAAATAGTTGATTTTTCATCCAAAAAATTTTTTTCTACCTAAAGAGATGAATTTTCAACAAAAAAGACGAATTTTCAACAAACAAAAAAAATAATTTTGAATCAAAACCAATTTAACCAAATAATAATATTTTCAAGACAAAAAGACGATTGATTTCGAAGAAAGTTGAATTAAAAAAAAATAGTTACTTTTCGACCAAGAAAGATAAATTTTCAACCAAGAAGGATCTTTTTTCAACCATAAAATATGAGTTTTTAACATAAAAGGATACATTTTTAACAAATAGTTGAATTTACATCCAAAAATGATAACTTTAAAAAATAATTAAATTTTCTAAAAATAATTAGATGTTTAACAACATAGTGGAATTTCTAACCAAATAGTTGAATTTCCAGCATACAAAGATACATTTTCAATCAAATAGTCGAATTTTCGCACAAAACAGATTACAATTCAATCAAATATTTGAATTTTCACGACAAACAGACAAAGTTTTTAGAAGACCGTTGAATTTTTATTTAAAGAAAAATCATTTTCAACCAAGAAAGCTGAATTTTCAACAAAAAAGTAAAGTTTTCAAGCTAAAAAGTCGAATGTTGTAAAAAACAGCGGTCTTTTAAATCTAAAAAAAATGAATTTTTAACAAAAAAGATGATTTTCAATTTAAAAAAATGAATTTTCAACAAGATAGTTAAATTCTCAATCAAAAAGTTAAACTTCCAACAAACAAGAATAATTTTCTACCCAAAAAGACGAGTTTTCAACAAAATAAATTTATTTTTCTAAAAACTTTGAACAAAAAAAAAACGAATTATCAACAAAATTGTTAAATTTTCAATCAAAAAGACGAATTTTCTACAATAAGGTAGAATTTTCAACATAAAAGTTCATTTGAAAGCAAATAGTTGAAATTCCAACTCTAATCATGGATCTTCAATTCATTGGTAAAAATAAAAATCCAAAAAATTCCCAACGCAATAGCACTACTCACTAGAAAATATCTTATTATTCCAGCTACTTCAATACCTTCGGAAAGAGTATTTTCCTTCGCTGGCAAAATAATCACGCCCAAAAGAAATTATATTTCACTTACACTTTTTCAAACCTCCTGGCCATAAAAAAATATCTTAAATTCGGCGCTTATTAATTAAATTTGCACAAATGTTTCAATGTATTAAAAAAATATATACTTGTCTAGTTTAGGCATGAATGTTTTAATGTTTAAATGTTTTAATTATGAATGTTTGGATCCCTATAAACGGGCTCTCCAGTGTGTATACTCGCGAATTATGACGGATGCGCAGGCATTGGTGGGCCAACATAATACTAATAGTGGTAAATTGTAGCATCGTATTAAATTAACTAATAACATCCTCATCATTCTATTAGTGCCCGCGGATCCTTTGAGATGTTCATCTTAGGCAGAGAATGCCTTTGTGTAGGTTCTACATGTTTGAACTCTAGTAAAGCATGACCAAAATTCCTTTCAAGCTACTGTAGTTTTTCTGAGATTTCGCTGTTTACATCAACGTTATTAATATCCAGATGTGGTTCTAGTGGATCCAGTACTTGATATTCATTGTCCCTAGCACCTATGCCTTCAGCTGCAATCAGGTCTTCGTTTTGCACATCTTCCAAAAGGAGTTCATCAATACAAATCGGCTGATCCACTTCCATCTTGATGGCAGCTATTTCAACAGCCAAAAGCAAGCTAGATTCTGCTCATTTATCCTTGTGGATAGCTCTGGGTACTCAAGTAAGAAGACTCGGTCGTGTCCTCTCCTCACACTTTGCTTAATTTTCTCTGCCAAAATGCCTCTGTTTGAATGAGGCCATCTGTCTTTGGAGGATGTGGTGATTCTGTATCACCATTAGGTTGCACGAAAATGTCAATTGCCGCTGCTTGATCATGTAATACGGCTTCCTCTAACTGATGTTCATTATCGACATTTTTCAACGCCAAATCAACCTGCTGTTTAATGTCCTTCATCTCATCGATAAGTCTTTCCACTGAAACTTTCTGTATGTTAGGAATTGATACTTCGCAGCAAACTTTGTCCTGAAGTTGTATCCTTTTTCGCTTTTGGTTTGAAACTTCGCACTTTCATAGTAGAGACACACCAATTCCTCTTTCATTGTGGTGCCCTACTTGATGCTCTCCCACGCTATTTCTGTTGAGGTGGTTGGCTGCAAATTGCTAACGCTAGCGAAGCATCCTCAGCAGGCACAGTTGATGTTTCACTGTTTACCGTTCGTCGCAGATATTCTTGCTGGCTAGCTGTTCGATCAGTGAGATCTGCCTGACCATCTGGCAGCTCACTATCACTACCGTCCCGCTTGCTGTCGCCCCCAGCGGTGGCTCCAGGGGCGACCCGATGATTCTCGGGAAGCAACAAGCATTTCAAAATCTTTCATAGACTTTCCGTGATAATTTATAGGTTTTGGTATTCATCTTAGTCTCTTTCCTCTTCGTTCTCTGCTGTCTGGCATGGGAAACCCTGTCAGTAGCAGTGCTATTTCCAACATAGCCGTCAAAGTCATGAGAGAAAAGCTCAAGCCCTACTACGACGTCAACGCGAGAACATCTTCGGTAAGGATAACCGTGCGTAACATTTGAAGGCAACACTAACTGCGTTTGGAGGTGCAAACTCTTGCGTATTATGCAGCTGTGGAAAACGTTAAAACGGTAAGCCGCAGAACTAGGCCTACAAATGCATTCTTAGCCCCAGGAAGCGAACGAGATACACTGTGGAAAATTAGGTTGTATATGGATGTCAGCAACGTAAGGTGCAAATTGGGTCAATTGACTCATTATAAGAAAGGAAATATAACAAGAAAGCTGATACACCATGTTACTAAAATCATCCACCCTCATAACATTGAGATATTGACACGAGCAATATTGGATGAGATTATAGACTCCTGACGGCAGAGACTTAATGTTCTTACTGCTAGACTGCGTCGGTTCAAGAAGAGTAGTGTAAGAAGGCAGCAAAATCGAACCTTTCAGGTAGATAAAAGGTTTTACTGTGAACTGAGTGTAAAGCAAAATAACCAAAAAGAAAACGAAGTCCCTCAATTGGAAGACATGACTAACTACTGGCCGGGTGTTTGAGAAAAAGCGAACAGAAACAATGTAGACGCTGCGTGCTTCCAACTAGAGAAAGCAAGAGCAAGCAATAACCGTGAGATAGATCTGACTAACATCACAGATTTTGATGTCTCAGCGGTTTTACAAAGGCAAGTAACTGAAAAGTTCCATGTCCGGACATGGTGCACAATTTCTGGTACAACTACCTGATTAGTGTGCATCCTGCGTTGGCAAGGTTTTTAGAAGAGCATCGAACATCCTGACCTGATGCTAGGCTTTATGCTCAAAGGTACTATGTATATGTTGCCAAAAAAAAACAAGATGCTCAAAATCCATTTGAATTTCGACCAATAGCCTGTATCCCAACGATTTACAAGTGCCTTACAGCTGTAATTGCAAATGAAGTTTAAACTTATTGTGACGAGAGAGAACATCCTCACAGATGAGCAGAAATGAAATTACAAAAACTCGCCGGGCAGTGAAGATCTAGTCACCTCTGACGCTGTAAACGTGATGCAAGCAAGAAAACATTCAATAAACTTGCACATGGCTTACATTGAGTACGAGCAAGCGTTCCCCTCGGCTCCACGTGACTATTTGTCACACTTTAAAAAAACCCCTTTCTTCATCGTAAACATGCAGAGAAAGTGACTGATTTCCATGCATGTATCATGAAAAGTTTATTTTATTCCACTGTATGTCTCAGGAATGTAAGTTGCTGAATACTTTGCATAACTGAAATCTCCTAATATTCATTATTATTAATTACCTATATATATACCGTGAGAACTCTTTTTTGTATTTACGTATACGTGCACACTTGTGCACGGTGTGACGTGGTATTCCACACAACATCAAAAATAGTTAAACCTACAAATTAACGCCTTTGAAGAACATTAACTTTGTACTCAAATCCTTCTTCTGAACCATCACCATATAAAAAAATATCATATTAGCTAAAAGCATATTTTTTATTTCAGTTTCAGAAAAATGGTTGCAGATAACAGTTTCAAAATTTGTTTAATAAACTCTTTTTATATTTCCATTTAAAATGCATACACATACTCTCACATATTACACAAACACACATATACAAACATGAAGAGAAATATACACGTATACACATACTTGTGATTAAATATGTGGACAGAAGGTAGCAAAAAACTTTTTGATTGTCATTAGTCCTTTTTTAATATTTTACACAGATTATCTTTTATTTCGTTAGTAATTTGAGTGTTTAAAATACATGTTATTTCACAAAATACAAGTTCAAAATGTGAATTTACAAACTCCGGTGACAATTTGGTCTTTAGTTGCTGCTTAAAGTACTCAAACTTAACATTCACAATTTGACGCACAAATTCACTGGATGGCCTGTGTATTTTCTCCGCTAAAAAATAGGCACTCAATTCTTCCACGAAAATATCCTTGCAGAGTTTGACGTTAGATAAAACCCGCTCCATACTTCTGATGTGTTCATCAATGCAAATAACAGTGTTGACGAGGCCTTGAAATGTAGCTGCTTGAAGAACAATGCCCGGGATATAGAGTTTCTCGTTTTTTCCTTGCGTCTCGCTATTTGTTGGTGTGGCTGCTGTTGTCATTGCTGCATTTTGTACAATCTTTTCGATTAAAATAGCTTTTGCATTGTACGAAGTTGTGAAAAACAAGTTATAACGGCCAATTTTTATCGGTAAAGAACGAAAGTCGGAGTTACTGTTGCTGCATCGATCCTCCAAGTAGGAACAAACAAGATCGAATTTTTGTTGCAATTGAAGCCATTCATCACGGTTGAAGGAGATTCCATGAGATTTGTTGTCCAAGAATCGTAAAACTGGTTCAAACGATTCTACGGCTTGAATTTCCAAACCGAGAATAACCTTTTTCGAAGAAGAGTTATTCAAGTCGTATATTGTTGCAAGAATCAGAGGCTGACGAGGTGAATATTTTGCTTTTTTCACTGTTAAACTTTCAGATGATGACATATCTACAGGGCAAATTCGTTTTTTTGATACACTTTTCACTATCATATCTTGTGAGGCTTCACTCTGGTTGACGGTAGATTCCATTGTTTGACTTGGAGACTGCGACATGTTATATGTTGAAACTTTCAGAATATAACTGACGGTTGTGTCCTGCGTGGCCGTTTTTATAGGTCACACATGGCGGACTTACTCGGGTGGGGCGGTGTAGATATGACGTCACATGTGTTCAACCAATAAGAACACTTTCACGAGAGAGAGTGTGAGAGAGAAGCACGTGGTGGAGGTATATATCCTACGCATGCGTTTTAAACTGATTTGCATACATGTGAATAGGGAAAAATATAGCGTGACACTGCGCATGAGCACCTACAATTAACGCTAAAAATAAATGGTTAAAAACACGAAATTTATTAAAATAATAATATGAATCAAAACTTATTTTAAAAATATTTCCATAATTTTCGAAAGGAATGCATTTTCTAACGTATTGAATGAAAGAGATTGTTATCCTTAATAGCAATATAATACAGGTAAATAAAGAGGGCGGCGATACTGTGAAGCGAGACATTCGGTAGAAAAACTTTTACAAGCCGGTGATGGTCATGTAAATGTTTGTTAGCTATTCAGATAATACTGAATCGTTTTTAAAAATTTCTAAATTCAATATACACCTGCTGCAAAACACTCAGGATATTATCCTTTGTGTGCAAACTCAATCAAGGATTCTGTGTCCAAATATTTATGGCAAGCATGCCTCGAATTCTATAGTGAGACTGTTAATCCGTCTCTCTAGGTACCTGTTGTACAAAGTTGGCCCAGGCTGCGGTCTAGACGACCACCTCGATGATGATAATCATAATGCTTGTATTGTATTATGCGAGGCGACCGGAATAAAGATTGCTAACTATTTACAGAGTATATAGTTTCCTCAAATATCCGCCAGGCTGGCTG
>CAKNYM010050856.1:19414-30996 GCA_932195095.1 Andricus curvator
ATATATATATATATATATATATCCTGTTACGGTCGCCATTTCGGTATTCGGTTTTGATTCCTTGGGAATCGAACCGAAGGGCCTATGACAAAGCCACCGAACGCGTCCTCGGGTTGCGGATAGAGGGTCCCTGTACCAAGGGTTTCTGCTGAATATGGTTACAATAATTAATAAGCAGTCGCGGACAATTGTCCAGGGATGGTTCCGAAGGAATAACTCCTAAGCGAAGGCGTAACAACCGTGCCGAAAGCTGAATGGCACCTGGGTGAGGTGTCTCAAACGGTGATCCTGGGATACCGGGCGACCTCTCAGAGTATCAGTCTTATCCTTGCACGCGGGGCTCTACAAGGATGGACTAACCCTTTTCCCTAGCTGCTCGTGGGAACAACAATAACAACACCAAACATAGTTGTAGGAAGTGCGGTTCAAAACAATCGAACGCGCAGGGCTCCCGACAATGGGTCGGACAACAATGCCGACTACCCTAGAGTTGGGGAAGCCAATCAAGACGGAGTCAACGCGATTGACCGGCAGAATCTCATTACTTTTAGGTGGACGGATCGACTCAGGGACGACCTGCTGGAGTGCTATGATACCAGTATGGCCCCTGAACGAAAAGGTTACATGGCGCGACTGCATGCTCTGTGGTGCGAGAAACACCCAGAGTTCTTGGATTTTTCGCAAAAACGTCTGTGAAACCGTGCCGAGGACCTCCGGAAAAGGGGTTATATAAGCGGAGCGCCTACACAACCGCAGCCAGAACAAGCCGGCAACAGAGAAAGAGAGGCGACACTCAGACCAACCTCGAACAGGCATCCAATAGAGGAAGAACGATGCTTCAAGACCCGGAGAAACATCAACATTCAGGTTTCTCCCAAGCCCAAAGATCTGACTGAACTGGATGATGAACTTTGGCAGATGCAAACCGTAAAACAAAACCAACGGTTGATCATAAGACCAAAAGACGAATGCATCAACTTAGCACAAAGATAGGCTGGGCAAGACAGTACGCGTCCCGCATTCAGTGTGTGATTGACTACATAACATCTAGCAGGAGTTTCACCGCCAAGGTTCGACACTTCGCGCGCAAACTGCGGATCCGTTATCACACACTTAACAAGTCAAAGCTGCTGACCATGAGGCAGCATATTGTTGACAGAATACGGGTAATATATGACGCTAGGAGAAGTCTAGAGCGGAGGGAGAGGTGGGTCAGAGAAAATCAACAGTTTTTGTCTGACCCATCTCGACTCTTCCAAGACTCTCCAGTTACTGTCGATCATCCGCCCAAGCCAGAGGAGGTCGAAGCATTTTGGAGAGAAGTCTACGAGGTCCAACATCCACTTGAAGAAGGATCGAAGAACATAAATAGTTTCAAGGAGCTGTGCAATGCCCTCATAACAGCTGAGGAGGAATGCCCACCTATCACTACCGAGGAGGTGAAAAACGTAATAAGAGGCATGAAGAACTATTCCGCTCCGGCACCAGATGGTATTAAGACCTTCTGGTGGAAGAAGTTTCCTTCAACCCACCAGCATCTGGCCCGAATTTTCACCTCATATCTAAAATCGGAAGAGCCTATTCCGGGGTGGTTTGTGGAAGGGCGCACAGTGCTCCTGCCGAGGACGGGCAACTTAGCTGACCCTAAGAATTACAGGCCAATAACTTGTCTCAACACGCTGTATAAGATCTTGACAGCTATCCTAAATGATAGGATTCTTCTGACAATTGGACCTGTGTGGCGAGAAATGTATGAACAACGTGGCTCAAAGAAAGGAGTAGCAGGATGTCGGGAGAACTTGCTCATCGATAGATGTGTCTGTAAAGACGCAGCATCCTATCAGCGACTTCTATCGATGGCCTGGATTGATTACCGGAAACCTTTCGATTCTACCTCCCATAGACTTATCATCTGTCTGTTGGAAAGCCTAAAGGTTCATCCACACATAGTGAGGTGCATAGAGAGATTAATGCCGCTTTGGAAAACCAGATTTACTATCTCATCTGGAAAAAATCGTGTGATCACTAACAGTATCACGTTTCAGAGAGGTGTGTTTCAGGGCGACACCATGAGCCCTCTCCTCTTTTGCCTCACACTATTGCCACTATCTCTCGCACTTCGCCATTCCGAAGGGTATCTCTGCGGCAAACCTGGAAACCGAAAGCATAAGGTCACTCATGTATTTTACATGGATGATCTTAAGATCTATGCTAGAAATCAAGAGAAATTACATCTAGCTCTGAAAATTGTCAAAGAGTATACTCAAGAGATTGGAATGGAATTCGGGTTAGAGAAATGCGCCAAGGTTAATTTGAAGAAAGGAAAACTTAATGGCATCCCCGAAGATCCTGAGCTCGTTGACAGAAGCGCTATACGACACCTTTGCGCTGGAGAGACCTATACATACCTGGGCGTGCCACAGAGCCGCATTCAGGACGTGACATCTATAAAGGATACTCTCCGATGCAGATACAAACGTCTCATCCGGCAGATTTGGTCTTCCGAACTGTCGGCGAGAAACAAAGTATCTGCAATGAACATGCTTGCCCTCCCGGTAGTACTCTATTCATTTGGAGTGGTTCCATGGACGAAGGACGAGCTCAGATCCCTTGATATCGAGACGCGAAAGGTTTTGCACATGAACAAGAGCATGCACATTAAGTCTTCTGTTCCGCGACTTTACATCTCACGCCGCCTAGGTGGTCGCGGAATACTGAATCTTGAATGTCTTCACAACAGAATTATTCTGGGTACAACACATATAGTTGCAAATGGACAAGACCCTCTTCTTAAAATGGTCAGGCAACACGAAGAAGTGGGCAAAGGGGCGTTTCTGTACAAAGCAGCGGAGGAGGCTGCTGAAACACTCGGCCTTGACTTCAATATTAGGGGTGAGCAAAATGCATCAAATCTTATCCATCTTGAATACTCACTCCTGAAGGCCCGGATTAAGAAAGCACAGGAGAAAAACTTCCACGAACAGCTTCTCGACAAGAGGATGCCCGGCATCTTCCACAGAAATGTGGAAGATCAGTCGATGTCGTATGATCTAACGTTTGCTTTCCTTAGATCACCCGGATTGAAGTCGGGCACGGAGGACTTCATTTTGGCATATCAAGACGGTGTCATTTCCACTCTAGCATACCGTCGCCACATTTTGAGCCAAGACATTCCCGATGATAGCTGCAGAGCGTATCATGCACACCCCGAGCATCTAGGACACATACTATCTAGTTGTCCAACTCATGCGGGAACGACCTACATCCAAAGGCACAATGCGGCACTAAGAGTGCTTTATTACCATCTCTGTCACTCTTATGGCATTAGCCCAAATACCTCTCCGCTAAACACTCCTAGAGAAATAGAGTCAATTGTCGAAAATGAGAAGTACCGTATATACTGGAACTTCATATTCTCGACAATTGTTTCTGTTGCGCACTCGAGGCCTGACATAGTTCTCCTTGAGTTCGAGAAACGAACCATGTTCGTTATCGAATTTTTGGCACCAGCTGACAAAAACGGTTTTTGAGTTTTCAAAATTTTATAAATAGGAAGAGGCACTTATTTTGTTTTGAACGCTTTTATTGAGTTGGAAGAGGTACATGTTTCATTTTTTAACATTTTCATTAATGCGAGTTGAAATGAAGGATTAGTTTTAATTTAGAGCATTTAAAAAGATAGCGTGGATTTATATTTCTTTGAACTGTAAAATTTATAAAATTATAACAGTTCAAGTTTTGCAGTTTAATTGCACTTATGTAATTGAAAATTTTCAATTGAAAAGTGTTAAAAGCTTCTATTTTATATGTGTAAATGATTGAGAGTTTAAATTAATAATTTCCGAATTAAAATTCTTTAAGCTTCAATTCACACTGCACTAGTTACAAACATTTTTGTACTACAAACACGTATGATTGAAACTTTTGCGGGAAATCGCAGGTCACGAGCTGGGTGCAGTCGGTCTGCTCGTCAGATCGCCGCGTACTCGGCGATAGGTATGGAACATCTCGGAAGCCTTCGGGCGTTTTTAGTATAGTCTTTTAGAATTCTCGCAAATCCCACTTGCAGATATTGCTAGCGGTTCTCATTTCAATACGCATTCTTATTAAGAATACTAGAATTTCGTACATTTCTTATAACTTATGTTACTTAAAATATTTACTTTTGACGATATTTTTTACAAAACATGTTATTGGCCATTATTACTTTTTCACACT
The DNA here is from genome assembly GCA_932195095.1 of Andricus curvator. Taxonomy (NCBI): domain Eukaryota; kingdom Metazoa; phylum Arthropoda; class Insecta; order Hymenoptera; family Cynipidae; genus Andricus; species Andricus curvator. The sequence goes on from CAKNYM010050856.1 coordinate 23,633, forward strand.
CACAATTTTCAAACTGCAAATAAGACGTGAATAATAATTTTTGCTCGCTCAAGTTTGTATTAATACATACAGAAATACCATCATGTCTTATTATAGTAGGTATAAATCTTTATAACAGTACGCCGATTATCCCTAAATGCTTACATTTTATTTTAATTATAGGTATATAATGAACCAAATATTGATATCAAAAGTCTCTCCGTGTACACGTTTTCAAAATTTTACTTTCAAGATTCATTTTACATCTCTTTTGAATGAGATTCACAACTTGCTCCCAGCTAACATTCTTGATTTTCCGAATTTTTTCAAATCTGTTAAGATTTGGCTAATTCGCTTACAATTCTGCAAAGTTTGCCTGCCTTTCCATCATCGCTCGAATCTTGTCATTGTCTTTGAGCGCCACGCGGGTTTTCATCGTTTTTTCGCGCCCTTCCAGCATGGCTAGAATCTTGTCATTGTTTTAGAGCGCCGCGAGGTTTGTCGTCGTCTTCCCACCCTGCCGCCCCCTCCCCACTGTCGCTCACAAATCTTGTTATTTTTTTAAGTGCCAAGCGGTTTTTCGTCGTGTTTTTTCGCCCTTCCACCATCTCTCGCGAATCTGGTAATTTTTTCAAGCCCTGCGCGGTTTTTCGTAGTTCTCTCGGGACCACCTAAATTTGTCGGATGCACGGGCTTGGAAAATTTCTCGAATTTTTGGACTTGAAAATTTTTATTACTTCTCAGTGTTCAATACCAAGAAGTAAAATAGTTATCAAAGACCAAAAATTTAAGAATATCCGATTCGAGAAATTTTCGACGTCCGCAAAATATTTTAAGTCCGTAAATTCCACCAACTTTCAAACACCAAAAATAGAAAAGTTGACTAAATGCAAAAATTCGAGACATTTTCCAAGTCCGTAAATTCCACAAATTTTTCAACACCAAAAAGAGAAAAGTTGTCTAAATTCCAGAAGTTTTTCAACATCAAAGAGTAGAAAAGTTGTCTGACTAAGAATATTCGAAAAATTTTCGAACACCATAAATTCGAAAAAATGTTCAAGTCTGATAATTCAAAAAATATTCTTGAAGTCCGAAAATTCGAGACAATTTTTAAGTCTGAAAATTGGAGAAATTTTTGTAGTTCGTGCATTCAAGGAATTTTTCCAAGTCGCTGATTACAAATCTGGTATCAGATTTGCGAAATTCATTTGTTGAAACTATTTGTTCAAACAAAATATTCTGAAAAATTGAATTGTTCACAAGATGCATATGCTTTTTGTGGTTTTTAGGACTAGTAATCACAAATCAAGCATCAGATTTGCAAAATTAATTTGTTCAAACTATTTTTTAAATAAATGATTTCAAAAATAAATTTTTCGCAAAATGCATGTATGCTTCTTATGGTTTCTTGGTCCGCTTATCATGCATCTGGCATCAGATTTGCAGAATTAATTTGTTTGAAATATTTTGTTTAACAATGTATATATGTATGTATATTTAATCTCTCACTTTTACGGGTTTGTGGGCCTCCGCTCCCTGTACACATGAACAGAGAAGAGCTCGTGCTTCTCACTTTTGACCTGCAGAAGGCCTTAGAAAAGCCTTCCTTGACGACCTCAGTAGCATATTACAAGCGACAATTACGGATGTATAATATCTGTATTCACGATGAAGCCACAAACAAAGGTAAAATATAAAATGCATTAATTTGAAACAAATCCGAATACTTACATAATATGTTTTTCAGGTTACATGTACATCTGGAGCGAGAATGTGGCATCCCGAGGAGGTCAGGAGATTGGTTCCTGCCTTTTGTTTTCACCTGAACCACAAAATTCCACCAACGCCGAAGCGAGTGATTTTGTATTCCGACTCATGCGGTGGACAAAATCGTAATATAAAAGTTAGCTTTCTGTTAAAACATGTTCTTGAAAACTCGACAATCGAAACCATTAATCAAACATTTTTTGTATCTGATCACAGCTAGAACAGCTGTGACCGTCAATTTGGTTTGATTGAGAAAGAGAGGAAATTGTATGAAGAAATCCAGTCCCCAGAGGAGTGGATGGACTTGATCAGAAACACGCGGAATTCGATGTTGTGGCAATGAAAAGAAAACACTTTTTCTCATCGAGGAAGTTGGAATATAAAATCACCAACCGGAAGGTCGACGAAAGAAAAGATAAAGTTAACTGGCTGAATGCACAACGACTTTTGTACAATCGGAATTATCCCTTTCGCATTGAAATGTATGACAACAGCGGAAGCATTCAAGGCCTGGACATTGCGAAGAAAAATGTGACTCACGATGACTTCAAACCGACGGAATTGGAATGTCTTTACCCTAATGGTAAGGCGATAAAAAAACCAAAATACCTTGATCTGAAGTGTCTCAAAGACTACATTGACAAAAAACATCACAATTTTTACGACAATTTGGAGTACTATGTGAAGGCCAAAGATGATGGGTTAGCAAGCGGTGTGAGCGACGACGACGATGACTAGCGTAAGCCCCCTGAACAATTGTAGTACCCTTCTTCAATGACAATAAAAACCATCGACATGTAATAATATCCATAAACATTTGTATTGTGAACAAATAATTAAGATTATTGCAACTATAGTTAAATAAATCTACACAAAACCCGCGATTGCACGGTCCAGTTACAATAAACTACAGCAAAAGTAAGAAATACAGATTTTTCCAAATGATTAATTTTTTGAATAATTATTATGCAGTATTCAAAATTAATGAAATTGTTGAAAAATCATAATGCCCATATTGCATTCGATCAACTTTAGCAAACATATGAAGAAACAAGCTTTCCCGACTCATTTGTTTGTTACAAAATTATTTTATGATGCTAATAATTATAAGAAACGTAAAAATGAACATACTTGATTTACAGTTCTTCAACTGTAGCTAAAGTGAAAAATAGCATTTTTTGACGAATTTTTTTATTGCAAAATAATTGTACAATATTGAATGTAATGTGAATCGTGAAAAATCTGCATTCCAGCTGTACAGTACTCCAACTGTAGCTTAAGTGGAAAACCAGCCATATTCGACACATTTGTTTATTGCAGTTATTTTACACTATTTAAAATCATGATAATCATTCAAATTTACTGATTTGCAATATTAGAAATCATAGAAAACATCATACATCTGCATTCTCACTTGACACTTCTACAATTGAAGGGTAGCGGTCCAAAACGGTGTAAGGCACATTTTGTCAACTTTTCAGGAGAGCGAAAAAACATTCTGTAAAATCGAAATCACCATTTAAAGCTAAAACAAAAGTCGACTCCCGAGCTGAAGTATTACTGATTTGAGGCCAAAAAAGTTTGATCAGAAAAAGTTAGCCAGTTTAGAGGAAATAGATGTGGAAGTTGACAATCTGAAACTGAAACTAACCTAAAATTGGAGCGGGCACGGCTGCGGATTGAGATAAACAATTCCATGTTTAGTTTCTTAAAAAAATAAAAACATGCTTCCGAGATATTGAGTGTCTGGATATAAGTAAACAATGTTTGAAGTAAAAAAGTTAACCAGTTTGGAGAAAATCGACCGAGAATGCTGACCCTAGAATTTCACAGGTTTGAAAAATCGGTTTGCGGTAGCGATTAAAAGTATAATTTTGATTTTTTTACAAAAATAAGAATATGCTTTCGAGATGTAGGAATTCTGAATGAAAATAAAAAAATTTGATCCAAAAAAGTTATTCAGTTCAGAGGAAATGAAATTTTTGTATGATTTTGTCGCGGTGTAACAGATTATTTTTCACTTTTTTCATCGTAAAAGTAATTAAATGTGATTATTTTATATTAAATTTGACCTTACTTGAAATAAGTTTTGTTGGTAAATAAAAAGCAAACTAGTTACATCACAAAAAATTCGTATTTTTTGAAAAAAAATGATAATTTAAAAAGTTTTCAATTTTTAGGTTAGGATGGCAATGATATGTTACTTTAAAAAATTTAATTTTGTCATTTTATTTATTCAAAAACGCTTAAGAAGAGAAATATTATTTACAAAAGGTCAGAAAATTACTAAAATTAAAAAATACAATATTTTGCCTGCGTATGAGCACAATTTTTTTATTATAAAAATACAAAAAATGAGACTCAGTTCATTACAGCTTGTTAAATTTTACTTTCTGGTTGTTTATATAAATGAAGCATTCTTAAATATTTCCTGGTAATATTCTTTAGCCGAGGGAGGCATGTATGGTAGCATTTCTTTGAGATCTTTCAACTTTTCTTTGCTAAGACCTGCTCCAGTCGTTGATTTAGTGAAGTTCAGTCCTTGAAAGTAGTCCACGTTGTACCCTGTAAAAAGCAAAATACATGAATTTCGACAAGTAAATAAAATATATTTTTCTAAACTTTTTAATAAACATTTAAATACCTTTCTTTAATAATGACTTTCTCTCCCATGTCTCTGAATAGTCGTAGGCAATTTCGACGTCTCCAAAATTTTCCTTCGTCACCTTTATCTGAGCAGCCTCGCTGATGCGCATCTTATTGTTGGTTTTGAGAGCTGTACCAGCAACAGATTTCCAGTCAATGAAGCCATCCTTCATCATGATTGTGAATGGATTTTTGATGGCTGACATACCAATCATTTCACCCACATCTCGAACAGTGAAGAGCTCCGAAATTCGCTTGCATTTTTCGATCAAGCCGAAATCTCTATCACACGACATATACGTATGACCTTTTACAAGAAACTTGTGGATGACAGTATCAAAGTAGCCTTTTGCGATGAGTGACATGTACATCGCAACCAAAAATTGGTTCTTATTTTGACCTCCGCAATTATCGCTCCACAGAACAAGAGTTCGAGTGTATCCCTTTCCGACTTGTTCCACAAAATAATCATATAAGCAGGACGCAATTTCTGTGGAGCCTCTTCCTCCAAAATGTTCGGCCCATAAGCACATCGTACCATTATTTTTCCGTTCATCGTGTATCCCTAAGTTATAACAACTTAGTTGCCGACTGTAGTACATTTTGGAGTGCGTTAAACGAGGAAGACCTATTTGTTGTTGCAAGTCGAAACTCACGACATGCTTTTCAAAATCTCCCTTGTCCGCTTTCAACATTTTTTGACTCCTCTCCACTTCCAAATGATGTTCCATTAAAGCCTTAGTGGCAGCTTCTCTCGCTTTAGGATCCTCTGCAGTAGTTTCTTTCATTTTCAGTTCATCGCAAGTCCCGCAAGCGTCCGTTCGAGGTCGTTGAAACCAAAGATTAAGGTACTTTCGAAAAATATCGTGATACCATCTGTGGCTCACCGGAGGATTTTTGTCTGCCACTGGGTCGCGGTTTTCGGCTTGCAACTGTCGAAACATTTTAGAAATGTTTAAGTCTTCTGACAGATATTTTAGGTTTGGACAATCATTTCGGTTGTAATGCCCACTTTCTTTCCGAAATCGTGAAATTTGCTCTTTGACTTTGAAGATCCATGCAGCACGCTTGTCCATCTGTCGAGGGCCACCACGAGTTTCAGAATAATCAAATAGTCCAGAAGCGATTTTTGAACACAAAATTTCCACACGTTTCGTAGATATTTTAAAAATTTTACAGAAAGAGCTGCGGCAAACTCTTATGTCACTTCCTGAAGGTTTTGGAACTCTGTATTGAAACGTCCTTTGACGTGTGCAAAAAGCGGCTTCATCCTGGTCTGTTTTCCTAAAACTCTTTCTTCTTTGAACAGGAAAGAAACAGATGTGTGACCCTAAAAAATTGTGTTGCTTCTCATACTTAGCCAAATCATGAAAGTGGTGGAAAAGTAACTTCAAGTCTTCCTCCTCCAATTTTTGGCAATCGAAACTGCATTTGCAGATAAGCTGGAGAAATGAAAAAAATTGTTACGTACTGTATTTAAAACATGATTTATTATTTTATATTTTAAATTAATTTACTTAATCACACAAAATTAACAATATAAATATGGCAAAAAGTTCTAAAATTGTCAAGAAAGAAGTAATTTAACCTAAAAATTTACCTCTGTTTGGCATTCTTTTTGGAGCACTATTCCCCCCTCAGGTGTAACACAAGATTCTCCACTGTACCGCTTCTTTCTCTCTTGTACCTTTTGTCTTCCCACTTTTTCTCCACAGCGTCTCGGCATAATTACAATTTATTGGTTTGGTACGATTCACGCTACATAACCAACGACGTTACGCCTGCGCGTGCTGCAATCGTGTCATGCACAGAATGTGCATTTCCCCGTTTTGTCACGCCAACTTTTTATTGCTATACTAAAAAATGCGATTTCGAGCAAATCCTTTCAACAGGATGTGTATTTGATTTTTAAATAATTTTTGGGCCAATAAACCCATTTTCGTCAAAATGTCCCTTACACCCTTTTGGACCGCTACCCTTCAATTATTGTAGCTAAAGTGAAAAAACAACCTTTTCCGATAATTTTGCTTATCATAAAATTATTTTGTAATATTAAAAATTATTGCGATCGTCCAAATACCCAAATTTGCACACAAGAGTCTTTAAACTGAAACTGAAGTGAAAAAAATTTGTTCAGCGACTTTGTTCATTGCAAAATTATTTTGCAATATTCAAAACATTATAATTATTAAGAAACCCAAATCTTCAGATTGCAATCTTTTAACTTGAGCAAAATTTGTGTAAAATATAATTTTTCGACTTACCTGTTTATTGCGAAATTATTGTGAAATATTAGGAAGCACCAGAAACATTGAAAATCTTTCAAACCAAAATTATTTTGCAATATTGCAAATTATTATAGTCGTTGAAAACCCCGAATTTTTCAACAACAGTCTTTAAACTTAAGTTAAAGTATAAAAACAGATTTTTTGACGAATTTCTTTATTGCAAAATTATTTTCAATATTCAACCTATTATGCTAGTTAAGAGAAGAAAGAAAAAGAGATGAAGGGGACGATGATTCAGAAAGAGACAAGGATAACAAGAACATTAGGAATAAACGAAAAACACCAGACAGAGATAGGGGGGATGGGGGGATGTTTGAGAATCTAGCAGCCCTCATAAAAGGGTTCAGAGAGAAAACAAGGAAGAGGCTGGATGATATGAATAGGGATATGAATAGGCAGGGGAAAGACGTAAGGGGGGAAGTGAGAAAAGTAAGAGAAAAGTGGGAAGAGTGGGATAAACTCTGGAAAGAGGAGAAAGACAAGGTATGGGGTAAACTAGAGAGCATAGAGAATAGACAGAGAGAGGTGGACGAACAGAGAAATAGTGAGATAAAACAGTTGGAAGAACGGATAAGTAACTTAGAAATCAGGAATGAGCATATGGGGAAGGAAACACAGAGTGCGGAAATAGTAAAATGGAGTGATAACTTGCAAAATGAGAATGAAAGATTGAAGAAAAGACTG
>CAKNYM010050856.1:47569-90419 GCA_932195095.1 Andricus curvator
TAAATAAAATAAATAAAATAAATAAAATAAATAAAATAAATAAAATAGATTAAATAAATAGATTAAATAGATAAAACAGATCAAATATCTAAGATAGATACAATAGATCAATTAGATAAAATAAATAAAATAGAGAACAAAAAAATGAAATAAATAAAGTCTTAAAAACATTCCGGGATTTCGAAACTTCGGCCTTCATGCTGAGAAATAGTTTATAATATTACCGATTTAAAAAATTCCCGACAGTTCGAAATATTACCGAATTTGAAAATTCCCGAATAATAAAATTCCCGAATTCGACAATTCCCGAATTGAAAAATTCTCGAATAAAAAAATTCCCAGTAGTTTATAATAATACCGAATTTGAAATATTCCCGAATAATAAAATTCCCGACAGAAATTTGCCGAATTATCAAATATCCGAAATAGAAAATTCCCAAATGTAAGCAATTAATTTTTATGAATAAATATGTTGGTAAAGCGCGGTCAGACCCAAATATTTCCACCACAAAAGGTTTTTTTATAGAGAAAAGTGATTTAGTTGTTAGGACATACCCTATATTAAACTTGTATAAAAAGTTGTTCGGTTCTAAATGTTCCAGTTATTCTCAAAATAATAAAAATTCCAAAAAGCTGAGCATAGCAGACGACATTTTTGACAGTTTCGCGCGAGTTTCGAGGAGAATTTGAAAATGACACTTTACAAATTACATTGAAAATCTGTTGCATTTACTAAGCAATATTTTTAAAATAATATTTAGTAGTATGCTAAGTTATTTTGAATATCATTTCAATAAATATAACACTTAAATATTAAGTTAAGTACTTTGTATCGTATAGGTTATATTCCCTAAATGAAAATATTGTTTTTTTGTCTCTAAATAAAATAACATTGATATCTAATTATTATGAATTTAGATGTATGAGTAATTTGTGTAAATAATTTATTATTTTTTATTATTTATATTTGACGAAATTCAATAAGGCAATTATTATAATTAAAAATGGTAACAATGACAATACAAATAATAACAAATAATACATTATTTACACAAATTACTCATAAATCTAAATTCATGATAATTATTTATCAATTTTATGTTATTTAAAGACAAAAAAACAGTATTTTCATTCACGGAATATAACCTATACGATACACAGTACTTAACCTAATGTATAAGTGTCATATTCATTGAAATGATATTCAAAATAACTTAGCACATTACTAAATATTATTTTAAAAATATCACATAATAAATGCAACAGATTTTCAATGTAATTTGTCAATTTGTAAAGTGTCATTTTCAAATTTTCCTCGAAACTCGCGCGAAACTGTCAAAAGTGTCGTCTGCTATGCTCAGCTTTTTCGCATTTTTATAACTTTGAGAATAACTGGAACATTTAGAACCGAAAAACTTTTTGTACAAGTTTAGCATAGGGGATGTTCTAACAACTAAACCACTTTTTTCTATTAAAAAACTATCCTGTTGAAGATATTTGGGTCTGACCGCGTTTTACCAACTTTTACCGTCATGACCGGACATTACCGGTCAGGTCAGGTATTACCAGTCAGGCCGAGCAGTGCCCATCACTATTCGTATCACAAGCGGAGGCAATCGAGACCATGGATTTATTGTACCTAGGCAATATTAAAAAAACCTATATGAACTTATGTTATACTTGCTAAACGAAAGTGATTCCAAGAAGGGACAAAAATGATTTTTTGTTTTTACTTTTTGACCCCGTTTTTTTTTAATTGTACGTGATGGGTTATTTTCGTTTTCAGATTCGCAATCTAAGTAAAAAAAAACCTATAGAAATTATATAGAAACCCTGTGGACTTTCTGATCATCACAAAATTAGTGTCTGACTGTGGGTAAGCGCCAAGTCCGGGATCCCCGCTCTGCAGTGGCGAGTCGAGCGCTCGAGCGCAAATACTCAAACCCCGATATCTCAGAAACTAAGGCCCATTGGATAGAAAGAAAAAATACGCCCCTAATGGACTTTGATGTACTTTCATCCTGCAAAGCCCCAGTTGAATCGACGATGTCCATCTCGCGTCCTCTCCTTGTGAGACAAAAGTCAACTTACAAGGGGCGTTAGATTGTGTCAGTCCCCGATTTTTCTTGTAACTTTGCCAAAGAGTAGGGGGCGTTGAGTTACTAAATATGCGATAATCAATTTTGGCGGAAAATCATATTTAGGGGGAGAAAACACCTCTTGTTTCTATAAAGATTTAAAAAAATTTTAAAGTTAAACTTTTGCTTTCAACAATTTTTTACTCGTCTACTAACTTTCAAATAGTGTTGATAAACTTTATTTTACGGGAAAACTTAAGAAAATTAGGCTGTCTAACTCCTAAACGTCTTAAAACACGCCCCCCCCCCCAAATATTTTCCGAGCGAAGTACATTTCCTTAGTTTTTAAAATTTCTCCTAATATCAACTCGCTAAACATTTGATTATATATTCAAAGCTTTTAGAAAGCTTGAGTACCTGCATACCATGAAAACTACCCCTCATATGCAAAAACACCCAATTCACGTGTCCTAATGCGTTCATTTGTATTTCAAAATCGTATGAGGCTATATAAGCATGTCTCTACACTATTACATTTACGAGAGTAACTCTAACTATACCTTTCTATACCATTAAGCCATTTCCCTTTCGGCGAGCCTCTAGGGGTAAGCGTGACACTATCCGATTCGGGTAGTGTTTCTAGGTGGATGGTTTATTGTAGTAAATAACTACAAGTGTGGGCTCACCACACCCACGACCGCCAACAGCAACGCAGTAGTATCAGACGGTCACCCATCCAAGTACTAACCGCGCCCAACACTGCTTAACTTCAGTGATCTAACGGGAACTGGTGTTTCCAGCGTAGTATGGCCGTTGCCTTTAATATCGTCAAAACTACCACCGTCCCAACAAATTTAAATACACAGCTCACAAAAACGTTATTATGCGTGCAGTGAACAATTATTTTTTTGGAAAACAATAAATTTTATTTGCAACCGGCGTTTCCTTTTTGTTTACATATAATATAAATATGTATGTGTAGTAGATTAACCACCATATGTTTGGTAACAATTACATAATAATAAATAAAGAAATGTGTTAAAGGTTTTAAGTGGTTTCGTATATCTTACCCAATTAATATAAAGCGTGATTATTTTACTTTCTTATATTGTATATAATTTTGAAAACATGAAATATAATGATAACATTAATGCAGTTAAACTAATGAATCGCTGTGATGCAGAAAATCATTAATTTTTTTGTTAAACCAATTTTAAAAGTAGGTCAAATGTGCATTCAAAAATACATTTTAAACCAATAATAATGGTTTTGATTATTTTATCATTTTTCCTCATGGTGTATAATTATCACAGTAATGATATTCTTCAGAAAATGCTTTAAGCATAGTTGCTTCTTCCACCATGAACATGTTATCATGGCTACTTCTCCGCAGACATCAGATTTTGTTTCTATATTAGTACTAAAACAAAATTGTACAAGATTCTCGAATGTAGGTGGCCTGTTCTCTAAATATCCGCTTTTGTACCACGCATATTTACATAGGTTAACAAACCTGGGTGATGATAACTGATTGTGAGTCAGGGACTGAAGTTTTATAATATTATTTCTTACATGCAAACTAATGACACACCTCAAAAGCAGAATTACATCAGAAAACTTTTTTTTGAATCCTTTCCATATTCCCATATTCGAAATCAATGCACATCCAGCGGCTGAATTTCTGCAGACATGGTCATCAATTTGAAGTCTTTGTCTTTTGGCACAGCTTGTTGCATTATATTTTAACACTGTCCGCTCCACGAGTCTAATAGTGAAAAAACAGAATCTCCAACGTTAGGGAAAAATACCTCCTGACGCCAGTCTTTTAGAAGTTCAGAAAACAATTTACCAGATTTAGAAGCTGAAATGTACACATTTCCAGGAGGAAACAGGCTTTCTTCAATAACTGGACCAAACTTTCCACTTGCTTCTTTCAAAACCAAAAATAAAGGTGATAACAATTTTCCGTCCGCAAATATGGTAGGTTGTATAGTATAACTATGGGTCATGGAGGATACAGGTTGAAGCCACTTTGATCCGAATTGTATATCTTGAGTTCCATACTGCAATATTTTCGGTTTTACTTCGTTTGAGAATTCCTCACAATTTGCTGTCTTAAAACCGCTGTCCTAAAACCAAGGCTACGCTAGGCTCAGGCAAAAGAAAACCTTAGGGCCCCACTTCATGGGACCTGAGAAAATTATAACGCGATCAGTGGCTGACATACTGGGCTTCATCAAGAGGTCTGGAGTCAACTACTAAGAGCGAATAGTTAAGGGCGTGGCACAATAGGCTTTATAGCTTGAGCACCAGGGGGGCTTCCCATCGGGCCTCTACGCCCACCTATAAACTAAACTGAATAAAAATAAAGTTTTTTGTGATCAAACTATTTTTTATGATATTCACGAAAGGTATATATTTCAATATCTTCGTGGTTCAATAAAGAACAATGTAAATTTTATTCTTTATCATTACACTCAAACCCCAATTGTGTGCCGGCCTCTGAATAGGCCGGGTTCTCTGAACCCGGCACAGTATGACACAGAGCGCCCAGAGAAGCGCGATATAAACAACTTCTGATAAGGACTGACTATCCGAGCGTAAAGGCTGTCAAGGGACGCTCAGGGGCGAGACAGAAGCAGTCACGCGTGAAGGCGGAACATCAGCGCGCACAGAATTGGGGTATTAGTGCCTAAACGCGAAAAATCGTGTTACACTGTGACACCGTCTCATTCAAAATTGATTTTATCAGAAATGAATAACTTTTTTTCTGTGTTAGTCAATTCAGCATCAAACTTTTTCCCCTGTATACAGTAACTCAACATTTGGGGGCATATCATTTTATTTTTTAATTTAGTATTTCATTTCTTATCACTGTCCCAATTCGATTCGGACAGTGTAAAAAAAAAGTGTCAACCCGACATGATCACCTTCGCACAATATTTTCTCATTCTTTTCAATCAAACTTTTTTGGTATCGATTAAGCAGTAAATCAGCTCGGAAGCAGAATTTTTTTTAAATTGCGATTTCGATTTCACACAATGTTTTCTCGCTCTCCTGCACAATTGCCATTTTTTCAGTTACCTCCTTTTGCCTTTCTACCATTCATTTAACGAAAAAACGCGGAACAATACTTTTCAATCCGATGTTTCTTGAAGGGTAAATACAGCCCTTACCCGCCCGATAACGGTCTGAATACATGTAATTCCGACAATATTCATCCCGATATAGCGGACTAAATGGCCACAGTATAACTTAATTACACATAACTAGTTACCTTTGTCATTTTTTACGGGAACAGCACCAGCTGTACTCTGGATCCCCATAGGGGCGGGTGCTAACGAATTATTCGTAACAAAGTAGTCCATCATCATCTTGATACGATTGACAGATATTTCGTCCAATTATAGACTTTTTAAAGTTTTCTGGATATTCGGTGAAAGCAAAGGTTGTAATTTATGTGACACTCACTGGAAACAATACAAAGTAATATTTACATCTTTCTTGACAAGTTCAATGATAGGTAAAGTCCGTTCTTTTCACACTTTTATATAATTTTAATATAAGAATGTTGAATTATGTTCAATTACTTTGTTTTGTAATTGAAACCATGCACATAACAAATAAAGGGACAGCGCCAGGTTTGGGAAAGTATACCTTCCGTTCATGATTTTGGATTATGCCTTATGTCGTTTGGTCATCGATCCTTGCATTCATGCGCGTACGCATGCATTTTCAAGCGTCATGGACGCATGAATTATGGTGGACTCCCATGGCAGATGAGAGGAGTGGATGAAAGCAGAAACTCATGAGAGTGAAAGAGACGGATAGATCTATTTGTCTCTTTCACTCTCATGAGTTTCTGCTTTCATCTGCCATGGGAGTCCAACATTAGGTATTTTCACTTCAACCACCAGCTATCTTCACTTCGTTAAGTGCTGAGGAGAAAACAATGCACCACGGAGTAATATAAGGAGACCGATCATGCTGTACTAAGCGCCTCGAGTTTTGACTGCGGTATCTGTACCATAATTCAAGTAGTGGCGCATGCGCACTGCGATATACTATCTCTTTTTTCACGGGAGAAAAAGAGATAGTAAAGCGCAGTGCGCATGCGCCAATATTTTAGACGCCTGAGGGAAGGCAGTAAATGTACAGTTTGCACCGTCAAAACGCATATATGGAGATCGGTCTCCTTATTATTACTCCGAGCAATGCACCAAATGCATGGGACAAAACCACGAAGTAGTATAAGGAGAGCCCACTCCCGGAAAATTTGGACGCGTGGATTCGGATTTAGTTAGTTTGCATCGCTCGTGGCGCCTCCTGCGGGAGCATGCATGCATATATACAGATCTACATATATATATATATATAGCCAACAGCCATACCACGCTGAAAAAACCAGTTCTCGTCAGATCACTAAAGTTAAGCAGCCTTGGGCGCGGTTAGCACTTGGATGGGTGACCATTCGAGAAAACTGAGTGCTGTTGGCACATCGTGGGTGTGGTGAGCCCACACTTGTAGTTATTTACTACAAGTTATCAACCTAGAAACACTACCCGAATCGGGTAGTGTCACGCCTACCCCGAAAGGGAAATGGCTTAATGGTATACATACATACATACAGGCAAACACATTCGTACAATCTGTGTTTCGTGACAAGCAATTATGCGTTTGTTTATACCCGGCCTACGCTATTGGCCCCGCCATTTGTAAATCTTGTATTTCAACGCTTTTCTGCAAGGGGCGCTGCGAACGATGCAAACTAACTAAATCCGAATCTATGCGTCCAAATTTTCCGAAGACCGAATGGGAGTGGGGTCTCCTTATGCTACTTCGTGGACAAAACCAGCCCCATGCATCGCCCCCACTTTTCTGATTTTCTTAGCGTTCGGCCAGTGAACTAATCCGACAGGTGGCGCTCCAATCAGGACGGCTGACATTTGTATTGTGTTGAATGGGCGAAACTTATAATTAATTAAATAAATGAGTTTTATCGGAGAAATTCATAATAAGAAGTCAAAAAGAATGTGTAGTACTATTCTCTCGTACCAACAGATCCGGATAATCCATTTTTAACCCACAGTAATTTTGGAAATTTCTAATTGAGAAAAAGAACAATTTTTTAATACGACGTGGCTATTTGTAACGCTAGCGGTACAAATAGTGTGGATATCTTATTCCTCCCGCTAGCGGTACAAATAGCGATTGCACCTCGGTGTGGCTATTTGTACCGCTAGCGGGAGAAATAACGTGGGTATGTTATTTAGCCCGCTAATTGTATGAATAGTAAGGGCATGTTGTTCAGGCCGCTAGTGGGATGAAAAATGGAAGTATATTTATTTAACCAACTAATTTTAGTCAGACCGTGCCCATTAGAAAATCGAAATGATGGTGTTATTTAATGATATTGAACTGAATGTCATTGCTTGCTATATAACCTCAATTTCTGAGCTCACAGGTCAATGGTGGCGTTAGTGATGGACGTTTACCACCGTGCTCGTGCTCGAGCATGAGCAAGACCGAGCATGCTCGGTCATGACCGAGCAAGAGCGGCCATTGTTTAATTTTAAGCAAAGGCAACGTGTTTAAACTATAAAAAATAATTGAAGTAAGAATTTGAGACATCTCCTTTATTCGTATATATTTTTCAGCTCTTAGAAATGTATATAATAATAAAATAAATAAAGAAATGCCTCTCTGACTGCTCGTAGCAGACGATAATTCAGGTAAAATGTTGGAATTTTGACGGGCTATATGAAATAATGTTTCAAAATATGTGGTTTATTTGATGAAAATGAAGTAAAGTTTGGAATTTGAAAGTGAATTATGAGATATTATGGCATCTTATACTTCGTGGTAAATAAATTAAGTGCAGGAAATATGAATTTTCAAGTGCTTTTTTATTAGCTTGTATAAATTAAACATTTTGGAATGTGCTTCATTATATAAAATTAGTATTTATACAATTATTATTTTATAATATAATTATTATATACAATTATTATCATTAGTCAGGTTCTGAACGTTTAACAACTCTAATAAAAAATTTATAAGGGTAAACCACTTTTTCATTTACTTGTTCCTTCAATTAATTTCCTTTATTGTTGAAAACATTCCCAAATTGTTTAATAGACCAGTGGAATTAGACAAAAAAATCGATTCAATTAACAAAAATTCCGAAGGTCTTTAACAAAATTATATACTTGTTTTTTTATATGTTGAACATAAAATACAATTTTGCAAAACGTGATTAGGTCGGCAATTTATTTAAAAAAATTAATTTGCAAAATTTGCCCTCCATTGCTCCACGAAAATTCAAAACATTTTGAAAACTTGAGTGAGTAATTATAAACTCAGTCACTATCCTGTATTAAATTTGCAAAACGTTCGTGATACGACAACATTATTAATTATAAACAAATTATTATTTTATTAATCAATTCCCAGCGAAAATACCGAAGGTTTTGCAAAATGTTGTTTCTGCTTCTTTCCATTGAAAAGAAACTATTATATTATTTGCAAAACTGTATGCATAACGCAAATTATCGTTTTTTAAATTAATTTTGCATTTTTTGCAATTTGACTCATAAAATTCCTGCGAGAATTGCAAATGTTGCATTTTTGGGTAGCAAGTGTTGGAAATGTCGAAATCTAAAAAAGATTAAATTTGCAAAACGTTGCACGACCGGCAATAATATTAAAATTGCAATTAAACAAATTAGGTACTTTGTTAAACTAGCCAAAAAATACAAACGCTTCGCAAATCGTACTGAGTGATAATTATCTTAGTACTAACATTATATTAGATTTTAAAACTATTTACTATTTGGCAACATTGATAATGATAAACAGACTTATTTTTTTTGTATTATTCCCAAGATTAAATTCTCAAGGTGTTGAAAAAGGAACCTCCCAATTTCTCTTGTTTGTTACAGGAATTCAAAGAAAAGAATTAATAAATATAATAGGTTTTTTTTTTCAATGTCCCAAAAAAAAAACAGTTACAAAACAGTGAAAATTCAGAAAAAACCAAGAACTCACGAATGGCCTTTGAAAAATTAAAAAAGGTAAACTATCTCAATCAACAACGGCGAAACTATAAATTTAAAAAAAATTTAATTTCTGAATATTATAATAGAAATTTTGTTTTAATAACTCAGTTATTGGAAGTTACACTTTTGCTGTTTGATGGAGCGCGTTGAAAGTAGAGTTTCAAACCTTCAGAACAAAAATGCTACTCTTGACTCGTTCCACAGATATATCAAATCAAAATTACGGTAGATGCGTTATAAAAATGGTCGTCTCTCGTCCCTCGACATGCAATACACTAAATAGTTACATGGGAGAAAAGGCAACATCGTTATTTTATTCACACTTGTCTTATAATATACAATTGTCTCCCAAATTGTCTCAATTTTCAAAATGAATTGAAATGTTTAATCATGCTCCCATTACCTTATAAAAATTATTTAAAAAAATTATTCACTTCTCAAAAATGTTCACTCGAAAATTATATATAATGCAATGGATCGTAGTATTCGTCCCACACTGCGTTATCGAATCAAAAAAACCAGTAAATCCGTTACAAACTATATGGAACTCTTCAATAGTAAGAAAAAATCCTTTTGCAACACCTTGAGAATTTAATCTGGGGGATAATTAAAAAAAAAGAAGTTTGTTTATCATTATCAATGTTGCCACGTAGTAAACAGTTTGCAAATCTAATATGATGTTAGTACTAAGTTAATTACCACTCAGTACGATTTGCGAAATGTTTGTATTTTTTTGCTAGTTTAACAAAGTACCTAATTTGTTTAATTGCAATTTTAATATTGTTGCCGGTCGTGCAAAGTTTTGAAAATGTAATATTTTTTAGATTTCGACATTTCCAACATTTGCTACCCAAAAACGCAACAATTGCAATTCTCGTAGGAACTTTATGAGTCGATTTGCAAAAAATGGAAAATCAATTTAAAAAACGATAATTTGCGTTATGTATTTAGTTTTGCAAATCATACAATAGTTACTTGTCAATGGAAAAAAGCAATTACAACATTTTGCAAAACCTTCGGTATTTTCGTTGGGGAGTGATTAACAAAATAATAATTTGTTTATAATCAATAATATTGTTGCATCACGAACTTATTGCAAATTTAATACAGGATAGAGACTGAGTTTATAATAACTCATTCAAGTTTGCAAAATGTTTTGAATTTTCGTGGAACAATGGAGGGCAGGTTTTTCAAATTAATTTTTTTAAGCAAATTGCCGACCCGATCGCGTTTTGCAAAATTTTATTTTATGTTCAATATATGAAAAAACAAATATACAATTATTTTGTAGACCTGCAGAATTTGTGTAAATTGATTAGCTATTTCCACTGGCCTATGAATACAATTTAAATGTATTCATATTCTTATTTCTAAACACATGACATAAAAAAATACATACATACTACTTAAAGTACTTGCCAGAAATAATTGCAGTACTTCAATCTCAAACTCCAGTCATGTAAAATTAAGTAATTAATGTTAGAAGTGTTAAATTTATTACAAAATATACTAATTCAATTTATTTGAATAAAATAATCGTAATATTTATAGAATAGAATTTCAAATAGCCCGCTAAATTCAGCCATTTTCTCCCAATAGTCGTCTGCTACTAACAGTCAGATGTACATTTTTTATATATTTTCAATTTTCTACATCTTTCTAGATACTGAAATGTGGTCTTTATTAGAATAACAGGTTTAACTGTGTAGTGCAGCTATTTTTATTACCAACATACATTCCATTTATAAGAAATTAGAGAATGACCAGTCCTGCTCGCTTGTGCACGGTCATGACTAGTGATGGGCGCTGCTCGGTATTTCACAGTCATGACGGTAAATGTTGGTAAAACGCGGTCAGACCAAAATATTTCCACCAGAAAAGGTTTTTTTTTATAGAGAAAAGCGAGTTAGTTGTTAGGACATACCCTATACTAAACTTGCACAAAAAGTTTTTCGGTTCTAAATGTTCCAGTTATTCTCAAAGTAATAAAAATTCCAAAAAGCTGAGCATAGCAGACGACACTTTTGACAGTTTCGCGCGAGTTTCGAGGAGAATTTGAAAATGACACTTTACAAATTTACAAATTACATTGAAAATTTGTTGCATTTACTAAGTAATATTTTTAAAATAATATTTATTAGTATGCTAAGTTATTTTAAATATCATTTCAATGAATATGTCACTTAAACATTAAGTTAAGTACTGTGTATCTTATAGGTTATATTCCCTAAATGAAAATACTGTTTTTTTGTCTTTAAATAAAATAACATTAATATCTAATTATTATGAATTTAGATTTATGAGTAATTTGTGTAAATAATTTATTATTGTTTATATGTGACGAAATTCAATAAGGCAATTATTGTAATTAAAAATGGGAACAATGACAATACAAATAATAACAAATAATACATTATTTACCAAAATTACTGATAAATCTAAATTCATAATAATTAGATATCAATTTTATGTTATTTAAAGACAAAAAAACAGTATTTTCATTTAGGGAATATAACCTATACGATACACAGTTCTTAACTTAATATTTAAGTGTCATATTCATTGAAATGTTATTCAAAATAACTTAACACACTACTAAATATTATTTTAAAAATATTACTTAATAAATGCAACAGATTTTCAATGTAATTTGTCAATTTGTAAAGTGTCATTTTCAAATTCCTCTCGAAACTCGCGTGGAACTGTCAAAAGTGGCGTCTGCTATGCTCAGCTTTTTCGCATTTTTATAACTTTGAGAATAACTGGAACATTTAGAACCGAACAACTTTTTGTACAAGTTTAGCATAGGGTATGTCCTGACAACTAAACCACTTTTTTCTATAAAAAAATCTTTCCTGTTGGAGATATTTGGGTCTGACCGCGTTTTACCAACTTTTACCGTCATGACCGGACATTACCGGTCAGGTCAGGTATTACCACAGTCAGGCCGAGCAGTGCCCATCACTAGTCATGACCGAGCAAAAGCGAGCATGCTCGAGCAAAAAATGCACATCACTAAGTATAAGGAGACCCCACCCCATGCACAATTCGTTTCTACAAATTGTTTTGGATAAGGTATTTCGCATTCGAGTAAAATATTTTTTGCCACTAGTCCTAACTAATTATGATGAAAATAGTGATAAGCGAGATTAGGACGAGTACTTTGATTATTGTTTAAATGTTTATTAATAACATTTCTTATTGAGCCCGCTAGCCGCATGGAAAATACTGATTTTATTCAGTGATCAAGGAATCGAAATGATGGTGTTATGGAATGATATTGAATTATTGAAGGCATTGGTTGCTATATAATCTCAATTTCTGAGCTGACACTCGACAGGTCTGACAGGTGCGACAGGTAAATGGTGGCGTTAAGTGGCAAGCGGCGTAATTATGGTTCGGCGGGAAATTTAATATTATTTATGGGTGAAAATGAACACAATGCGTTTCTACAAATTTGTTTGGATAAGGTATTTCGCATTCGATTAAAATATTTTTTGCCATTAGTCTTAACCCTAATTATGATGAAAATAGTTATAAGCGAGAATTTTTTAGGTTGTAAAATTAAACAAATTTTCTTTTATCAATCGATCTTTAACCGTTTGATGGTGTTTGTTAGGTATTCTGTTAGCAAATTTTAATAATTGAAATTTATTATTAATTTTTAATTAAATAATTCCTTCACTTGCGGTTTTATAATTTTTGCAAGCACTTGTGAAATATTTTAACACAGAAATATACTAGTAAAAAATCAAAAATAATTCTATTACATACTAAATGCGAAATTCGGGAATTTTCTGTGCTTCTAATTTCGAATCCTGGATCTTTATCTTTTTTCTAGTGTTTAAAATCAAAATCGTATAAATTCAGATCAATTTGAAAGCAACATTATTGAAAATTACTAAATTAGGTGTAATTCAACATTTTTTTGTTTCAACCATAGAATATGGTTATTATATCGACAAGAAAATATTTGGTCGCCCACCAATTTTTTTTGTTATTTTAACTTGTATATATTCTATAATAATATGTCATAAAAATATATTATGGAATTTACGAAAGTGTTGCATTTCAGTTTGTTATAGTGTGTGTTAATTTCAATTATACTCTGCATTACAGGTACGCATACAATTATACATAATTAGAGCGTAATTTTTTTTATTATATAATCTATATGGTCGAGTTTATAAGTTCACTGACATTCTGTGAGCTTAGAACAAATATTTTTCGTGTGCCGCGAATCGAGACTAATGTTACTGAATAATGTTATTGAGAAAATTGGTTTTCCCCAGTCTCAAACTACCATGTCGATTTTAGACGTTTATGTTCCTTAGATCATACAAATTAATTAGTCTAGCTGATCTCAGGACTGGCATTGAGATCTTGTTTGTGAATGTTAGAATACGGTAGGTATAGTGGCTATTGTTGAGGGTACGGGGGACAAAGTAGACGATGCAAATTTGCGGGCTAATGGGACAGGGACGTCCGCGCAATTATGCTCGGGAATTTTTCCTTTTGTTAGATGCAGACCTATTTAACAAACGAAGTGAGAATTTTCATTTTGAGGAAAATGAAACGATTGGTCGAAATTATAAATTGAGATTTCAGAGGGAGACCAATGAGTACTTTGGTCTTTGAATCTAACTATGTATATTTCAGGGGGTAGGGCATTACTTCCTACGCTCCTCCGCCTCTGCTCCTGTTATTAACAACTTCTGTTCATATGCCCTAGCGCAAGAAACGGAAAGAGTCGGAAAGGAAGTACCGTTCCGATCCTTTCCGATTTCTATGTGAACTTTGCTTCCGTTTCTTTCCGAACGCTTTCTCTTTCCGAAGCTTTTACGAACTTTTTGCCGAAGTGTCGCACTGCGTTTACTTCGTTCTAATCCTTTCCGATTTTTTTCCGAATAAATGTCGCAGTGTCCCAATAGCTTATTCCGAATTTTCACCTGTGTCCCACTAGTTTATGTTCGTTCCGAATGTTTCCGATTTCTTTCAAAATAAATTTGCAATTTAAAATATAAATTGAATGATGTAATTATTATATATGTATATATATATATATATATATATATTTATTTTTAAATAAATGAATATAATAAATAATAACATATAATTTACTAAAAACATGACATTTTTTTAAAAATCAAATGAATTGCAAAATAATTGAAATAAATAAATGTATAAATATAATGAAATATAAAAAGCAATATAAATAAAATAAATAATAAATATATTTTTATTCATGTTCTTATTATATATATTCCGAAATTTTCAAACAAATATTTGAATTTTTAAGGAAATCTTCAACCTGTTACGCACCGTCCTGGTACGTAATTCCATTTTGTATTCAACTAATTCAAAATCAAATTCACCTCTCCAGGAACATATACACCACGTAAGCATTTCTTTTTTTAAAGCATAAGCCAACATGAACATTCCTTCACCCATGCCAATAAGTTAGGGTAAGATAGAAAGACGTGAGAACTAGAGAGAAGGAAAGAGAGAAGACGATAACACGAATCATTGCAAGGAGAGTACACATGCGAACACCGTTTGTGTGTCGATTCTGCAAATCAGCTTAGTGCACCCAGATTAGAAACGGTGAGTCGGGCCCAGTGCAGTTCCCTACGAAGTGCGACGGTCCAGGGAAAAGTGTGAACCTGACAAGTTGCATCCCATCCCAAAAAAACAAGAAATCTAATCCTTGCCCGCTCCTTCCTTCTCTCTGGCGAATGAAGTGTGGCGGTAGCTATAAGTTAGGGTAAGTCCAAAATTGAAATTACTTTGTAATCTTAGTTATTCGGAATTTCACCATCTGTTACTTATTTCATTATCTTTTCATTTGAATAAATTAAAATGAAACTAGAGTCAGTGCGTTGGTTATTCAACAGAAAATCCTTTTCATCATTAAAATTCAACGGTAGCATGACAGACGAAAAAGGGAACATCTTGAATTAATAAGATGGTAGACACAATCCCACAAAATTAAACAAATTAATCAATTAATTTGGCAGCTTGAACCTCCGGTACATTATTTAATAGTTAAGCTCTTTCACAGGTTTTTTTTTTTTTAAATTGATAATTATTATCTCGCACGTAACAAGCTGATGGTGGCAGCGGAATGACATAGGATTACACTCCTTTTTCATTCCTGTCACGCTACCGTTTACTCGGAATTTTACAAAATCCATTTTTCAATCTGATTGATCTGTAAAATGATGAAAAAGGTTTTCAAATGTTCACAAGAAATTTTGGTTTAACTTTCGACAGTGAAATTTTTATTTAGATAGAAATATTGAGGGCTGAAGTTTTAAAAATTAATTTAAAATTCGGAAAATTCGAAATTAAAATCAAAGTGTGGAATGATATTGTTGAGTTCAACCATGTTTCCTCAGAATATCCCCACCACAATTTAATTTTTATTTGATTCTGTCAATTTCGAAGTAAAACATGAGCTGCTTTCAGCTCTTTGTTTTATTTGAATAGCAGAACAAATTTAAATTAAGTTATTCCTAAAAAAAAAAAAAATTTCAATTCAAGATCGCATAAATTGAATTAAAACATGAGCTGCATTTAGCCCTTGGTTTTATTCAAGTAGCAGCTTGAGTTGTTATTTATTTTTGTTACCTTCAAAAATTTAACTCTGATTCTATTGCGTAAGTTGAATTAAAATATGAGCTGCTTTTAGCTCTTGCTTTTTACTTAACTAGCAATTAGAATCTAAATTTCATTTTTGATATTTCCAATCTAATTTTAATTTCTCTAAGGTTGAATTAAAACATGAGCTGCTTTTAGCTCTTGATTTTTATTTAACTACAGAAATTAAAAATTAGATCAATTCCATCTGGATAGTTACAAGCTTAATTTTTCTAGAATAAATGAATGCTGCTTTTAGCTTTTACTTTGTTTGATTTCTGGTTTAATTGGGTTTAGAACATCCATCGTTTCCTCAGAAATTTATATTTTGAATTAAGCTTAATCAAAGTGACTCAAAATTTGAGCTGTTTTAGCCCTTGCTTTTGTTTCACGTTAAGAGCCAAATTCATAATGTTATTTTATGAAGAAATGTCAACTATGGGTTAATGAAACTTTGTGTCCTGCGCTAATCAGACTAAAACCTGAGCTGTTTTAGCTCCTGGGTTTTCTGCGCGTCGTGGTTCGTGAAGCATCATTACTTTTAGTTATTCAATTGAATACACAGGGTCGAGTATTTTAAGGAAAGTAAATTTGAGATAATTGATGTCAGTATTTAATTTTCTTGTGACATTTAATTTTGACTATTAGAAGGGCGTGTGATAAATAGTCAATTAACAAATTAATATTAGTGCCTTAGACCAATTGAAAATAAATTCTACTATTATTTGGAGGCTAATAATCCTTTGATAGTAACATTTAGCAACTAATAGTAAGGCCTCATGCGGCATACATAGTTGTATTAAAATAGGTCTTAAGCGGCATAACAACAAATTGTTAATTAAAATGACGTAATTGCCTAATAGCAGTCTTAAGAAAAGTTGAGTATCCAATGCCAATTTATAGTGCGAAATTATTTCCATTATGTCAGCGATCACATGTGTCAGGTGAAATTTATAACGTGTGTTGTTATGTATGCACGTTAATGTGCTAGAGAGTGCTCACAGCGAAGTGATAAGCAGTAGTAGAGAGAGAGAGAGAGCGAGAGAAGCGCGTCCCATGCCTAACATCTCCCCTCCTCGCAAATCAGCACATAGAAAAAAGCATGCTTTGCAAGAAAAATACACGGACGAATACGTTAAAAGCACAGACAATTCGGTGCGAGTTAAGGAAAGTGAACTAATGATTAGGCCAGTTCAGGACGTAGCCTTGACGGCGTTCATTCGCGGACTTCCAGACGATATGGCGACCTTTGTGGATACGAGTCGACCAAAGGACTTAGCGGAAGCATACGAGTATGCTTTACATGTCGAAGAAGTGAAGAAGTATAACTCCACTTCAGAGTTATCGGTCTCAACCTATAGGGTGGCACAACAAGCCCCCTTGGCTGTGATAAATAAAATGGATAAAGCGGAAGGAGCCACACATACAAGCCCATGGCCTCACTATAGGGAAAAGTCTTTACACCCCGAGCAGAAAGGTATTCTAAATGTACCTAACATGAAAAATGCGATGTTCAATTCGGTATACCCTTCGCCAATGTTTCAACAAGTCCCTGGATACCCTCCTGGCTATCCCTGCCCACCTTTCCCATACACAGGATATCCTTTTCCATATCCATATTACCCGTACATGCCGTACGTGGATTCTGAAACAAAGAAAAGAGACGCAAATTTGCCACGGTCAGCATCGCCTGGGCCTTCTGGCAGCAAGAATCAGAAAAATTTAAACATCAATCTAGCTCGTCAGCAGGACGCCCCGACGAGCTCGAAGTCTCAGGAGCGTCCACGAACTGTGAAGGATCTGGAGAACTCCACAGGGTGTTCCGAACACGGGACAAACTAGAAGATTCCCCGGTAATCATGCTGATGTCCACGGAATTTCGCAATCCGAAGGCATCCTTCCTGGTCGATCCAGGATCAGGGGTCAATCTGATAAAACTTTAAGCGTTACAAGAAGAACTCGTGATTCCACCGAACAAACTTACTACAATGTATGGAATAACCGAGCACGGAGTAAAAAACCCTAGGTACACTCGAAATTTTAGTTTTAGGGGCCCCGCCAGAATTCTACGTGGTAAGAAATAATTTCCCTATCTCTACGGATGGAATTCTGGGCCGACCTTTTCTCCGACAGGAGCAAGTCGAAATGTCCTTTAGACACAATACTATTGTCACGGTCTCTAACCCAGTAACACCAATTCCGTTTGTAGACGAAGAATCCAAGGCAGCAAAAAAAAATTAAAATCGGAAATTAAACCGTTTGCTCGCATATTAAGGATTCAACCTCGAACTCGTCAAGCAATCGCGCTAGATGTATCAAATCCCGAAGTACGAGAGGGGTACCTACCCCGTATCAAGACTCCAGACGGAATCTATTTAGGTGAGGCTGCAGTCACGAATGAAAATGGGAAATGTCATGTATTAGTCATCAACACTACTGAAGAGGTAGTCGAGCTAGCCCTTCCCCCTCAAGAAATCATCCCCTTTGAATACTATAAAATTCAAGGGGAAGAATCTTCTGATTCAGAGCCAACGGAATCGGATGAAGATGTAGCTAAGAAGGAGCAAACCCGCGCGGGGCGCGTATTTAACAGTCTATACCTATCCCATTTAAATGATGAAGAAAAAGAATACGTCGCCCAATGGACAAATGAATTTCCGGATATATTTAATTTAAATGGCGAAAAACTAACTGCAACCCACTTGGTTCAACACCGAATACCCGTGACTGAAAATATAGTCATACAAAGAAAACAATATAGACGGGCACAGGATTCAGCCGAAGATGTACGACAAGCAGTCGAAAAACAACTCAAGAGCGGAATCATTGGCCCATCAAAATCACCCTATAATTCACCACTAATGATAATCCCTAAGAAACCTGATGCCACAGGACAAAGAAAATACCGGGTTGTCATCGATTATAGGGCACTCAACGAAAAAGTCATTGGGGATGCATACCCCTTGCCAAATATTACAGAAATACTGGACCATCTTGGGAAGGTACAGTACTTCTCTGTCTTTGATTTGGCGAGCGGATATCACCAAATTGAAACGCACCCCAACGATCGAGCGAAAACGG
This sequence comes from Andricus curvator, assembly GCA_932195095.1. Lineage (NCBI taxonomy): Eukaryota > Metazoa > Arthropoda > Insecta > Hymenoptera > Cynipidae > Andricus > Andricus curvator. The sequence goes on from CAKNYM010050856.1 coordinate 66,426, forward strand.
CTTTCTCTACACCGCAAGGTCATTTTGAGTACCTCCGAATGCCAATGGGCATCAAAAATGCCCCGGCAACCTTTCAACGTCTAATGGACGAAGTATTGAAAGGAATGCATGGTACGGAGGCCTTCATATATCTTGACGACGTAGTGCTGTTCTCAGAAACGCTTGAGGAACACCACACGAAGGCAAAACGCCTTTTCACACGCTTACGGCAAGCAAACCTAAAGTTGCAGCCAGATAAGTGTGATATCTTGCGAAAAGAAGTGGCATATCTAGGTCACATAATTGGACGGAATGGAGTCGAACCTAACCCATCCAAGATAAGAGCGATAAGAAATTTCTCCACTCCCTGCAAGGTAAAGGCTGTCCGTCAATTCTTGGGACTATCTGGTTATTATAGGCGATTCATTCAAGACTACGCCAAGTTAGCCAAGCCCTTGAATGATCTCCTCAAGAAAAATATTGAATGGAGATGGGAAAAAGAACATCAGCAAAGTTTCGATAAAATACGAAATTACCTTTGTCAAGAGCCTATCCTTAAATATCCGGACTTCAAAAAGAAATTCAAACTCACCACAGAGGCCTCGGAGTATGCTGTGGGAGCCATTCTATCACAAGAAAAGGATGGGATGGACATGCCTATCGCCTATTACTCCAAAGCAATGAGCGCTTGTGAAATAAGCTACGATAAGGAGGAAAAGGAGTGCCTGTCGGTACTATATGGAGTACAAAACTTCCGGCCCTACCTTTACGGGAGGAAATTTATATTAGCATGCGATCATCAGCCCATTCACTGGATGCTCTATGTGGAGGACCCGGGCGCCAGACTTCTTAAGTGGCGAATGAAATTGAAAAACTACTATTTTACTTTCGAATACAAGAAGGGAAAATTAAATCGCTGGGTCGAGGCCCTGTCTCAAAATCCAGTGGTCGATGAGCAATCCACTTCCAGGTCAGGTAGGTCGGAATCAGGTGAAGATCGCGACAATTCAATAACTAATGCTCTTCAGAAAAAAATGAACCTTTCGGCCAACGACGATGTACTTAGAGCCAACCTCACACGAGTGTTGCCTATACACACGCGTTCCTCAACAGTTAAGGAACAAACGAAAGAATCCAGTCAGAGCAAGTCACTTCCCCCAGCGCGAAAGGAATCACAACCCCTGGCGACAGCTTCGAAAAAGCCGACCATCGTTAGGTCTAACCAGTTCAAACCTAGTAAAATGAAATCGGGCACTCTGCCCAAGATACCCGCGAATTCAAATACCAAAACCCCGGCAGAACATCAGCGGAATCCGAAAGCAAATGCAAGGCCATGTCTAAGCCTAGACGACAGTTTTCGGCCTCCGAGCGGCTTTAAGGCACCTAACATGGACGAAAGCACAATTGCATCAAGGCTACGAAATCGCAACCTTAGACTTAAAATCACAAAAACTCCCTCTCCCAGTGAAGAGTCCTCTTCATCTGAATCATCATCTGAAGAAGGGGATAATGAGGATTCTGATGCCCCCGTCTTTAGGAAGAGTCGAAGCGTCCTGCCAGACGTAGGACCTGCGCAATTGACCCAGAAAGGCAATGGTCCACCTAAAAGCGCACCACTGCGTTTAACCCCAAAGGCTCCATGGATACCTCCCTTATGCGACCCCTTTGTTGATGTATACATAGACGGGGCAAGCGTTCCTGATTCGAAAGGCAACTCTCGAGCTGGAATTGGCGTATGGTTTGGCCGAAACCATCCGATAAACGTCTCGCAAGCAGTTACAGGACGCCAAACAAACAATGCGGCGGAAATCAAAGCGGCCACGATAGCCGCTCAGAGGGCCACAGGCGCAGGAATCCAACAGCTTAGAATTAATACAGATTCCAAGTTCCTCATCGACAGTGCAACCGTCTGGATGCCTAAATGGGAAAAGAACGGCTGGGAAAGTGCAGCACGAAAGCCCGTTGTCAACAAAGCCGAATTCTTAGAACTAAAAGGCCACCAAGGGATCGAAAGAAATGAAGAAGCGGATAAATTGGCGAAAGAGGGAACAGAGCAAGATTCCGTACAAGAAACTAGCACCTTCCAGACAGAACCCTTAGGTTTTCATCATGAGGACTCTACACCTCCCTCACAAGTCATCGTGGATATCAACCCACCTCAAATGGACAGCGAAGACAGCGATGTCGATGAGATTCGCAGTCTTAATTCGAAGGATTTAGAAAAATCCTTAAACAAGTTTAATGAATCCCTTGCCGAGCACCAATCTTGGTTCTGGGATAACGAAGTTGTTGATTCCGTTATTCAAATTCCTTGCACTCATATATCTGAAGGTGAAAATGATGAAGAACTTTTGGAAGAATTGAAAAAGCAAGATCCCTGCGGAGAATTTGATGGTGATGACTTCACGCTCAAGGTGAACAGCTTCCTAAAGGCTTTTGAGGAACATCAAAAATCACTGCAGGAAGTCAACAACTTAAATAAACCAGATGTCCATACAACCTTAGGCTGTAGCAATGTCGTCACACCCCAGCGACGAAGTACCGTGCGTTTTGCGGGCGTTCCCGAAGAAATTAATTCTCCTCAGATAAAGGACCCTGTATCACGGCAATCACGCTTCACAATCCCCTTGCCTTCCGTAGCACCTGTAGCATGGTCAACACCCTTTGCGAAGACAACGAGTGGGGAGGAAGAGCTGATAAAGTCCAATAGGAGGAAAAGAAGATTATCAACCACGAAGATTACAATGTTCTAAACCTGCCCAAGAGATAACATTGACATCACCATTTTCAAGACTGAACCTTGAGGTACCTTATATAGACCCACCTACACCACAGGATGAAAGAGAAGGATCCTCAGAAATGTGCTTAGATGCAAATGAGGCTTCTAACATATCCGTCAATGGAAAGAGCCATTGACATATCGCCGCGACAATTTCGCCCATTTTATTTCAGCAGACTGTGAACCTACGAACTCGATCGCCAAGCTCCTGGTGGCTACCGATCGTCTTGATCTGCAAGACCTCTGGGAAAGGCGACCTCAGAAGGGACAAATCCTGGTCACTCCTAACGGTCGATACAAGACGTATTCTATCGTTGTAAAAACGAGAAATTTCGATGAACTTGACTGGAATGACGTGATTGCTGGACTAAAGAACCTTCGCTTCGCTCTAGAAAAAGATGAGCAGAAAACATGCCGTATTGCAAATTCGGGAGACTTGCTTGGTTCGCTGCCCCAAGATAAAATGCGCGACACTTTGGCTCCTATTCTCCGGGGTGGTAATATCCAGATCACCCTTTGTCATGGTAGAATTGAAGTGCCCCCGGAAGACTTAAGACAAGAAATAATAAGGGAAGGTCACGAGAGTTTAGTGGGAGGACACAAAGGCGTGACAAAAACATATAGACGCGTCCGAGAACGATTGACATGGCCTGGCCTGCGGGACCAAATAAACAGCTACATACGAAATTGTCGTAGTTCTCTGGAGAATAAACTCATGCGAGCCCGTACACACGCGCCAATGGTGATTACCGATACACCATTTGGCGTATTTGACAAAGTGTCAATTGACACTGTAGGAAAACTCCCTACAACGCCGAATGGGAACCGGCATATACTAACTATGCAGGACAACTTCAGCAAGTATTGCATAGCGGTACCCATTCCAGATGTTAAAACAACCACCATCACACATGCCGTTGCTACTCACCTCTTCTCTCTATACGGTGCCCCGAAGTGCATCCTGAGTGATCGAGGAGGAGCATTTGTGAGTAAGATGATGCGGAAAATGGAGAAACTTTTCAACGTAAAACAATTGACGACTTCCGGGTATCGTCCCCAAACGAATGGATCCCTGGAGAGAAGCCACATAGTTTTAACAGATTATATAAAACATTGCGCGAATGATTATGACGACTGGGACAAAATGCTTCCATTCGCCATGTTTGCGTACAACACGTCGGTTCATGAGGCGACGGAATTTACTCCCTACGAATTAGTCTTCGGAAGAACCGCACGGGTACCCACCTCGTTTCCATCTGATGACCACCTGGAAACTTATGGCACCTACTTGCATGACCTAATCGTTTGATTGAACGAGATTCAGAAAATCGCCGCAAGGAATCTCCTTGATGCAAAGGAAAGATCAAAGAAACACTATGATCAAAAGGCTAGGCCGCTAAACGCGAAAGTGAACGATCTAGTATACGTGCTGAAGGATGTACGCAATGGAAAATTTGATTCGCGAAGTCATGGTCCATATAAGGTCGTAGGACTAACCGAAAACCATAACGTAATTCTAGAAAGTGAAGATGGCTCGTGATTTATGAAACATGCCGACAAGCTTAAGGTAGTTAAGATTTAAGCCGGTTAAAAGAATGGAAACAAAATATGAATTTCTCCTTATGTACATAAAGCAACTGTGCAATTACGAATAGGAATCTTAAAGAAATTAAGCCAACCTTAGAGTATTTTGTGAAACAAGGTAAACACAGGCATTAAGACTAAAGCTAGAAAAGAAAGAAAAAAAAATTGAAAATATATATCAAATTTGAATAAGTTCAATGAAGTTCGGGATTACCCAGGAATGATCTTGTTCCAAAATAATTCCGGGGTGGTGAACCGCTAAATTGTTTTCTTTTAATCTCTATGATTTTCCCTAATTTATTCAGAGCGTAATAAAATTTACTACTAAATAACTTTGATAGTAATTTTCAAGAACTCTTTATTAAAGACATACAGAATCATTTATTCCGAAATGGTTCTGGGGTGGGGATTAAAATCTTGTCCATCGTAACCCAAAAATAAGGGTGGTGAAAATACCGAAACACATGCCGATGCTTTTTTTCAATGTGTATTTACTGCTCCTACCTTTGAATAAATCCTAGACTGTAATCAAGTGTAATTAATTTAAAGGTATAAGTACATTTTAAATGATAAAGGTTAAATTAGTTAAATTAAAGTGTATCCAAACGCAACTTCTGTTCATAGGGAAGAAAATAAAAGCAGAATTTTTCAATTGTCCTAAAATGTATGGCCCGTGTCTTTGGATCCTTCTATGTTATGTGTATGCAGCGACGGGCATTGAACAGGGCGAACATCTGTACAGGATCACTCCCCTCACCAGCAGAACCGGAATCTACTACGAGAAGGGCGAAGGAGTGTTAGTGCCTGGAGACTCACCATTTTTATGGACGTTCAAAAATACCAGAATTTCCTAGAGACATATGGACGCAGAACCAAATCTCTACTGGAAAATTGCAAAATGACACTCGGCGATGACTGCATCAACATCTTCGAATCTTGCCAATTGACTAGAAAACATGATGTTGCTGAAAATACCAAACCTACCGACGAACATCAGACAACGAAGAGCATCCCCGATGCTAGGATTTCTTGGTGGAATAATCGGACCTGTTGCAGGACTTGTCACCTATGATGATGAACAAGTATTAGACGCAAAAATCAACGAAATAAATGATGCAAAAAGAATTTATCTCACCTCATTGGGCAACAAACTCATGTTTTGAGGGCTAATCTCGAGCAAATTCATCGAATAGAAGAAAATGAAGAAAGGAAGCTTAATCAGTTTAAACTTGATTTAACCAATACTGCAGTGGTGGTCAATCAAATTAGAGAATAAACTACACAAACACTTTAAATGAAATGTTGAGAATGATGGGCGCTGGATTGGATAGCTACACAAGATCAGCCGATCAGCTCCTAGATGCCATATACGACGCCAGAAGAGGACATCTACATTCCTCTCTGTTAACCACTAACCAACTAGAAGTTGTTTATCGAGATGTACAGGATCATGCTCCCAAACTCATGTTTCCTACTCGAGGACCAAAAGTCAATATCGAGGAATTGGCACGATTATCAACATCAACGATCATGGTGAGGAATGGATCTTTAAGGTTCGTACTGGATATACCACTTCTCGACAAAACAGATTATCAACTCTACCAAATTCATTCCATACCCGTACCTCAAGAAATATTTGAAACCAACTCTGGCCGGGCGTATATAAATTCTAAGTCTAGATATATCGCCGTAGATGAAGCTCAGAGAACCTACATCCTAATGACAGAAGATCAATTCTTGAAATGTAAGTACCTTCAGCAATATCATATTTGCAAGGGAGATCTTATCATCTACGAGACCCCGTCCAGTAAAACTTGCGAAAGTGAGATGCTGCTCCACCCAGCACAAGACACGTTTAAAATCTGTGATATCAAAATTTTATACCAGAGCGACCCATATTGGATCAAGTTGAAGACTTTAGCGGGATGGATTTACTCTCTCGACAGGGAGCAGTCAGCAGAAATAATCTGCCCAATGCAACCCTTAATAAAAATTCAGTTATCAAAATTAGGCATAGTCCAATTAGCTCCAGGCTGTATATTGAAAACAGAGTCCGAAATTTTAACCAGTCTTTCAGTCAATCCACATTCTACAGAGTTCCTTTATGAGCCAACACTACATTTAGACCTGAGAAAAATATCACCTATCGTCGGACACAATAACAAGAAAATCAACATCACGAAATTAATGATTACGACGTCATCAAAAGAAGATGTTACCTATCGACAAAATTACAAAAATGAAGAATCCTTATGGCAGATCGAGAAGAAATTAGAGGAATTCAGTGATCGCAAGGCCTTCCGCAAAAATCATTTAACCCTTACTCATGGGTCATATGTTGGATTAGGATTAATAACAACCCTGGGACTAATAACCTATTTTTATCACTCTAAAATCTCAATAATTATATTAGCCTGTGTCGCTTGTATTAGGAGAATGCGATCTAGGAGGTCCAGTATTAGTGACATTAAACGAAATACTCAAAATTTCGAAGAAGCTGACCTCGGACAACACCATGAAGATGCGTTAGAATTACCAACAATAGCTCCAAGAGCCACTAACACGAATTCAAATCAGATCCTCTCCAAGGAAATCATCCAGCGGGCTCCTGAAAAAACAGCCAATACTTCAGAAGTATCGGGCATGCCCTTGCCCAAAGTACAACTACCGGTGCAAACACTTCAACCCATGTGAAGTGATCAGTGATTGTGAGTGATCCCTATAAAACAAAAGAGAAGAAAGCCCCTAAGTGTTAATATGCAAAAAGTCCAAAATTTCAAAAGTGGCTAGCATTAAATGTTAATTACATTACTTTTGGATATAAAGACTAAGGCGCTTATGTAAATGGAGAATTCAAAAATTCACTAATAAGCACGTATATATATTATTTTACGTATATTATTATATGATATTACATGTTCCGAAAATATATCTTATAAGTTTATTACCTGCTTACATAACTCAGAAATTTTACTGTAAGGAAAGATTTTAATCCAACTAGCATGAGAAAGGACTGTTCCATTTGACCCAGTTATCGAGGACAATAACCAAAATTTCCAGGGTGGGGTTGTTACGAACCGTCCTGGTACGTAATTCCATTTTGTATTCAACTAATTCAAAATCAAATTCAACTCTCCAGGAACATATACACCACGTAAGCATTTCTTTTTTTAAAGCATAAGCCAGCATGAACATTCCTTCACCCATGCCAATAAGTTAGGGTAAGATAGAAAGACGTGAGAACTAGAGAGAAGGAAAGAGAGAAGACGATAACACGAATCATTGCAAGGAGAGTACACATACGAACACCGTTTGCCGCTTCTACCTATGCACTACTACACCTAACGATTCGCTTGCGGTGCGAGTGCAGTTCCTTATCTTCCAACGTCCTTCCTATGTAAACAAATGATTTATTTTTACAGCGGATCTACATAAACTATAATAATTAACCCTTAATAATAATACATAAATCAGCTTTGTCTAATTAACAATTCGTACTATTACAAAATGTTTTCAAAATTATTAATTATTAATTTCATACTGAAATAAATAAACTAAATTGAGAATAATTAATAACCAATACCCAGTTAAATTCAAATTATAACTTAAAAAAAAAATTAAATTAAAGGAATCAAACATGAGCGACTGATCAAACAAGTGTACAAAGGTAAAGTAAATGGCAGAATGCCTAGAGGTAGACCGCCGAAAGAATGGTTAGAATCGGTAAATGAGACATTAATCCGAAGAGACGTAAGAAGCCATAGAAACACAAGAGCTTGAATGAAAAAATGCATGGACGTGAAGGAAGCTAGAGTAGTATGCCAGGACAGAAAAGTGTGGCGACAAATAGTTTGTAAACAGAGTGACAATAGAATGAATGAAGCCTGAAACAAAGACCTTGGATTCTAATGGGCCCAAGTGGGGAACCATACATAACAATTTTGTGAGGCTCTTCACTTGGGGTGATCGCTAGAGAGATTGATCAGCAACCTGGGTCGGAGCAGTGTTGCGGAATAAACGTGTCATTTAAATAAATAACACGAGAATTCCAGATCAATCTAAAATATCTATACCTAACACCTATACACCTATCTACTTTGCACCTATATAACTATCTAACCTATACCTATATACTCTATACCAACACACCCATATACCCAATACTATCTTCCAACCGAGCAAGTCACGCCTACCCCGAAAGGGAAATGGCTTAATGGTATAATAATATAATAAACATGTCTCTAAGTCACGTTATGAGAGTCAGCATTTTTCAGAAGTCAGCGATTCACAATATAGCTTCCTTCCATGGGTCTCTTCCAAATTGTCGCTTGACAGCGATCATCCAATCAAAATTAGCAATGTTCGCAAAAATGCCCTACCTCACCTATGCATTCGTACCTTCGAGTCGGTCATACTCAAAATTCTCAAGGCAGTTCTTTACTACTTCTTGTACCGACTAGAAGTACTAAGGAATCCGGAAAAACACGGTTTCTCTTGCCCGTCTGCACTCGACGCGTAACTAAGCTGGGCCGCAACGTCATTAATAATTAAAGTTAGTCATTGGCCAGGAACGACGTTTTCAAACGATATCACTGACCCGACCCCTTATTTTTGATTAGATATCAACGGACTCACGTTTCTATCAAATTCGGACGAACCGGGACGGCATCGAATGACGGCATCATCGGACCTAATTTGACCAATTTAATTGACTTGCCCAGACAGATCTACGAACGGACGTAAAATACTTTCGGATCTTTAGTCGACGGAAGACAGAACACGAATTCAAGTGACGTAACGACGTACAGACGTGTAGCCACTTAAATTCAAAACCAGCAGAGTTCGTTTCCTACCGTGAAGGACGTGTCGATTCTGCAAATCAGCTTAGTGCACCCAGATTAGAAACGGTGAGTCGGGCGCAGTGCAGTTCCCTACGAAGTGCGACGGTCCAGGGAAAAGTGTGAACCTGACAAGTTGCATCCCATCCCAAAAAAACAAGAAATCTAATCCTTGCCCGCTCCTTCCTTCTCTCTGGCGAATGAAGTGTGGCGGTAACTATAAGTTAGGGTAAGTCCAAAATTGAAATTACTTTGTAATCTTGGTTATTCGGAATTTCACCATCTGTTATTTATTTCATTATCTTTTCATTTGAATAAATTAAAATGAAACTAGAGTCAGTGCGTTGGTTATTCAACAGAAAATCCTTTTCATCATTAAAATTCAACGGTAGCATGACAGCCGAAAAAGGGAACATCTGGAATTAATAAGATGGTAGTCACGATCCCACAAAATTAAACAAATTAATAAATTAATTTGGCAGCTTGAACCTCCGGTACATTCTTTCATAGTTAAGCTCTTTCACAGGTTTTTTTTAAAATTGATAATTATTATCTCGTACGTAACAAACCTAATAGTTAAACTTTCAACCAAAGAAATACATTTTTAACCAAAATGATGAATATTAGTCATAAACAAGATCAATATTCTATCACAAAAAGACGAACTTTCAATGAAATACAGGAATTTTTAATCAAATAGTTGAATTTTCAATTGAATAATATAAATTTTTAACCAAATATGAAATTTTTCAAACAAAAAGACAATTCTCCACAAATTATGGTTAAATTATGAAAAAAAAAGATTTGTTAACTAAAATGATGGATCATCACCAAAAAAAATGTATGTTTAACAAAGTAGTTTTACTTTAAAATATAAGTGGTAGTATTTTCAATAGAAAAAGGTGGAACAGATTAATTTTCAATTAAACAGTTGTGATTTTTAACCAAAAAGATGCAAATTCTATCTAAATATATGAATTCTTACCCAAAAAAGACAAATTTTCAATAAAACAGTTGAATTTTCTACCAAAAAGAATGACTTTATAACAAAATTGCTGAATTTTCAACAAATTAATAAAATTCACTCCAATTTTCGAATTTTCTTCTTCTGAAAATAAACGGTCGTACAAAGATTTTTTCCTGATTACCTAGAAATAGGAAAATTTCATAACTATTAGGAAAGCCTTTTTTACTTCCACACTTCAAATATTTCATTTGCGCAACTATCATTCTTGATTACTGTACCTCCTTTTTTCATAAAATTGCTTTTTTGTATTGTAAAAAAAATGTACTGTATATGAGATATAATTTGTCCTAAGTTGGACTTGTAGAAGCATCACTTGGCTCCATTTTTATATTGACACTAAAAAAAAAAGATTTACTCCAAGAATAACTGCACAAAATAATGTTTGACTAAAAAAACTATGGGAAATTTGTATATCCGAAAATTTTTGTGATTCTAAACAAAAATCTTCGGAAAATCGCTATCAGCAGTATCTCTTGCATCGCCATTTTGTTTCTTCGATTTCATTCATATCGATTATGACAGGTATTCCATTGCACTGAACTCGATTGAACCAAAGATCATTTGAAACAAAGCAATTAAATGTGATTATATTTTTTGTGAGATCTACAAGAATCATTATCATTGGCAGAGCCCGTGCGGAAAATGCCTTTTTTAACCTTATTCAAAAAAACGCTCGTACCAGGCCCTGATAAGGTTGCCTGATTTAAAAATGTATATAACGGCCCTAATCATGTCCATAAATAAGGCCCGAATAGGCTACCCTTATTTTTAATTAAGGCAATCTGATAAAAGGCCGTATTGACGCCCCTGATCAGGTACGAATAAAGCCCGGATAGATTGCCCTTTTTATTAAGTAACGCAGTTTATTGAAACTTTTCATAATAATGATAATGATTAATAGTCGCTTTCGTAAAAAAAGGAAAAAATACATTAATTCATGTCGAATTTTTTTATCTAGTATATTAGATTTTTTTACAATAGTTTAACAATAATCTACGGTGCTCGCATCAAATTGGAAAGGGTGCTAAATATAAATGATACAAAAATCAAAGTAATAGAAAACATATTATTCGCATTAAACAGTGCCTTATTTAGGATTGCTACAATATCCCAATTTCTAAATTCTTCTAGGTATAAAACCAACCATACACGTAGAATAATAATTATGTTATGCAAAATAAATTTTGTTTCTAAATATATTTAAAATACATTTTAGTGGTGCTTTCAAGTCAAAAAGATAAATCATCAACCAAATAAATGAATGTTCAACTGAAATGATGAATCTTAAACCAAAAATAGTTGAATTTTCAACCCAAAAGATTAATTTTCGACCAAAAAAGACTCATTTTCAACAGAAGTACATGAACAAAGTACATGAATTTTTATCTAAAAAAACCAATTTTCAACCAAAATTAGAATACTTAAAATGTCAGAAAAATAAGTACTCAACCAAAAAGAAGCGAATTTCCAACAAAATAGTTTTTTTCTATAATTCGCGAAAAAGTGCCAGTTTTTCCACCTGTTTTTGGTGTAAAAAGTGATCGATTTTTGGTCGATGACGTGGCGCATGCGCAGTGCCGACCTTTCCGGGCCACAGTGACAAAAGTAGACAGATGCAGTGGAAAAAGTATATGGACAGTGATAAAAGTGAGGCACAGTGACAAAAGTAAATGTTATTTCGGGTGGGTTCGTGCTGCCTCGGGTGTACTCGTGCATCGTGCGCAGCCAACTTCATTCTATTTTCCGACTGTCGTCCCTAATCTAAAATCAATTTCCTAAAAAGTCTCGAGTTGTGTATTTTGTATGTACTTTTGTCACTTGGCAAAAGCACAAAAAACACCGTCAGTTTCTCCGAAAATACTGTGCTTGGTTTTTTTCACGAAAAATCGGAAATTTTGAAGCCCTCAACTTTATGGGCCAACTATTCAATTGTGAGAACCAGCTTATTATTACTGCCATATTATTGCCATGGTTTTGATAATTGCCATTGTCATTGTTGCGTCAATCGACGAAAAATCGCCTTCTTTTTACACAAAAAACAGGTAAACAAAAACTAGCACTTTTGCACAAATTATAGAAAAAGTATCGTGTACCACACATTGAAAAAGCGACGATTTAAAACTCGTGTGATAGCCACCCTCGCTCCGCTCGGGTAGCTAACTTCACACTCGTTTTAAATCTCTCGCTTTTTCAACTTGTAGCACAATATACTATTTTTTCATAAAAAAATGATTTTTAACCAAAAATAGAAGAATTAAATTTTCAGTCAAGACAATCAATTTTCAACCAAAAAAATGAATTCCCAACAAAATAATTCAATTTTAAACCAAAAAAGATGAATTTACAAACGAAAAATATTAGATTGCAATTTGCAGTCGGAAAAGTAAATTAAAAAAAAAACGAGTATTCAGCCAAATTAATTATTTTTCAACTAAAAATATAAATTTTGAAGCTAAAATGGAATAGTTATATCTTCAGTTAAAAAAATAATTTCCTACTAAAAAGAAATGAATTTTCAAGCCAAGAAATTAATTTTTAATCACAATTATGAATTTTCTCCCAAAAGTATGAAATTTTGAACAAATAGTGGATTTTTCTATCCAAAAGATGAATTTTCTATCAAGAAAAAAACTATTTTTCAACCAGTTTTTTTTTTTATGAGAGAAAGGAATTCTTAAAAAAAATAGAATAGTTGAATTTTCTACTAAACAGATAATTTTTAAATAAAAAGATTACATTTTTATCAAAGAAGGTAAAGTTCCCACAAAAAATAGAATAGTTAAAGTGAATTTTCAACTAAAATGAAAAATCTTCAACTAAAAAAATTTAATTTTTAACTAAATACATGAATTTTAAACTAAACATATAAATTTTCTACCAAAAATAAAGTAGGATAATTTTCAGTTAGTAGAATAAATTTTCAACTAAAAACCAAACGAATTTCCAACAAATGAATTTTCAACCAAAGAAATTCATTTTTAACCCAGAAGGTGAAATTTCAACTAATGAGAGTGCTCTTTTATTAAAAAGACGGGTTTTCAACCAATAGTTCAATTTTCACCGGAAACAGATAAATTTTCAATGAAATAGTATAATTTTTAACCAACAGGAATTAATTTCTATTGAAAAAGATAAATTTTCGATAAAAAATGGAAGTTACATTTTCAGGAAAAAAAATTAATTCTAAATAAGAAACATCTCATTTTCAACCAAATGTTTTAATTTTTAAAGGAATTTCCAACCGAAAAGATGAATTAGTCAACAAGAACATTAAATATTCGCCCACAAAATTCGAATTTTCATTAAAATACAGGAATTTTAAACCGAATATTTGAATTTTTAACATAAGAAGATAAATTATGAACCAAACATGTACGAGTTAAGTTTTCAGTTAAAACAATTAATTTTCATCTAGAAAACATAATTTTCAAGAAAATAATTAAATTTCGAACAGAAGAAAGGTTTTTCAACTAAAATGATGAATCATCAAACCAATAAAATGAATTTTTAACAAAGTAGTTCCACTTCCAACTAAGTAATTGAATTTTCTACCAAAAAAGATGAATTCCAAACGAAAACGTGATATTTTATATTTTAACCTAAAAGGATTGTAATTTCATACCAAAAATAGTTGAATTCAACCAAAAAAGATGAATTTCTTACAAAATGGTTTGAATCCTCAAGCAAAACAGATTAATTTTCAACCGAATAGTTGCGATTTTTAACCATAAAGATAAAATTATTTTCAACTTTAATTTATCGAAAATTCCCTAACCCGTCAGGTTAGCCTGGTTAGTCAGGTTATCTGACCGGTAGCAACTCTGTAATTTAAAAAAAGTATATGTTTTTTTCACTCTAGAATGTTTTTGTAAAAATACATGTATTAATTATGATATATATTTGTTTAAACAATAAGTGCTTTAAATTCTCTTTAATGAGCATATTCTCGAGAGCATTTGCTCAACATAAATTCTTGGGCATTTCAGAACTCTACTTACGTTACAAATAATCAAGCCAGGCTTAACATAATTTGTTTTTGCCATTCATACGTCTTTTTTGCTACACCATTAAATAAATCATGGAAGTCATACAAAATTTTAATTATAAAAGTATATTTAGTATTGTATTCTTCACATTTTTACTGTGTTTGCTATTATAATATTATAGAAAAAATACATTCAATGATAAAAATTATAGTTAAACTGGCAACACTTTCTGCGAACAACATTTTTAATAGTAATTAATACGAATCATTATAATTGTTAATTACAATAATTATAATTGATTTATGTATCATAATTAATAATTGTATTTGTAATTAATCATTATTGAGATATTTAGTATTATATTCTTCATATTTTTTACTATGTTTGCTTTCACAATAATTATACAATAATTATAATGATAATTACAGTAATTGTAAATTATCGATCAATTATTTCGTTTATAATAATTAAGTATTAATTAATTATTTTGTTTGTTATTATTAATTAATAAATCATTATTTTACTTGTGATTATTAATTATTTATTAGAATTTGTAATGATGTAAATAATAAAACCATTACTTTAGCCGACTGTGCACAACTAGTACAAATTATTTATAATGATTTCTGTAATAAAAGGCACAATACAAGAAAATTTTTTAACTCTCTTCGTTCTTTTCAAAATCGATAGTGTGAATAGTATGGGATTACAATTCTTCAAATATGTTGCAAAGAAGCACTTCAAATTTTTTAATAGCACGCTCTTTTACATTTTATACTCTTTGTAAATATACGACATACTCGTATGTTCCTGATTTTTATTATAGCTTTATACGATTATTTATTCATTTATTATTTCTGTTTTCGAGTTTTTTCTGCAATTAACACATGCAGCGTTGAACCTGCTTTAAACTTCCCGCTTGACGTCCTTTTAAAAATGGAGGTCGCTGTACGAATTTCTACGGGCCATTTTATTGGTTCACTTTTTTTTAGTTGCGCGTGGCGAGACCATAGCTTCTTGGATCATGATTACTTGGCTTAAATGCTACCCGCCACCGTGACCAACAAGATGGTTCCTGCAGGGCGAGGCTCTTCTATTGCACTACGGTTGAGCTGACCCTTGCTGCGAATATCCCTAATGTGAGTAATGTGGATATCTCGGACGTGTAATTTTTGTTAGTCGCGACTGTGTACGCGCGCTGTACGGATACGGAAAATTTTATAGTACTTGACAGAATTATTAATTAATATTATTTATTAATATTAAGTATTAATAATAGCAGACAGAATTAAAAATGATTTTAATATACATTATTGTATGTAATAATATGTATTTTAATAAAACATCACTTTTTGAAGTCAACATACATATTTTTATATTTATTTCATTCTCATTTGAAAAATAAGTAAGGGATTCGATACGAAATAATGACGGCCCTGCAAAGGACCTTAATTATTTTAAAGGTACAAAAAAGGCTGCCTGACATGGACCTTATAAGGTAGCCACTTATGGCCCTTTTCATTCCGAGCGTGACGAAACACCATAAGGGCCTGATAGGATTTACTTATCCGGACCTTAAATATAATACGGCAATCCTTTCAGAACGGGAGGTTGACGCTCATTAGCGACATTTTTTAAAACTTATAATGACATTCAATTCTTTTGGTTCAGTCGAGTATTAGTGCAATCGAATACTTGCTATCGATGGGGTTTATCGATTGCACAACTGGGAGCGAGTGAGTGAGTAAGCGACAATCTTAGATCAAAATGGCGCTGGAGACAAGCAGAGACGACGAGATGCTGTCAGAGCTTTGCCGAAGATTCTTGATTGAAATTACAACAAATTTCGGATATTCCTAAGTTCCCATAGTGCTTTCCAGTTTTTTCAGTAAAACGTCTTTGCGGGCTCAGTTATTTTTTCAGTATACCTTGTTTTTTATTGTGAATATGGACATCGATCAAAGTGACGCTTCTTATGACTTTTCATAATTCAGTCCAGCTCAGTGCAATTTATATTTCATAGTGTATTATTTTTACCATACAAAAAAGGAATTTTATAAAGCACTTATTATAGTAATTACAAATGACAGTTGGGCAAATGGAATATTCGAAGTTTGGAATGTTTAGATGTGATAATGTGCAGCAATAATGTACGATTGTACGTAATGCACGAAGGTCAAAAAGGCTTTCTGAGTTATGAAATTTCCCTATTTCTAGGTTTTTAGGAATCGCCTTCGCTGGATTCAACAGGAATCAAAAGGAATTCTGCGATTTAAAATGCTTTGAAGATAAAAATAAATTATTATTACGAGAATATATATATATTTTTTTTTTCGATTCGGAAAGAAATTGGATACATTCGGAAAGAGTGAAGTGGGGAGTCATTCGGAAAGAAATCGGAAACATTCGGCGACACTCGGAAATGATCGGAAAGAAGTCGGAGAGTGGGACATTCGGAAAGACTCGGAAAGGTTCATGGGACAGCTCGACGTTCGGAAAGAAACGGAAGCAAAGTTCACATTTGATTCGGAAAGGATCGGAACGGTACCTCTTTCCGAAACCTTTCTGAATTTTTCCGACGCGGTCTTTCCGAACCTTTCCGTTTCTTCCGGTAGGGTGATAATTTACTGTCGTGTCAAATAGATCACTTAAAAATAAAAATCAGTCAGAGATTTCAAAAATGTGTAAAACAATGAAAGAGAATCTTGATGATTCCAGTGGAGGTAAGTAAATATATATTCAATAATTAATTATTATTATGATTATGCACAAAATAACCACATTCATACATATAAGTGTATATTTGACTAATAAGGGCGATTTTGGGCCAAGAACGTCGCACTTTTTTGTCAAAAATTCGTTCTTTTGGCTTGAAAATATGCTTTTCTAAATTGAAAATTATTATTTTTCAATGAAAATTCAACTATTACATTTTTTAATTTTAAATAATTTTTTCAACTGCAATTTAAAATATATGATTAAAAATTAACTTTCTTGTTGAAACTGCATAAGTTTTTGGGTTACAAATTCAATTGCTTTGCATAGAAAGTTCGTTTTTTTTTTGTCTTGAAAATTCAACTGTTTTGATAGAAGTTTTGCTTCTTTTTCAAATAAATTTTTCAAGATAAAAATTGAACTCAACTGATTGTTAGAAAATTGATAGAATTTGTTGAAAATTTGTCTCTTGGTAGAAAATTCATCTTTATTGAAAATTCAACTATTTGGTTTGACATGTATGCCTTTGGTGAAAAATTTCTCTTTTTTAGTAGAAAATCAATTTTCTTGGTTAAGAAACCAACTGTTTTGATAGAAATTTCGTTTTTTTCAAATTAGTTTTTTAAGATACAAATTGAAATCAACTTATTGTTACAAAATTGATGGAATTTGTTGAAAATTTCTCTCTTTTGGTAGAAAATTTATCTTAATTGACAATTCAACTATTTGGTTTGACATGTATGCATTTGGTGTAAAATTTCTCTTTTTTGGTAGAAAATCAATTTTCTTGGTTAAGAAAGCAACTGTTTTGATAGAAGTTTTCTTCTTTTTCAAATAAATTTTTCAAGATAAAAATTGAACTCAACTGATTGTTAGAAAATTGATGGAATTTGTTGAAAATTTGTCTCTTGGTAGAAAATTCATCCTTGTTGACAATTCAACTATTTGGTTTGACATGTATGCATTTGGTGAAAAATTGGTCTTTTTTGGTAGAAAGTCAATTTTCTTGATTAAAAACGCAACTGGTTGGAAGAAGTTTCGTTTTTTTTCTTCAAATTAGTTTTTTAAGATAAAAATTGAACTCAACTGATTGTTAGAAAATTGATGGAATTTTTTGAAAATTTGTCTCTTGGCAGAAAATTCATCCTTATTGACAATTTAACTATATGGTTTGACATTTGTTTAAACAATTAAAAAATGGTTAATATATTCTTTCTATACACTATACAGTTAGAAAAATAATTATATGTATTTTATTTAATTTTATTTTTTTAAAGTTATCGAAAAAAAACTGCTTAAGCAAATCAAAATTGTTTAAACAAATAGAAATTTATTAAAAATTAAAAGATATGTATAAAAATTATAAAATTATTCAACAAAAAGTAGCATAGAATACCAATTTGAGAAAAAACTGGACATCTCTGGGTCAATTTTTAGAAATTTTGAGAATAAACAATAAGTAATTGTTTAAATAATTACATAATGTTTTTAAAAAAATTACTACTCCAAACAATGACAAACTATTACATTTCAATCAGAAAATACGATTATTTTTTACATTTTTTGGGAATAAATAATTTTTTAAATAAGTTACATTTGAATAAACAATTAAAAGTTGTTTAAAAAGTAATGGGAAATATTCAAATTGTCCATTAGTGATTATTTGTATGAAAAAGACGACGGAAATTGCTAAAAAGTAACAATAATACGTAAAAATGTAGTTTTTTTATTTTTGGGTCATATTTGGGGCGCTGTGTGTGGGGGGGGGGGGGGGGGGGTAAAAATGAAAGTTATTAGTATGGTTTTATTTCATAGGTGCTCCTCTTCAATCCCTAAAAAAGTTGGCACGTTTCGATCAAATCCTGAAGTATGAGTTCAATTTTAGAAAAATCCAAAATTTCCCGATGTTAATTAAATGTGATTTTGAAGTGCCCGGTGGCACGTGTTAATATTCGAGTTTGGAAAAAAAAATTAGGGATTTTTTTCTCCGGAAATGGAAAATTTGGGGGGGGGGGCTTGCCCTGTAGCTCGAAAAGCGTTTTTTGGACCACCCTAGTGGCCATACTCCTTCAATTGTAAGATTTTTTGCATAATAATTTTCAAAATGTTTATTATTATAAACAGGTGAAGCATGTGACTCCACGGCAAATAACTCTGGTATGAAAGTAGGCAATATATTTGGGAGTACCAAAGAATTACTAGAAAAAATTGATCAATTTCAAAATGAAACTTTTTCAATTTTTTACATAAGAAATGGTTTATCAAAAACAGAAGGTGAAAAGAATAAAAGACTGAAGGTTTTACAAGATGGAATAGAATATCATACTCCGAAGCTCTGCTGCAAAAAGGACGGGCACAGTCAGGCTTCACATTCGAGTGGAGAGCGACAATCTTGGTAAGAGACGAACAGTTACTAATTAAACAAAAATTATTGCGATATAAGAACAGTGAATTCAACATATAATAAGAAAATTCTATGCTGTGCTAACGCATTCTCATTCCTTGTAGGACTTTTAAAACAAACTGTCCAGCCTACATAATGATTGCAGGAAACAATGCTGGCGACGGTTATTATATCAAAAGTATGAATTTGGATCACAACCACCCATGTACAAAAGTAAGTATTTCTTTCATATGTATTATTCAGTTTAATAGCATTTTAAATGAGATTACCTTTTCATAGTACAGTATTTTTATTTTTTCTCTCAACTTCCATTTTTGAGGAATTAAATTTGTAAAATAAGGAGGACAAATTAACATTATAGCGAAGTTTATAAAGAGATCATTATATAATTTTATAGAGATGTTGAAAGAAAAAATATAGAATCGAAGTGAATATGTACACTAGCTTAAGATGTACCTTCTTAGTCCACAAATTAAAAAAAAATCAATAATTGTGATAATATAAATAAATATACATATATTTGCATGATATCAAATGTAATATGAAAATTATTTTCAAGAAAGATTCTAAGAAACATAATTTCCAACTAAACCCTTATTTGTGTTACAGGCTTTGTTTGAATGTTATCCTGAAAGTCGAAGGCTGAATACTGATGTCGCAGAAAAGGTACGTGAGCATTTAAAACTGGGTGCAAACAAGAAGAGGGTGAAGCATCATGTAAATACTTTGTCAGGGAAAAAGACTATATCTAAAGATTTGTCCAACCTGGTTCGCCAAATTGGCAAAGGAATTGTCAAGGGAAACAATCTCCACGATAGAAATAGCTCCTGATAAGGATAATTTGGCTCATGTTTTAGATGTCACTGATGATAAAGAGCTACTGGTTACTCCCGAAGAGTTTTCAACCTACGAGCAGTTTCTGGATGTCATTCCTGAAATGGACTTACAGGTAGTGCAAGCAACTGAAATGGATCAGCAGACGAGCTCCAACTTATTGTCTAGGGCAAAGACGATTTCCATGCCGGAAGTTTCCAAGGTGCGTGGCAGGCCCAGAAATTCAGCAACTACAACGCCTATGGGGTTACCAAAAAAAAAAGTAGCCACAAGAACAATTCCGTTTCTGAGGCTGGATCTTGACGGAAAAATGAGGAGGATTTTAAAATGGTTCGTCGGTGAAAAAGCTGCTGACGAAGCCATGAAGGGAGCCCTCATCCCAGAATCCCTGGTAGAAATGAGGCCGGAAAAGCTTAGCTGTGGAATTATAGACGGTGACGTAAATATAATTATTGTAAAACACTGCTTCTCAGAAGAAGCTTGGAAAGCAGTCTTGCAAGCTCAAAATATAAACAAAACAGAACAACAAGCGGTACTGCGCTTGTTGCTATGAAATTTTAGCAGAAGATAAGGCATCTGTTAGATGCGACAGATGCCTATCTTTGTTTCATTTTTCTTGCATGAACCTTAAAAGATTTCCAAAAACAAAAACTTGGTTCTGTAAGAAATGCAAATGCAAGTAAAATATTTAAAAATATTTTTAATCCGAAACCTAATTAAGGAGTGTTTTTCAAATGACTAACATATTAGAATAATGTTCAGGTATTGACCTTAACGTTATTCTAATATGTTAGTCATTAAATTAGGATTGGTGTTCAGGCGCGAATCCAGAGAAGGGCTTGGGGGGGGGCATCCGATAATTCCCCTTCCCCCTCCACTCTCAAGGGGCGGTTAGTAATAATCTTACATTTATTTCTTCGCTTTGAATTTTCATTATAAAGTATGTAATTACTTTTAAACAGCAAAATTTGAGCTCTATTTCAACTCTTTGCGATATTCATATTCCCGGTTCAAATCTGCGCTGAGACAGATTTTTTCTTGTTCTTAAACAATTATTGGTCTGAAATAATCGTTTTAACGAATCAAAATTTGTATTAATTGTAAATGCACGATATTACTTTCAAGGCCTTAAATTGAAGAATGAATCAACAAATTTATTCAAAATTATATCATTTTAGGCAATTTTAAGTTAGAAACATTAAAAATTGAAAGTTCACCATTTTTTTAAATTAAACACTTTTTAAATTAGAAGTTGAATTATTTTATTGTTAAGTCGTTGTAAATGAACAATTGTTCAATTGTTATTTATACATCAAAATTTTTTTTGAAATCTTTTTAAACATTCTCTTAAAACTATATTTTTTAAATAAAAAATCACTTTAAGTTTCCCCAGGAACATGTTATTTAAAATTTTTTTGAATCTTTACAAATTTTATATTATTTTTGAAAAAAATTCAAAACTTCTGAATATCTTTTAAAATTATTCGACTTTTTCCTAAAACTTTTAATAAATCCTGCGAAATTACAAAAATTGCCTTAAAATCTTCCAGAATATTATTTTCACAGTTTTGGAAACCTTTTGAAATCTTTTTAAATATTCTCTTGAAATTAATTTTTCAACAAATAAAACATTTTTCATTTTTCAAGGAATTTAATCAATTTTTTTAATATTCTGAAACCTCTTAAAATGCTTGAAAAACTTCTATATTTTTCGCTTGAAATCTTCAAAAATCTACATTTTGTTTTACATTTTTTTAACAACTTTTTAGGTTTTAAATTATTTTTGAATTTGTTCAAAACCTCTAAATATCTTTTAAACTTATAATAATTTTTTCCAAATTTATAACTGTTTAATTTTTATTTCTTCATCAAAATTTGCTTTTATTTTGAAATATTCTTAAATATTCTATTAAAATTAATTTTTCAACAAAAAAATCGTTTAAAATTTTCCCAGGAATCTTAAGACAATTTTTATATTATCTTAGAACCTTTCAAAATCTTTAAAAGCTTCAAAATTTTATTTAAAAACTTCTACATATGTCCTCAACTTACTCGAATTTTTTCTAAATGAATACATTTTTATCTGTATTTACACATCAAAATTCAACATTTTTACTTACAAATAAAATTTTTTTGAATTAGAACAATTAAAATAATATTGTAATGTTGAAAGTTTAAGTTTAGCTCTCCAAAATTTTAACGATTCAAGGCTTTCTGTTTCAAACAATTCAGTTTCAAATTGTTTAGTTCTGAATATTTAATTTTTAATTGTTCATTTCTAATAAACAGTCAAAAATTGCTGACTATTGAAAAATTGTTCTTTTTCTCGGTTAAAAATTTTCAAATTGGATTCGTTAAAAATGGTATATTTTAGACTGAAACAACAGATAGTTTATAAAGTTTAAATCGGAAGTATACATTTGATTAGTAACTACTAAGGCTTTGGAATTGAAACAGTTCAATTTTTAACGTAAAAATCTGTGAATTGTTTAATTTTAATAGATTCAGAATCGCCCTATAAAATCAATCAATTATTGTTCAATTTCGAATACACGAACTACAGTTCAATTTTTAAAATCAATAATTAAAAAACTGCATTTTAAAATTCTTTTAATTGAAAATGTACCCTTAAAAATGAAAATCTAAAATGGAAAATTTTGATAGTAAAAGATTTTAGAATTACACATTGTAAACTGAATGATTTCATAATTCAAAAAGTTTACAATTCAATTTAGCATTCAAAAAAAAGTTGAAATCAAACTTATTTTAAATTGCACTATATATCTTGTGATATGAAACTTGTGATGTTTCAAGTGATTGGATAGATTTTTCTTCTAAAAACTTGTAAAAATCCCGGTCAAAAAATAAATTCACCGTTATTTCCCGGTCCAGCAGCCACCCTGAATCATGATATTTCAAAATATAATAGTTCAATAATTCTAAAATTGAAGTCTTTTAATTAAATTTCTATCCAATACAGTAAAAAGACTTTGATGTTTTTAAAAATATTTATAAATTCCAAACTAGTAAGCTTTCTCCGAAGTTTTTTGCTTATTTTTAAAAGTATTTTATGACTTTTACGTTATTAGTTTTTTTTAAATTAAACTAATTTTTCCATTTTTAAAATGCACTATCTTCTGATTTTTAGGCCTAATTTTTTTTATTTATGCAATTACTAGTTGATTTTCGCATTTCTTTATTCCTTGGTGTCAGCTTGAACTTTTGGTAACATAAAGGCAAACATTTTCTTTTTATAATAAAGCCAAGAATGAAGAAACTCGGAAAAATTTATCTTTTGTTCTTTTTCAGAAATAAAAACATTGAACTCCATATTATTCTTGAATTTTTTTCGAAACACATCAGATCAATGTTTATTTAAGTAAGCACGTATTTACTGAAATATGAGATAATTGGATGTATATTCGATATAAAGCATACCTTCCACTTAAATTCAATATTAAATTACTAAAAAAATAAAGTCGCATTAAAATTGCCAGGATGCAGAAATAAAATACATAACATTATTGATGTTTTCTGTGATCCTTACATTTCATTAACAATATTTTAAGTTTTGAAAACTTAGCTATTGTGGCCAAAACAATGGTAAAAGTCTAAGGGCGCAGTTACTTGGATGTAGATTAGTAGAATAGTGGAACAGTTTTGACGAATGAGGTGATTGCTAGAGCTTGTACAGGCACCTCATTGGTCAAAACTGTGCCAATATTCTACTAATCTACCTCCATGGGACTGCGCCCTATCTCGGAAAACGTAAACACATTACTCACAAATCTAGTAATCAGCACAAGCGTCTGCTGATACGCCCGATATTTCCCTTCCTGATTGCACGC